>JAFBJR010000233.1:270614-643409 GCA_016785285.1 Brachirus orientalis | reverse complement strand
AGTGTATATATATATATATATACGTATATATATATATATGTACTGTATATATGCATTGAAGGTAGGAAGTGAAGAACAGTAAATAAATAAGATCATTACAAATTATACAGAGGAATGACTAGAAAGATGCAGGCATTTTTTTATGTGGATGCCTTCACTTTAGAATAAATCAGTAGCATAGTATGTCAATGAGCTTCACAGCATTATTTCAAATCAGCCATGTAAAATGTTAATTATTTTGCCCATTTACAATGATTCCAATAATGGAAATTCACTTTGATCGCCTTGCTTTTTATTGGAATTCAGCATCAAATCATACATCGTACTTTCGCTACGTACTGCACATAGAAACACAATCATGTATTGACAAATGTATGCAGTGTGTGCACACGTACAGGTACGCACATGGTAAAACAACATCCACACAAACGAAAGAATACAGCTGTTTCATTAGGACGTTATTGAGTCGAAACAGCTGTATCTCTGTGGCTTTGTGTGTATGGATCCACTCAGTGTAAATGTGTCAGAAAACAGCTTATTACTACACATGTGCGTTTGTGTGTGTAGATGTTACCTCTGGCTCTTCATCACACTCCATGATGCGGAGCGTAGCTGCTGATCGGCTGCAGTATGAATCAAGACACTGATAAGCATCTGGGCTTGCCTCTTGCCAAATAGTGCTCCCACAGTGAAACACTGCTGGCATTAAGATTCAATCTCCTAATGAGATGGCGTGTGTTGGGCTAATCACATTTGCTGAAATGGGTTCCAGCCACAGACTGCGTTATGCGCTGCTCTCAGAAGATGTTTCCGCTCTGTGTGCGTGTACTTTTGTGTCAATTAGAGTAATGTTTCGCCAAACTGTCTGTCTGGGTTTTTGTGTTTGGTGCACATGTGAAAGTGGGATGTGTGATGTTACTGTGTTGAGATCTCTAATATTACGCCACATTGAAAGCCAAATTAAAAGGATTTCTTATAAAAACACATACTGAAATTGTAATGTGAGGCAGTATGTTCTTCAGTTGAGGGACATTTAGAACCAATGATCATTTCACTGCTATGTTTAGAAGATGCATACAGATCATATATCTGTTTTTAATGTTGTCCATTGTACATTCTGTGTTTGAGAATGCAGGGATGCCTACCTATTTTTGTTGTTTCTGCTCTGCAGCACAATGACAACAAAGTCTTCTTAAATGTTTACGGTCCGAGCGCACAAAGTTTGTAGGACCTCACTGTAACTGAAAGAGCTATTATTATTATTATTATCTTGGAATAAAATACGATCATGTGGATGACCTTTGTTATCTTGCTGAAATATTAAATAAAAGAAGATATCTGGTGTAGGCAGTAATTAGGTCCTTTATTTTAATATAATAAATATTTTTATTGATAAAGACAAAGTACCCTGGAATTAATTCTAAAACATAGAGAAAAATCAATCAATTTTCTATGTGTATTTTTTGTGTTATGGACAAGCTGTAGTTTCCTTACAGACCTTTCACATTATCTACTGTTCTAAATCTAAAACCGTATAAAATGCAGGACAAATTCAGTATCTAATATAAGTGATTTTTTTAGGGGGAGTGGGTTTAACTTTGTTCATTTTTAAATACGAGTTTAAGACTTCCATGTACTGTAATTTGGTATAAAGAGATTCATATTCCCCTCATTTAGTTTATGGACTTTTTACTCATCCATACATTAATGTGCTCTGGGGCGAAACGGAACTGATGGCTTTTTATGTTGAAACACATAGGCCATTATTATGAAAACCAAACTGGGTCAAGATTGCCTCCATGCACTAAGATTCAAGAGAAGAGGTGAAGGTCTTTGCATCCACAGTGACTCTAGTGTCGTGTACTGTACATCTTTCAGTCTCTGGGCTGTAGTTTGCTCCATAACTGCGCTGCCAGATGGCTTTTCAAACTTGCAGTTTTCAGTCAAATGGCCAAGCATTTGAATAAAAAACATTTTCCTCTAGAGGGGAGTCAATAATAGTGTGTAATCTGCGTCCCATATTGATGAGTTCATGTATCCATGAAATCTGTTTGTCTATGCGTACATGAGGGAGATTTACTGCGTCCACCATTTTTGCAGAGCCAATCTGGAGTATCGACAGGTAGCACTTCAGTCCGCTCTCATGATCTGCCAGGAGTTAGACACTAGTTTTGTTTTAATGATTAACCTCCAGTCCAGGTTTGTCTGGTCACTGCACAGATTTGTGCGGAGTCTGTGATGCATCAATTGCCAGATTCAATTGCACTGATGGAGATTAAGTGTTATTGGCCAGACCTTTTTAAGTCAATAAAACAACATTCCCTGTCTTTTATCTTAACTCTCAGCCCATGACCATAGTGGTGGTAGATCAGGGAAACATCGAGGAGTTGATACTGTCATCTGGAATGCTTTCAAAAATGGTGGCAAACTATATTTCGGCTAGTGCTGGACAGTCATAGAAATGCATTTGCTGTATTATAGTAAAACCTAATTACATGTATTAGAAAAAAATGTATTCAATGTTAAAATCGAATATATAGAAATCAATTCAAATAATTGAGTCAAATAAGTTCACACAGTATAAAGCCTGCAATCTCCACACAACTCTATCCATGATTCTCACTATAGTGGTGTTTAGAGCTCAATCCCAAGCACCACACTGGAAGTTATTCATTTTATGTTGAGACGGATGGTGGCAACAGCAAAATTGCACCATTAAAGAAAGAGGGCTGCTCTGAGTCTGCAATTTTTTTGCTACTTTGCTTACTTCCATCCACTGCTCTTCAGAGCTTTGGTGTTGTGATTCTCTGCTTAATGGATGCAGGTAAGGTGGTGCTCACACTGCCCTCTGCTGGACAATAATAATAATTACTTTAAACAGTCTGGTGCTCTTTGAGGCTGTTTCGTCTGAACTCATATGGAATTTTAGGATTATCCAATTAGTTGATTCAATGACTATTCATTAACCAGTCAACAATCAAAATAGTCAGTAGCTGCATCCCTAATAAAGGACAATCAGTCCAATAAAACTCATGTCAATATTAGTTTCAGAGTTTCAGAGATGGAGAGATTGCCCTTGGTTATCTGTTGCATATAAAGTGTGTGCAGCTATCCGTGCTTATGGAGTGCAGACTGACACAGGCGATGCCAAAACATTGGAGTTTAACGACCTGGGGATCAGATTCAATCAATTATTTTTGTACCAATCTTGCCCACTACAGCTTTAGCCTAATTATTTTTTTAACATTTTTATGGCAAGTCATTTTGATTGGGCTTTTAAAGCCATCTCATCATGCTGGATTCTACAGTGGCAATACAGTATTTGCTGTACCTGCTGAATTTCATACCCGGCACATTACTTCTCCTCTTTTCAAACATGTAAATAGTGTGAATTGAAACATGAAGCCCTACAAAACTCGACTTGCACCCACAGTACTCTGCAGTCACTCGTCTCACTGCAGGTGCATTTATCTAAAATAATAATAAAAAATGATACCTGCCTTCAGACAAACATCAAAGGCCTCTCAAAGAGACTGCACTTTGTTTCCCAAGAACAGGGCGACATTTGAGACACCTGGGCACATAAAGGAGTCTCTGTGTTTAGTTTCAGATTTACTTCCAGGTAGGGAGGAGGATGTTGGCTGGAACCCAATGGAAAATGCTGGAAAATGCTAAGGACCCATTAGATAGGATGAACAGAAAGAAGGATGCGTGTGTCTGTGTATGTGTGTATAAATACTGTCATGATGTGTTCCGGTGTTTGCAGGAATAACCACAGACTGGGTAATAAGGTAGCGCACGTGCGTGTGTGCGTGTGTGTGTATTCCATGTCTTCACTGGACAGTGTAACACAGCACAGATACGGTGAGAACGTTTGTGTCTTGGTCACCAGTTAGCACCATGTGATGTGGGAGCAGAACACATACAGTGTAGCTGGAAACAAGGGAAGACAAAATGTTTTTGCAAGGGAGTAAATGAGGTGAAGGTGAGAACAGAGATATTCAAGGTTTTCCAGTGGTGGAAAACACTATAGCAATGTGTTTATTCAGTGTGTCCTGGAGGAAAAGAAATATCTGTGTTCATAAAGAATGACATTTATAGGGACCGTATGCACACAGGCACATACTAAAAGATTCACATGTATGAAATGAAAGTTCGCTTAGTCGAGATTACTTCAACACCAGAACATACTGTAGTTAAAACCTATAGTTACCAGTAGAAGAGTGGGACCAATGTGAGATTTTGATACTAGTACCAATATATCTGCTGATATGTTGTTAAAGATATACTGTAGTACCATGGTATGTGTAGCAGTGGTACATGAGTTTCCTTTCGTGGTACTTGGAGGAAAATCAGAAATGCTGTTCTACTGTATATACCAGGGTATGTGATTGGAGTGGAGCTGAGGAATTTTGAGTGCGTGGGAAATGAAACAAATAACAACAAAAAAGAAAATGAAATAATAATAATTAGTCACCTTATCCAACGCTCCATCCTAACCTAATTTCTCTATATCAGTTTCAGTGCCAATCTTATTGGAATAAATCGGCTGATTTTGCTTGGCCAATGTATACCGCTGTATTTTAACGTTAGTGATAATGGGGTTGCTTTGAGAGCTCAATATTTTCTCAGGTGGTACTTGGTATAAATAGTTTGAAAACCACTGCTGTAGTATATAAAATAATGATTTTTAATGGCCTACTGATTGGCCTACCAGGTGTGGTTCTCACCAGTACAATAATACAGTGTATATACTACCTAAAATATCTTCTATATTACAACACACTGTTTATACCACTCTTGTAATGTTTGACTTTAAAATGACTGGTACACTGATAAATGAGATGGACTTAGGTCCAAATAGCAGACCGTGCCATTTCTCTGCCAGCACTGGTTTTCAAGTTTGCGTATAAAGTTGTCCTAGGAAAATAAAACAAAAGACAAAACCGTTTTTTTTTGTTTTTTTTAAAAAAGACTGAACAATAAAAAGTTTCTGAATGAAGCAACACAATATGCACTTGTTGGAAACAAGTCATACAGTATCTTTTATGTCTTTATGTCATCCTTGCATTAGGTTTATATTTTGATGGTGTCATGTAATAATGTTGCATGTGATTATTGAAGTGAAGCATGACTTGCATGAAAAAAAAAGCAAAATCTCTCAGAAAAATGTGATCTTTTCATTCAGATGTTATTCAGGGGAGCAACTGTCTGATAAAGAGCACACATTAAATGATGACATAAAGGGACATGGATGACAACCAAAAAAAACTATTTAATTGCCCAGACTACATTTCAACTTTTACTGAAACTTGTCTCAGTACTTTTTGAATAATTATACTTCTAAATAAACATTACTTATTTAACAATATTCAGAAATCATAAAACTTTATTGTCTGTCCTAACAGGAAATCTTTTTAGTGCGGCTCGACACACAACATAACATTATACGTAAAATTATGACTATGATGTGTGAATATATTTTTAAAAACAAGAAGTAAAAGTGTTAGACGTTTAAGATGTTAGAGAGGAGGCTAAAGGCATGAATATGTGGAATGTGATAGTGTATGTCAAAGTTCATTGTTGATTATAAACATTTATAGCTATGGAAATAAATGACTTCTTGTAGATGCTTTTCCTGGCAAGGGGGTCTTTATAACGGCGGACTGATCACTGACTGACCATCAGTGCAGTAGAAAAGTTTGAGCATTACACCCACTTCCTCATCTTTCTGCATTAAGATGTGCATTTGGAGAAAAAAAATACCCAGCTTATTAGAGAGCGTGTGAGTGGAAAGATTTGATGAGCGATCAGATCGGCTTTGATGTAGGTTTCATCAGAACCAGGGGGTTAGTGACATCAGCCAGAGCCCACTGGTGAGTGGCTGCGACATCAATAGAGACGGCAGTGACAAATATATTGTGACATTCAAGCAGGTCACAGGGGAAGTGTATAGGGTGTGTGTGTGTGTGTGTGTGTAAGTGTGTGTTTGTTGGGGTTTTGATGGAGAAAGATTGCATGCTTCATATCAACGACATAGTATGTTTCAAAGTTGCAAAGTCAAAGCTGTAGTGTATAACTTTCAAATAAAAACAAATGTTCCATGCAAACAACTGGCAGAAGAGCTCCACTCTTGTGTTTTGTAGTTTGTGTCTGTAGTGAAATCCTCGTGCTGCACACAGGGTGTTGTGTTTAATGTCATGACTAACGGAAGGAAAGCAGAACTATACCAGCTATGCTTGTAGAGCCAGATGGCGAGATGGCAGTGAGTAGTTGGAATATGGACCTCAGGTCATCCGTTGTAAAGCTCTGCAGACTCACTTGAGGATTGGGGGAAAAATCTGATGTCACTGCCCACCTCCTTGGCAAAAAATGTCAAGAGACACCCACAAAAGGTTTTATCCTAATCCTCATAGTAATGACGCATTCAGACAGCCTCAGTGTGTCTATGTGTGCGTGTCACAAAGTTCCAGTGTCCTCACGGCAGTGTCTCTGACGCTCACTGCAGAAGCTCAGTTCATGCTCAGTTCACTATCACTAGAAAAGTACTTTAGAGATGTCCATTCAAGCAGAGCATGAACAACTTTGACTGATGATTAGACAGGAGGGCCTTATGTGAAGATGTGAATCTGCTGTAATACAGTTCGGGGTTGGGATGATGGCTTTGCAGACATCTCTCATATTGCATTTTTAATAAATGAAACCTTTACTGTCTCCAAAGGAGAATTTTGTCTTGCACTGAGACCAAGAAAACATTAAGAAACATAAGAGACGAGGCACAGGAAACAGACGATTACAGTAGAAAGCATGGCATGATTTCACTAAGGAGTGTCACACACCACCGCCAACCACTCTACCTCATGCAAATGTGATGTGTCAAAAACAAAGGTAATCTCTAAGAAAATATGTTCCTTATGAAATGTAATCCTGTCACACTGTTAAGTTTTTTTTGGAAGGTGGTTGATATAGTAGAGAAGGAATGCAAGGATGCATCATAATATATTATAATATTATCAATAATGTGTATGTGTATTGGGCTGTAAGGATTAAGAAATGTTTAAAAACATGTTTAAGTTCAAAAATATCTAGCCTGAAAGTGCAACAGACAGTTTGAACTAATAACAAAGTAGTCCAGCAGAGGGCACTCAAAGCACAGCCCTCCTTGTTCATCAGAAGAAGACTATAGTGGCGTTCTGTTGTTTTGCAGTGACTACTGAGGACAAACTAGACAATCACAATACCAAAGCATCTGAAGGCAGTGTTTGGAAGTAATTCTGATTCTGCACCATGAACAAACAGGCAAACAAATCGGTGGAATTAGCTGTTAATTTAGAGTTCGTTATCTCTTGAGACTAAGCAAGATAGTCTTGTGATCACAATTGTCAGTCATGATTTGTGCAGAGGAAATGTTCAAGCCCACGTGCTGCATATTATAACAGTACAGGAAATGCACATGCAAAGCGACTGCTGCACAGATGTCCTTCCTGTGTATGAATATGGGGTTTCACAGTTTATCTGTTGCTCAGTGAGTATATGTGTATAAGTGTGCGCACATCAGCGTGCACTTTCCTGTTAGTCATCTGGCAGTCCTCTCGTACATCATCGTCAGGTGCCAGTTTGCTGAGCAGACTGCGGTGCTGATGGATGGAGACAGGCTGAGCTCCTCTGTCCTCCTGCCCACACACAGCACACTGCTGCTGGGTTCACGTCGCACCGGCATCTCCTGCTCTGCCGCACACACTCTGGACGCTACCCTGTCACTTCTCTTAACAATGAAAGCACTCATTCACTTGCTGAACCTATGTGTGCACACCCACACATATTAACATAATGCACATGCTCTCTAGCTCTCTCTTTTATCGAAAACACACTTATTGCAAAGTTCGCTTCGAATCCATCAGTGGTATTTTCATTGAAATGTACAGAATATGATGAAAGCACTCATTATTCCATTAAAACATGGCAAATCCCATGTGAACCACAAATTGTGTTTTACTAATCTGTTTTTCTGTGAATTACATAAACAGTTAGCATCCTCATGACAATCTAAGCCCTGCTCATGTTCCCTGTTAGTAGGTGGGCAAGCCTTTGTATGGTAACTTCTGCATCTGATAAAAAGGTACTTACAACTGATAGAATTTATTTTCCTTAGATCGAATATATATATATATATATATATATATATATATATATAATATAATTTCTGTAGTCTTTACTCCCTCTACCCACCCAGTTTGTACCATAAAATTAGTCATTTTGGGCTGTTATTTTGACCTCCAAAGAAAGTTCTTACCATGATAAACAGCCACTTTTAATATTAGTAATACAAGTACAGACACGCACACCCACACATGCATCAACCTTTGCTCCATGGCTCTTGAATAAAAATCCTCATATCCAGATACAGTAAGAACTATGAGCCTTGTGTTTCGGCACAGCTAAACCACCTGGAGTGACAGTGTGAATATTTCATCAGGCTTGTGTGTATGTGTGTGCAGGCACACAGGCCAGGCCACTTGTTATGCTGTATATAATCTGTATAAACCTACAGTATATAGTTTTCCCACACATCATAACAAAACACACAGACACACACAGAGCTCGGCCGAAGAAGCATTGTGAATACTTAATGTTGGTTAGTCGTACATATTTTTTCCCTGGTGACACATTGATTCAGGCAGAAGAGCCTGGTGCTCACCCACAGCAACAGGCTGAGACAGAGTTGGGGGTTGAGAATGAATACTGCATGAACAGGTGTTTGCTTGGTCTGACATGTTTTCTTTTGTGGAAGGGTTTGGGAGCATCACTTGTCATGCCAGGTGAGTAATTAGGGGAGGGTTGAGAGTTGCAGGAGATGGGCATATTAGAAGGGGAAAGGAAAGGGAAAGGATTTTATTTTCTCACAACACTGGCTTAGTGAAAACTGAGTAGTCAACGCTAAGCCAAAATCTGTGGTTTCCTCCTTGGTCTGATTGCATTTATTTTATATTTGCAGGGGCAACTAAATGCTGCATCCTGCAGTACATGTTATGTACTACCAATATCCCATAATTCATTTTAGATAAAGCATTTTTAAACTGTGGAGAAAGAAATGATACTCAAGAAATGTGTCATTCTGTTCTGGTTTCAGGAGATAAAGAAAATTGCAATCATTTATTCTATTGAGTAAGTAGTATAAAATAAAATTTATACTAAAATTTGTATAAAAGTTAAAGATGCTGACAGTGAAATACTTAAGCCAGAATCATCTGTCCCCGATCTACAGTGTTTCTCAGTGACCTGAGTTTCTCACTTTCAGGCTCTGACAGCAAATGCTGGAGAAGCCTTTCTACTATATCCCAACATTTTATCCAATCATCATTTCCAGTTTGGAAAACACCACTCAACAATTTCTGACATTTTATGGACCAAACAAATGCTTGATTAATTGAGAAAACAATCGAATCGATTATGGAAATAATTGCTAGTTGCAGCTCTGTCACAAATGTCACTGCTTTTATTATTCTTTTAACAATTTTAATAAACGTTACTGCATAGCAGTGCTACTAAAATACCACATTTATGACATTTAACAAATGTAAATTCAGTGAGGCTTTAAGGTGCATTGGTTGACATTTCACAGCAGGGAACAAGAAGTCATTTATGGCATTCAATCTCTCTGAAATTCAAAATGTATAGCTCTCTGTAACAATGCCTTGGACATCATAATATTCATGCATACATACCATTTGAGGGCCTTTATGGAAATAAGACCATTTACTCTATGTGTGTTTCTGGTCTGTCTTGCCTGGACTATAAAGTAACCAGCTCAACATCGAAGGAGGTGAGACTGGGTTTGACAAAAGAAAAGTCAAAGTAGTATCGTGGGCTGTATGAGCAGGGCAAAAAAAAGACAAAAAAATGAACTGTCCTCTCAAGCTAAGGACATTGTTGATTAAGGTATTAAAAAGGTAACATAACACGGCTAATTTATTCATCACAAAAGTGATAAATTAAGTGAAGCACAATAAGCTGGTCTACAAAATGTGTTGCCGGTTGGTGCCAACTAGGAGGGCACTATAGCAATAACAGTCAAGTTAAGTCAAAGGATGTTTTGGTTGTCTTTATGGGAGCACAATATTTGTTTGTTACACATTTGGAGCATTATGTTTTGGACATGGCTGGTTGTGGCTAAAAGCTGGCAAATGCATCAGCACAGGTGTGTCATGAACGGCACAAGGTTGTCGGACAGGTTATCATCATTTGACGTGAAAATGTGGTGTTGAGCCGTCACTTTTAATATCATCACTGTTAGTCTTCCGGTGGCAAAAAAAAAAAGAAAACTCCCAATGTGAAGCTTCAAGATACACAGTTTGACCTGGCAGCATGTCAGTTTGTGAAACCGGACACGTCACCTGCATCCAGGCTTCTGGATCATCAATCACATTGATATCGTCAATGTTTTTAGCAATTGAAACCATGAACTCTTCAGGAAAATGAGAGAAATAGGCTCATTTTTCCCCATAGACTTCCTTTCATAGTGAGTTCTTATTGCAACCAGAGGAGTCGCCCCCTGGTGGTTAACTCATATTTCCATCCCAATTTCAAGGCTTCTTTAGACTCAGATGCACTTTAAACTCAGTATTGCCAATTTTGTACTAAATATTGATCAATATGGTAAAATTGTGAAAATTCAGATTTTTCACACACACACACACACATTCAAGGCTGAATGTCAGACTTGACCAGTCTGTCTCGTCAGGAGTCGTCTTGTGCCTCACTGAACATTTCAGTGGTGCACTGTAAATTTGACATATGGAGAAGCTACTTTTTGAAGCAGCTAATAAACGACAGAGCCATCCAGCAGTGTTCCCACAACATTTTGATTTAAATATTAAAATGACTCTTGCTCCGTCTCGCTCTCTGTGATGCTGAGTCTGTTGTGAATCAGTGTTCCTTTATTGCCCTTTTAAAGATGCCTCTTTTGTTGTGGAGTGTCAGACCATGGCCGCTCTTTGAAGTGCTCTTAGTAAGGAATTTTTGGCATATGTGCGTGAGTTTAATGAAACTAACGGAAGCAGTCTCCTTTTTTATTTTACATTTAATTTTTTTATTTTTAATTTTCAAAGCCATCAGGAGCTACCACCTTTCCTCCTTGGATAGCGTTTCCCCCGAGGACCATGCGAGCTGTCCATCATCTGTTTCTCTTTGTTTACCGAGTGGGAAATCTTTATTGTCCCTTGTTATGAGATCAAGGGTCTCTTCTGTTGAATTGGTTCTTGATTAAACTTCAGAGAATGATGCCTCCCTGCACCTCTGAAACTTTAAAGGGAGACTAAGCCAAAAATATTGTCTGCAGTTGAAAAGAAAGAGAACAAATGTTCCTTCGTGCTTTACCTCAAGCTCGATGGAAAATGTCACAAGGTCGAGGAAGGATGTGTGGAGAATTCAGTAGCTCTTAAGAAAAGACAAAAGAAAAAGCTTCAAGATTTATTTTTGAAATCCATCTTTATTCAAATTTGAAGCTGAAGGGCCTTCAGGTTAAATGACCAGTGTGTGGGATTCATAGCTATCTTTTCATTTGTCTATAATCACCTTAACTGAGAATGTGGATTGTTGTCTTAGAATAAACACTTGATATCTACAACACTGCCATGTTCTCTCAACAGCAGTTCAGAAAAGTGTGTGTGTTCTTGTATTTTTGTCTTTGTGAGGACCAAAAATTGTATAAACCATACAGACTGAGAAAAGTTTAAAGGGCTTTTTCAGGCTTAAGACCTGGATTTAGGCTTAAGGTTAGGCATCTAGTTGTGATGTTAAGGTTAGGGTAAGGGGCTGGGGAATGATGAGGGTCCTCACTATGAATGTAGCACAAACTTGTGTGCGTGTGTACCTAATAAGAACTGTTTTGTTACTATGATTCATTGAATGTCACTCCTGTTTATGACTTCCTCTGCAAATATTTAACAGTTTATGAAAAAATGTTCAGCTTTTTTATGCTCTGGAATCCGTTTGTGTATGAGCACTTAAATGTGTGTGTCTCTACCCAGTGACTCCACACAAAAAAAAAAGGTTTTTGCCCACAAATTGCGTTGCCCCTAGCAACCAATACAGTGTAAGTCATGTTACGCTGCATGAAAAGTGCTCTCTGCATGAGAGGATAAGGGGGAAGATGAGAAAGAATGTCCCTGTGAATCCCTGTGTGTGTGTGAAATGTTCTTCTCTATGTCGTTTCTGTGTGTGTGTACGTGTGTGTTGGTTTTGGGTTCAGTCCATTGACAGGAGTCAGTCTAATGTAGAGTGAGTCTCTGTTTTCTCTCTGTAAGCCTTCTCCAAGGCCTGCAGCCAGCAGAGCAACCAGTCTGACATAACAAGACAGGTGGCTGTTTGGATAACATTACACCAATGTGTGTGTGTGTGTGCGTGTGTGAAAAAACAAGAGAGCAAGAGAGAGACATTTTAACATTTGATTAAAAAATACCGACACTTAACTGCTTAATTGTGAGTGATTGATTATGTGTGTTTGTGTGTGTAAGGGAGAGAGAGAGGGAGGGAGAACAAAGGAGATGTGAGTGCGTGTCACTGAGGCCGTCCATCTTCTGTTTTCACTTTCTTTGCCTGTGACTCTGTATATTGTGACGTGTTCAGGCAATATATTTTCATTCAGCAGAAAATGAAAATGAGATAACACTACTTAATTTTTGTAAGCGTACAATCACCTGACTGTATCAACTGTATCACTCTCATTACCTCAGAATGAGACTTTTATATTTATATCAGGAGTCAGGTCAGCTCTACCGAGGCCGCCATTCTGGATCACCATGTTTTCACCGAAGCCCACAATGGACAAACTAAGCAAACTAAGAACAAAGTGAGACGTTTTGATGCTAATTGAAAGCCACATAGAATCTCCAACCTGTTTTAAAGTGAAGGGTCAAGCGAAGGCTATTCAGCTGCAACGTTCACCAGTATCATTTATCTAAATTGTACACATTGTAAAATTGCAAAAATGCAAACGTCTCACAAAAAGGCCATAGTCCCAACCCATTCATGCCACGTGCATAACGAAATTAGATCAAAGTTGTTCATGGTGTGATACAAAAAAAAAACTGTTTATTAACCAATTTATATTGAAACAAAATGGGTTTCTTTAAGTTTGAATTTGAGTAATTAAACTTCATCAACCAGGGCTGACATCGCAAGTATTGCAACTTAAAGGTTACAGTTCTCCGTGGATGTGTTTGTGTGGGTTTGATGGAGAGAGACAGCCTGCTCACTCAGGCGTTTCGGCAAGACACAGAGAGAAGGAGTGGGGGAGCAGTGGACGGGGACATTTCCGAGCCTGTGTTGTACACTTGCTAAATGTCAACTCCATCCAGTTCTGCATGAGGCAGCTTATGAGGAGGCAAAAGGCTAAAGATGGCGCTCTTCACTTCACAGCGAAAATGTAAACGTTTCTCTCTCCATGTATCTCCTCTGCTCTCTCGCTCGCTCACATAATGGAGTATTTGCTATTTTCCAGAACATGACTCTATGCTTTCTATAAAACAACAACCCTGCTAAATGAGCCTGGAAATTTAAAAAAAAAAAAGAATTTGTTTGTCAAGCATGGCGAGTTAATGCTGCAGAACAGCCACCAGGATGAGAAACTGTATATGGATTTACAAATGCGCTCACCAGTTGTTATGCTCCATCAGACACTTTCCCTTTTAATGCAGGAAATGCATACCATCAGTCAGTGCAGGTTAGGAAGCAAACATCAAAGGTGTCCAGTAATGCTCTGCATTTGTCTGTGCAGCTGTTTTTCGTTACTTACCATATTGCTGCGGATAAATATTAGCTGTTAATAGATTTTCTGAGTGAAGTTTGGCTTGGAAAGTCCTGCATCTGTCTTTAAAGCTGAACTGTATGGTGCTCTGTAATTATAGGACTACATTACTGAAGCACATTTTCTCACTCACCTCTTTATCTCATCTTTAAGTTCAGAAGTGTGTTTTCTCATTAAAACGCCAACCTGAAGCTTTGTGTTCGGTCATCTGGCAAAAGTTGAACAGTCGTGTATTTTTCCACGGAAGCAACGGGCAGACGGAATAACGACAAATGCTACACAACGCAAACAGAGTTAGTGGAAGCAAACTCAATGCTAGCAAATTTGCTCCCATTTTCAGATTTCCATTGGTTCTCAAGCTGACCTAGACTAACATAACAGAAATATCAATAATGGCGTCAGTGATCAATACTGTCCATTGATGAACCAGTATTTATCGGGGTGGGAATCGCCAGACACAACACGATATGATATTATCACAACGTTGCAAAATACTAAGTATTTCCAAATAAAATATATATTGCAATATACTCACACAACAGCTGCAGTGAGAATGAGCACTTGGCGCCATCTAGTGGACTCAAATTTCAATAGATTTTTTTCTCATGCTAATCCAAAAAAGTTTCACATAGAATGGTCTTTTTGATCCAAAATTTGAGATTACTGATGTCTACTTAGAAAAATTAAATAATATTTAATTTATGATTAAGATTTAAGATTAAGCCAGTTTATTGCTGCTCTCTGTCAGCCTCTGCACAGGCACTCTGTTTCTGAGCTAATGCCCGCCCCCCAGGACACTGAGTCTCTTGTGATTGGCCAGCTACCAAGTGCATTCGCACTTGCTTGTGATTGGCCAGCTACCAGCTGACTGACTGCTCTGTTGTGCTTCTTCTTCTTCTTCTTCTTCTTCTTCTTCTTCTTCTTCTTCTTCTTCTTCTTCAGGTTGAATGTTCACGCCCATGACCGAGAGTAGTTGTTGGAGGAGGGTTCGTTGCATGGCAAATGTGCTAGTTACGTAACTAAACTCGACTTTTCAAAACCACTTGTTTGAGTGCAGGTAAACAGCGAAGCCCTTCTTTCTCAGAAGTGGCTAAAGTGTTTATTGTGACACTTTAGTGATGTTTAGATACGGGAAGGACACGGGGACACACCAAAAACATCAGTTAAAAATATTACACCCTAACAAAGATCAATACTTGGTGTCTCAAATGTGATATACTGTGATATCGCCATGCAAAATATCACAATGTTTCTCTGTAATAATCTTTAGCCCCTCCCCTAGTATTAATGTAGAACTAGTGTGTTACATCATGTTATCATCATGTTGGGCTTTGGTTACTTTTGTCCTTTGTGACCTTTGGGATAGAAGCACCCCCAACATAGCATCAAGCAGGTGGACCTTTTTTTGCCTTCCAACCTCAGGTGGTTTTTAGGGAGGAATGCAGGCACTAAACTAGAGAACAACTTTGTAAAACAACTTTGACACAAAGTAGAGATGCTTTATCTGCTTTGTCTTTGTGTTTTTGTATTTGTGAACTTAAGGATGAAAATAGTGCCTGTTAATGGATTTCCTGAGCAGCTTTTCTATGAAAGGTTGAGCTGAAGAGAATAACATACAGAGGGAAATGAATGTACACCAGACACTACCTTGCTAAAAAATGAAACAGCAAATTCAGCACCACTAAAAATTCAACTATGGTGGGATATGAAATTGTTGGTAACCGTGAAAATAAAATGTCTGCATCCTGTTTTTGTTAGGCCAGTAGGTAGTTTTGAACTGCACTAACAATAACACTTTTTGTGGTGTAAATCAACCCGATATGTATTCATTTTCTAATACACAACAGCAGAGCGTTATTTTGACCAAGATTTTCCAAAAATATCAAAGTGAGAAGACAAAAAAATTCCCACTGAAAAGAAAAATTTAAAGGTAACTTCAATTTCACAGTTTAGAATTAAATAAAACTAACTCTGGAACAAACACAATACGATCTTTTAGCCAGACCTAATAAATCCCTGGACTGCCATCACAGCATAACGCAGTAACAGTGAGCAAGAGCGGGACAGACTTGTGGAAACTGGGCTACAATACTTGAATAATTTATGTTTGTTTGGACTTGGTCCTGGTTTTTGAACACAGTACTGTTCCATTATCATGCCTTGTCTCATGATGCAATGCTGTTTCAGATTAAGTTATTTTCAGCCTCCCCAACAGCTTAAAGGCCTTCATAACTAATGCAGTCTAAGGCCATCACTTTCCCCTGTCTGCTGGGATGTTGGAGAAAATAAATATTGGAGATACACAGGCCTCATTCACCCACAATTATCTATGAGTACATGGAGAAAAGAGACCGTCAGGTGAACCCATGTCTGGAGAAGAACCATATATCTTTGCACACCAACATGGACACAAAGGCCAAATGTTCCTGGTCAGAAGTTCTGAACCACAATAGAATTTTTTAACGCCAACACAGAAAAATGCAAATCTCGCAAGATGTGACAGCCAAGTGATTGTCATCTGCTAAGGTCTTCTCCCTGCGAAGACCATGTTTTGGAAAAGGCCAGTGGATTAATTGTGGCCGGGAGCTCTAAAGTAAATAGTGCATTGACAGCAGATTCAGTCAATTTAAAGATATTAGGACAGACACTAAACAAAAGACCTGCTCCAGACATGGCCCAGCTCCAAACAGAAGAGATGAGGACGAGTGCAAGTCATCACTTCTGGATTCTTAACTGTACCATAAAATCAACAGAGGCCACCTCGGGTTGCGCACTTGTTGCTGTCAACTGCTTTTCTATTTGTCTGATCCCTCATCACTTATTATTTCTCTCCTCTTTTCTTCTCTGATGCCATTCTCTGTGGCTTAACTCTCTTCTCTTCCTCCCCATCCTTTGTTGAAAATGTGTTCACACAGGTGGGCCCACAGTATCAGAGATGCGTTTCTAATCTAATCCTCTGATTTCGTTCTCCCCTAAAACCCTGACAGATTCAGCAGCGTAATGTGGCTCAT
Source organism: Brachirus orientalis (assembly GCA_016785285.1). NCBI lineage: Eukaryota > Metazoa > Chordata > Actinopteri > Pleuronectiformes > Soleidae > Brachirus > Brachirus orientalis. The sequence goes on along the minus strand of JAFBJR010000233.1, from coordinate 626,591 downwards.
GGTTTATGTGTTATCGGTCTCATCCCTTGGAGTCCACTCATGCCACTTCAACACATGTAGCAGGATGCATTAGCAAATGCCGCTGTGTCACAGTTAATTGCAGCTCTTTAAGAGAGTCCATTTTTACTCTTTTGTTACATTTGATGCTGTCTTGAATTTTAAAAGTCTCTCTTATTCAGTATCTTAAAAAGTTTGAATGCGGCGCAGCATGACATTAATTCGCACATAAAATCGTATTAAACTAAAAGAAAATTTAGATGTAATACAGTACCTCCTTCACAGCGCATTGTAATTGTAACACACACTACACAACTCAAAATTATAATTTCAAGTTATTATCTTATTGTTTACTGAAGTTTTTAAATTCAGCTTTGACATTGGAAGCAGCATCAAACTGCCCTTAAGGTCCATCCAGTAGTTTGTGAGGAGCTTTCACGCAATTATTATACAGTACTTAAACAATAGAAATTCAAATCAGTTCCATCATCATAAATCTTCGGGACAGCCACCAAATAGACTTTGGGGTGAGAAGACAAAGTAAAAAAAATATAAGAATATACTGTATGGAGATGGTGATATAAATTTAAGGGTGTAATCAACCCACAAATAGGATTAAAATGCCTCAGAAACAGTGCCAACTTTCTGTTATATGAATGATATGAGTTAACCAGGGTAGATTTTGTCGAGTTTTCCACACTTCTTCAATGGTAAAGTTAAAACAAAATCACCAGAATTCTGCAGCATAATCCACCTCTAAGTCATGTAGTGGTAACAAGAATAGCGCAACAAATAGACATTTTGGAACTCACTTCGATGAGGACGTGTCTCATTATCCTTCCCCCGAAGATTTCTACTTTGATCAAAGTTTAAAACGTGAGCCCAAGTTTAATCTAAACTATAAACAAGTTGTTCTGCTTCAACTCAGTCAAGCTTCTTTAAATTTTACATTTATTATGAATAAAGAACAAAAGGAAATAGGTCCAGTCAATGAGATTGTCAGTATTTTCCTTTCATGGTGTAAGAACACACTGTTCATCTAATTCATACTGACAAGTTGCAATGTGCATTTTAGAGTTCATGCTCATTTAATTTATGAGAGCTCTTGGAAAAAAAAAAAAATATGAGAGAGGATATAAGTCGCAACATAACTGTTACCACAACAGTGTCACAGATGTTCCTCCATGCAATGACAGGGCTCAGTGCAGCCAAAGTGTAAGTGTGTGTGTGCGTGCGTGTTTGTGACACAGTGGGAGGTTTTGTGCTTGTGTGTCATTTTTATAATGGGTTTCTCAGTGGCCATGTGCCGCAGGGGCAGAGGAGCAGAACAATAACAAAAGTGTTGGGAAGCATTAACAGAAATAAGAAAAACATTTTTATTCCGTCGTTCCTGAAATAATTGCTCAGAAACTACACTCGCTGGCCAAAAAATGTCCTTTTAACTCGATGTCTCTGGCAGCCACTGTGCATATGACTGAGTCGGTTTTTATGTGCGTGTGAAGTAGTAATGCTTTTTCCATTATGAATCATTTTTATTATTCATAATTAAGAAAAGCAGTGAACCTAATACTACAAAACAAAAACACCCCTGTTATGGAGAGTACAGCTGGCCCTTAATTCTGTCCTGTAATTGGATGTAGAGAAGAGAACAACATCAGAACCTCCAAAGTGATAGATAAGAGGGCTTTGGGTGGTTTGACATAAATTATCCTTTTCTCCCATGTGAAAGAGGAAGCATCAACTGTAAGATAACTAGTCAGACTTGGCCTGCTAATGTTTATATTAGTCTGCCTGTCAACTGCATCAGCAAAACAGCATTTGGAGGAAATGTAATGCTGTAAATATGATTCAGGGAAAATTCTCTCTAATACGAAAGCATTTGATTTCATCAATTCTATATTAAAAGTGACACTATCTGCAAGAGGGCGAATGGCACCTCTGCCAAAGCCTGAGCCTGAGGTCTGCATCGCCTGCATTAGAACTATGTACAGTAACGTCTGGTTTTGGGGTCCATGCCGCAAAGAGATCAACTGAACATCCTTCTGCCGTTTGGACTTGAGAAACACGATGGCCACGTGAAGATACATTTTCGAGTCTTCTAAGTATCGCAGGAGGAGACGCAGTGAGCAAGTAACAGCACGTCAATTTATAACGTTTAAAGAGTGACAATGAATCAGTTCATACTGAGATCGATTTAGATTGATACAATGGTCCACATGTAGATATACTTGTGTAGCAATGTTGCGCCATGAAAAAACAAATTCAAATTCCTTGTATTTATACACATACCTGAACAGCAAAGCTGACTGTGATGAAGAAAATGTTATATTAAATGGACCTACAACATCTTTGTCACTTTTATTGTAAATGATACATTTCCTAGGATATCTACTCCTGGCAGAAAAGGCATAGCGTTGACATTAAATAAGAAACTCAAAGGTTGTTTAAAATATGGTCAATTTTAGGGACAGCGAGAAGATTATTTAAGTTTAAAACAAAATTTAAATTGCATGTATTGGCCAACTTTGCCAAGGAATTTGGATTAGAAAAAAAAATCTTTTTTAGCAGTATGCAAACATATTTTGAAAAACTTGTTTGTGAATAAAATGAGTTAAATACATTGGGATAACAAAATCCCACACAGCTATTTTGTTTGCAAAAATCCATCAGCACGACATCAACCATTTTAAAACTTTATGTATTTTCACCTTAGTAACAAATTCAGATGAGGGAAATTTGAGGTTGGGTTTGGGACCACTGATGCTTTCTTAAAAAAAAGATTCTAAAAGCAATCGGAATTACTGTAATAGCCTCGCTGTCCTCTGCTCTTTGTGTTCATGCGGTATTCATCGCGGCATTAGTGAAAGGTTCTCTATCGCAATTGCTCCTGTGGTTAATTAATTCATTTTAAATGACCCGCTCAGGTGATTACTGATGTCAAACACACACACCTTCCTCCATCTCAGAGCCCCTCTGCCTACACGCCGTGTCCATTTCCATGGTAATGCCCATCTCCTTTGACAGCACAGACCCTTATTTGAGATGGGAGACGCAAGTAATTACTGCTTGGCTTGTTGGTGTGAGGTCTGTGTTTGAGCACTTGAAAACGGTGTAAACAAACCGATGAGATCAATGCAATACAGTCAATGTAGAAACGAGTTAGTTTGAGGTAGCATAAATATTGGTAATGCACCAAACCTTACCACAGTTTAGGGCCTGTTGGTTCGACTTAGTTATGCTGCGACAAGTGCTTTGCATTAAAAGGTGAAATCTTTTGCAAATACAGTCAGCCAACATTCAAAATGTTTAACATCCATAGGAATCATCGAACCAAACACCCCAGCCGTCCAGCAGGGTCGATGACATCAGCAAATCCATCTTTATTTTTGTTCCTTTTCCACTTGTATGCATTTTAATGCTTTTGCTACATGAGCCAACGAGGGTGGCCACCATTTTCAGATCTGCCAAGTCAATAAAAAGCAATTAGATATGAAATCACTTCAGAGAGCAGATGATTTCTTACTGGAAATGTGCTGATCTGTGCCCCAGTCAACTGGCCAAATACAACCACAGGCTGTGAACTGCTGGATTGATGGAAGGAAGTGGTGGCAAGACAAAGGCAATTTTGTGGTAGCATTCAAGGAGAGGCTGGCTTATTAACAGTGGAGAAATAAATAGTTTACATTACAACGACTATGGTCCATTTCTGCTCTGTTGGAAATGGAAGCTCAACGCAGTATTTTATCTTGGTGATCACAGTTGGTGCCCACTTCCAAGCCCTCCTGACCACCCTGTTTGAGCTTACATGGAGAAAAAATGACCTATACGCTCGTCTCCTCGCCAACTGTATTTAGAAAAAGTGAAGATGGTGGCTAGATGTTGCGTCAATTAAGGACATGCACAGAGGAGAACATTTATACCAGATCACCAAAGATCCCAAGAAATGGTAGAGGTGAATCAGTGACATAATATGTGTTTTATGCATTGAAGACATTGAGGGAAGGTTTATCAGAATGTTGAAGATGTGGGAGTTATTTTAGGTCTGGAACCTCTGGCTCTGGCTGTTTCCATATAGGGCTCTATAAGAATCAGATATACAATATGTGTCTTTAAGGTGTACACTGAACTCTGTTAACTTGAAACTGGCATTGAAATAATACTTGAGATGGCATTTCTGCCTTCATAAATTTTTCCTAGAAAAGCATGTAGATTGGTCAACCATGTTGATTATTACTTTAGTTGTGTTTAGCTCCTGCTCTTCTATAAACGCACGTTCAAAGATTGTGCTATAGCATATAGAAATGCATTTAAAAACTGTTTTCTCTTATTTACCTGTATGAAATTATAGGTAATTTCACATTAAAATTTTGATTCCTCTTAAACTTCATTAGCGATAATGTGGAAAGAAATAGGGAAAAGGTAAAGCCTCGCCTAACTCACCATTAAATTAATATTAAGCTGGGTTAAGCTTCTCTAGTCGCACCAAAGTTTACTTCTCTTAAGGAAACATAGGAAATTGTGAACTTGTTAAATCCAGAAAATACAATGGGATTCTTTTGAAATATTTAAATTATTTTAGGCCCATTTGTTTGTCACTGAAGCTGTCATTCCACTAAAACTGTAGGCATCTTTTCTACTTCTTTGTTCTCCTTCCTCTTCTCTGGAGCTCAGGACATGGTGACCTGCACTTCTGTCTGGATTTATTACTTTTTAATAAGCAGATGTTAGTATTTGAATATTTTTTGTTTGTCAGACCTAATCATCTGTAATGGCCTTGTATGACTGGTACTGGAAAAAGAGATAAAACTGTAAAACTGCAGACGGTAAAGTTCAGCATGCAGCCCTGTGTTGTTTATGTTAGTCTTATTTTTCTAAACAACTGCCATAGCTCACCTGATAAATCTCCGTAATATTAAAGGGGGGTTCAGGCTGTAGGTGGTTGTGTATTAATTCCTCCCCAGTTTGATCCACGTTGCTCTCACTTCTCTCTGACATGACATACTAAAAAAAACCAAACAAAAAACAAACATAATGGCTCAGTCTCCTGTGTCAATCAAAACACGATCAAAGCTCCTTTGAGCTATGGTAATTTTTTATTTTTTTTTTGTTCATTGTAATGCCGCAACTCACTCATACACTGTGTTTCTTTTGTTTTTCCTTGCACAAAATTGATGTCAATTTAAAAAGGAAAACAAGCAAAATCGACCACATCTTAGTCATGCATTAAAACTGAAATGCTAATTGTATGCGTCAGTTTTAAAAAAGTATGAAATCTTTACAAAATAAATGCCCTTGTTATAAAGTAGTCTGTGGAAAAACAATTACCCAATATAAAGTATTTTTACAGTCAAAATAATCAATATTTTAAAAAGAATGAATTCTATTGGCTCAGATCAATGTGGCCTCTATGGACAGTATCACTATGGATTTACAGTCTAATCAGCCTTTAAATGCACCCTCTGAAGGAGGCAGGGAAGTGAGACACTATTTGCGGACAGGTGGACGAAAAGATGATTATTGCAATTAACATGGTCGAAATTGCTCTGACCTAATTTTCTTATAATAATCTTCTTTATTAATCAGCGTTTTTCAACAGTTTTTCATCTAAGGTGAGGATGTGGGAGGGGGAAGCTGTTCATGTGTGCATGTGTGTTCGTAAAATGTGTGGATCCAAAGACAGAGCCAAGAGTTTAGGTGCGCTGCTCATTTCTCACCTCATAAGTCTTTATTTTCTCCTCCTAAGCCCTCAGCTGGACAAAATACTACATTGCCACGACACCTTGATCTCTGCTCCTTTCATTATGTGACTCATACAGGCTGAGGATTACATTCTGGGTTTACACTATCTTTCTTCACAAACATATGAGATCACTGTTAGACATTAGAAGCAAAAAAAAAAGCCCTTTTGTGTATATGTGTCTATTGTGGTGGAAGTATTTTGAGCATATGTCTGTTTTCTGTTATTTTTCTGTTATTTACAGAATATCTGCTGCTTGTGTAAGCCAGAGGATCTTAAAATGTAGCGGATCCTAGTATTAATGGTTTATATTAAACTTTTTTCTTTTTTTGTGATTTAAAAATAGAAAATGCAAAGTATCCCCATCATAAGACAAGTGTTAATAATCATCAAGCATGTTAGGTAACATCAAAGCTGCTTGAAATGCCCTATGAAAAGTTATGGTAAGGATTAGAACCAGTGTGCCACAGCATATGGTAACACTGGTTGAATTTATCAGTGATTTAAAACTCAAACTGTTTCTTTAACGTAAAACAAAATGGTTTATCTTATTGTGACATGTTTTATTTTGATATGAAAGCAGTCACCTGAGCTCTGGATTGGGCTTTAAGCTTTGTTACAGGAAAGGAAAGCAAACCAACCACATGAGTGCATAGCAGAAGATTTGTAATATGAATATAATTTCAGAGGCTGTAAAGTGTTATGATTGCATTGTTCATAGGTGATATAGCCTATATACTGTGCGTACTCATGCAGTATATATATATACTGCATGAGTTATATGTCAATGTGCAGTTCAAAGAAAGAATTAGCTTCCACACCTCACAGTTACCCATTTAGTTGGTTACATCAGAGATGAGTAAACACATGCTATATATTAAACTGTGACTTCATGTGTATTTCTGATTACAAATTGAACTGGGAGTTTGTTAAGGCTCCAAATGTTAAGACTACAAACTGCAACTACTGACCTTGTTGATGCAAAAACAAATTGGCAAGGCAAAGAAAAATGGAACATTTGTCCACGTTTTTGCCTTTTGAATGGTTCGTTGTAATATCTTTCAAAGTACACACGGTTACGATTGTTGTACGAAGTGTTTTTGGCACCAGGTTGAAATTCTGTCTCACTTTCTACAACGTCCTTGTATGGCAAATACAGTGCAGTCAAAATAAGGGGGTTATTGGAGTTGGTGCTTATAGTAAATAAAAAAGCAAACATTAGGTCTGGTAAGAGACATACACTCTTATGTTTGTACCTTATGAGGTTCACACTGTGTCCTGAAGTAGAGGTTAAATGGTAGCTATAAAACAGGAGGCGCTGAGATGAGTTTGTCCAATATCAACAACGGAGCATCACATGGCTTGCTTCACAGGACTTGCAGGTCCTACAGCTGCAGGGAAGTAGAAGAAGAGACACACTGGGATATATGAAGGTTTTTTTTTTTTTTTTTTTTACAGCTCAGGCATGCAGAGAAAAGGCGATTGTCTCGCTGTGTTGTTATTCATATGCCAGTGTTTATAATATCCGAGAAAGGTGACTAGTTAATCATGTGTGAGCTGCGTTGATAATTTAAACAGTGCAGCAGATGTGAAATGTGTAACTAAGATTTTCTCCTCAGCATAGGTATTTCACAAGTATTACTTAGCATTCAACGTGACCAAATCTCCAACTCCATTTGCAGAAATGCTGCCGCAAACCTGCTCCGGCGAACAAAGTGCCTGCTGCTGCAGCCCAATACTTCAAATTCCGACTTATCAGTACAGAACACCATTTTTCTGCACCCCAGTTCTTATGTTTTTGTGCATAATTGAGTTCCATGTCAGAGGTATGGCTTTTCTCCTTTTAAGGCCACTTGTGGCTAGACTTGGGTCTTGCAGGTTTCCACTAGATCCGAGCTGATGTGTCTTTCATTTGCCACAGTATATTTCCTTGACTGACCACTGCATCTGCAGTCCTCCGTGTTGCAGCACATCTTGAAACCCCAGTCTGCTTTGAAATCATTGCCTTGCTGATGTAGTATAACTACCTTGTTTCTTGTTCCTCCGTCTTGCCACAGTGGGTGACCTGTGACATCACACTGCCCCCCACGACCTCACCTTGGTAGCAAAGTCTGGGTGTACACAACTGCTTATCTTACCCTGAATGACTGTATTTCAACCCACAAATGAAAATGATTATGATTAGTACCTGTTTGATAAAGATGTTTAATCATACACCTGACTATAATCCCACAAAATCCCTGACTTTTGTGAGCGTGTACCTATAAGATTTTATACTCTTTGAAGACAAAAGGTGGTCACACATTAGATTTAAATGTTTCTTCTTTTAGCTCACTTTTCATTTTATAAATTAACAAAAATAAACAATTAGCATTTCTTACTTGACAGCATAAAAACCTTTGCACAGTCATGTATATCCAAATCTATTACAGTATATTGTATATACATATATCCAGTACAGTTGTATATACAGTATATGTATAGTACGGTTAATGATTACTCACTGATTCCACCGCATACATGTTGGAGTTGTTAACCAGTGATGTGCACTGCAGATATAGTACATGTATGAATCCGGGCAGGGTTTTTTGGAGATATGAACATGACATACATCCACTTGACGTACACAGTAATGTGAGAATGATGGAGACACAGACGGACAAGAAGTGAATTGCAGAGCATTTGTTGAAGCAGCTGAAGGGCAGGAAGTATAATCCAATAAACAGAGAGGGAACAAATGGTCTCAGACATGATGCAAAACAATCAGTCTGCACATCCTGCGTTTCTCTCTGTGGTGCATTCTTCTTGTGCACTATGCTTCGTAATAAACCGGGGGGAAAGAACATAATCTCAGATGTAATGCAAGTGTTCATCTCTGCAGCTTTCAAAGACCGAAGTAAGATGGCCCACGTGGATACACTGTTTCACATTCTTAACTCTTCACTGTGAGATTCGGGGATCTTAATTTTTCAGATTTCTAAGGTGAAAAGTGCACATAATGAGTCTGTGTATAAGAGATGTATAGGACTGACAGAGTAGTGTTGGTTCGTTTGCGAGACCGAATCATTTAGGTGAACGAACTGAAATGAGTCGCTGAGGCATGATTTTACATTCGTAAGACTATTAACATGTTTGTGTTTTCTTCGTTTTTTAGCAGGTTTGTGAATCTTTTTGATTTGGAATTTTGCTCCTTTTTTGTACCAATATCATCCTCGCTGTTCAGTGACTGCTTCTCTGCTGCTTTGTTGGAGAAGTATATTTGGTGTTTTAAGTTGCTGCAGACTGAAGATTTCCAGCTGCTGCTTCTCATGAAAAGCTGTAGTGGAGAGCATCTGTGACTTGTGCTTTTCTCTCTCACTTTAAATTTTTGCATGAGAGGAATGGCACAAGAAGAAAGAGCCCCGCTGACATGTGCACACGCTCAGAACACATTTTCTGTGATGTGTGTGTGTGTGTGTGTGTGCGTGTGTGTGTGAATCACCAGCACCTTTTAACTGCTACATTAAAATCTGTTTCTGCTGTGAACAGGTTTACAAGATCTACAGTAAGTAGAGAAATCACAGAATGGTGTTATATTGTAGCTCAGCAACTGTGGATTGAAACTTTGACGTGCCTCGAGGCTTCACTCCAGTCACAGATGTGTTTTCTGTGAGCTGTCCACGAAAAACACTCAAGGTGCCGTCTGGAGCATGGCCAGAAGTGCAACATGCGCAGATGGTTGAACCGGTGAAGCAGTTTTTCTCACTCATGTGACTCGCTCTTGTGGCACAAATGTGACTTTAAAATGAGACTTTCTTTACTTTATCGTAAAAAAAAACAGAAGGGGCAATACATTATATCAGTGGTACCTGGAAAGCGGCGTTACATTCTCTCTCCCTCTCTGTTCAGACCTATAGGTGACACCTAATGATGCTGTACATATTTCATGCCACCAGTTTCCTGCCACTCTTTAGCACTGCAGTCACCAAAGCTGGCAGATGTGAAATCCTCCACTAGCTCTTTTCATGTGCACGATATGAAGCAGCAGATCAGTGCACTCAGTTACATTGTTTCATTATTCACTGCAGGAAAGTGTTTCTTTCTTTCTTTCTTGTCCTTTGTTCCTTTATCGTTCAATTTCTTCTCTTCTCTTCTCTTCTCTTCTCTTCTCTTCTCTTCTCTTCTCTTCTCTTCTCTTCTCTTCTCTTCGTAACAGTGGAAACAAAATCCACCCTCAAGTGTTTAAAAATTCTCGCAGGCTTGTAAATTTCTTTTACTAGAGTTTTACTGCTCTTCAAACGAACTGCCAAGCTTGGTGTCTGAACTCAGCTGAGTTGGGAATTGTGGGTATTGTAGTGTCATGTAGCATGAGGAGAGAAACGAGATAACCTGAATTAGGTTGTGTTTCGCCTGCTCCCTCTAGGGGTCGCCACAGCAGATGATCCATACATTTGATGCCCTTCTAGACGCAACCCTACCATTTAGCCAGACTTGGGACTGGCACAAGGTGTACACTGGATGTGGATGCCCTGTGACCGGGGCAATTTAGAGTGTCCAGTTAACAATGATCAATGGGGATTGGGTACCTTGCTCAGGGGACCGGCAACCCTTCAGCTGTAAGCCAAGTTCTCTTTCCACTTGGCTATAAAATTACAAAATATAAGTAACAGAACAAAACAATCAACTTTAAACTTTTCAAAGTTAGACGTACGTCACCTTCCCCAGCTCCACCCTCTCATCCAAACATGGTCTCTTTTGGTTTCAGAGAACTCAAACTCAAGGTTTCCAAGCAGGAGTTCACAAACCAGTGAGAGATGTTGTGTATGTTGCCACTTGGCACACATACCCCGACTCTCACAGACAGGATTTATATGTGTCAATGGGTTGGGATTAGAGGAATGGACTGGTCTGAATGGAAGCTTGTGATAGCAGAGGTGTGCTAATCCTTCAGTTGCCCCAGGATATTACCTGCCACATAGCATCATACAAAGCTAGTGCGGACCAGCGAAATGCCAGATGGTAAATAGATAATAGATGATAAGTCATTTTATTACACTTTTGTATTAAGTGTGATATATTCCTTGAATGTTTTTTATGGCCTGACTTACAAAACTTGACACACAATGAACTGACTGAACCTGTACAAAAGCCATTGCAGCTTTTTGATTAACCTAAACCAGATTTAATAGTAAATAATTTGTGTGACACATGACTCACGCACACCATTCCTGTCCCTTTTTGTTTTTCTCATTTTGTGGCCATATGCTGAGATGTTTGCACATTTCACCTTTGGCAAAGCCTTGAAATCTCTGTCTCTTTTGGGAACTTGTATTCCAACACTGTCACTAGAAGAGTATTACTTTTTCCTCTATGCATTAACAATATTTTAAATTTCACACAGAAGCTGGGCATATTTTCAGTGGAGGGAAATGTTCACATCCAGCAAATGGTGTTTCAAACAAACAAAAAAAAAGACTAATTGTTGATATAAAATAAAGTGGACTTTTTTCCATTTCTTTCCTTTCTCACATAGTTTTGATTCCATCTTTTGCCCGAGTGCTCACCAGCGAGAGGTGGAGATGGGTGGAAGGATTCCAACAGGATTATAGATGTTTGTAGAAGGTTTAGAGATGAATAAACAATGTCATAGTTCAGCTGCGACCTTTGTCCAATGCCGTGCAGTTTTGGGTGTTAAGGTTGGTACTGAAATAGATGCTCCATCATTTCTGATCCAGGAGTTACTGTGTGTGTATTGTATCCGCATCAGTCTATTCTCATGGGTTTTTCCTGCTGTGTGTCTTTTGAACTTGTGACTGGTGTAGGAAGCCAAAAAAACTTTGAGCAGGATTAGCTACCTAGGTTTCCTTCAGCCTGTTTTTGTGCACATTTTCAATTTCTGCTTAACAACACCAGAATGGAAACACAGAAAATTTGGAAAAAGCCTTGAAATATTGCATTCAATTTGGCGTACCGATAAAAGGAAGAATGAGAATGAGTGCAATGGAAACAGTTGCTGCGAATGAAAGAGATTATTTAGAAATTACATGACTGAAAGGTCCCTCCTGCTTCCACATTTCACTGCACTGGAAAAAGAGGGGAAATGGCGGGTACAGCGGGCAAGAGGAGGTTTGTGTGGACTGATGAGGAAACCACAACATTCCTCCACTTAGTACAGGAAGCAAATATTATTACAATAAATGAAGTGAAGCAGCCATGAAGCACCACTATATATGAACAACTATTGGTGCTCTTTATTTATGTCATCAACATACAATGATGCCGACTTTTGTGCTACCTACTGCTCGTCTTGCTGAACTAACTCCCTATGTTGTAACAATTGATGGAGAACCAGATAATGTATATTTTCTTTACCTATACTGTATACCGACAGCTTTATTGTTTATAGACGTTAAAGATATACACCACCAAAGTTGATTAACTGGATTTCAAATGCCCCCCGAATGTGTTTTTAGTAGTATCAAGCTATTAAATGCATTGTTGAAAATTCAAACAATTTCAAGACTAATCTATTCCTGAAAAGCTTTCATTACATTAACTACTACCGGAAACATGGAGTTTTTAGACATGAACCTTGGGAACGTTTGGCTCAGTTCAGGAAACAGGTTCCAAAAACACGTCAGTCCACATGTGTGCATGTGTAACACGATCAGATCCACCATGAGTGTCACATCCAGACCTTGACTCTAACAGAACAGCCAAACAGTCTATAAATACATCAAGGAGAACGAATCCTCTAGGATGGCAAGAAAAGAGATGGGAGAAGGGAGAATTGGCAGTGAAATCATCCAAAGATTTACCCTCAAAAATGATATAAAACTTGTCTGCGCCAATGTTGTAATATATCTTGCAGTGGATTGCATCAAAACTGTGTCAGCAGTTACTGATATTATGTAGAGGGATGAGAAAAAACATCAAACAATCTGGTGTTAAGATTCCCAATTTTTCCAAATCTTCAGCTGAACAAACAATAAAACCACCATCCCATGTTTCCAGTCAACATGGGACAAATCCACTGTTAATCTTTTCTGGTCTTTGTTTATTTAAATTCTCAATACACTTGTGACAGTATGTGGAAAAAAAAAAAAAAGTCTTTGCAGTCCAGTGAAATGTCGACGCAATTGGCACATTAGTCATCAGCTCATTTGCATTTCCCCATGTTTTTTTTTTTTTCCACTTCACTTTTTTATGACTGTAAACATTTCCTAAGCATCATTACATTATTTCCACCAAATCTGCCCACTGATGTGCAGTTCTCCTGACTTTGATCCCAGACATCATCATGAAGCGGGGAAAAAAGAGGAGTAGATTGTTTTTTTTTTTACGCTGCAGGATACGGGGAGATGTGGGACGTGTTGATGAGCTATTTAATTAACAGGTAGATGAATGAGTCTGTGAGACAGAGGGAGGCCAGTTGGCTGCAGGAGGGGAAGGACTGCTAAATACGTTTGTTTTCATCTATGTTTTTGCTCAATACAACAAGAATTAAATAAAAAATAAATAAATAAAAACATCTACTCAAATAAACTGTCCATGGCTAAGTGAGTCCATTATGTAAGTATAGTGTTTTGTCAGTTGAAATCTGTTGTTTATAGGCAACTAGGTCCTCTCATGTATATATGTACAAGCATGTGAATGTAAACATGCATTTTGCATGCATCGGGAAAGAACGTACACTCACTGTAATCCATCTGCTTGATGGTTTGACATGCTGTACATTCAGAGATGGTCTTATGCATACCATGGTTGTAACGAGTGGCTACTCGAGTTGCCGTTGCCTTGATTTGGTTTCGAATCAGTCTGGTCTCTCGTCTTGCGTCGACATTTTCACCTGGAGAGCTGTTGTTTACTGGATATTTTGTCTGTAAGCCCCATAGATGGCTGTGCATGTGTGTGTGTGTGTGTGTGTGTGTGTGTGTGTGTGTGTGTGTGTGTGTGTGTGTGTGTGTGTGTGTGTGTGTGTGCGTGTGTGTGTGTGTGAAAATCCCAGGAGATCAGCGGCTTCTGAAATACTGTAACAACCATGTCACGTTCAAAGGTACTTAAATCACCTTCCTTCCTCAGTCTGATGCTCACTTTGATCTTCAGCTAGCCATCGTGACTAAATGCACTAAGCCTCTGCCATGTGTAGCTGACTCGATATTTAAATGCATAGTTGAATGGGTGTATCTAATAAACTGTACCTGAATGACAGATGTGTGTGTGTTTATTGGAGCTTCTTCCTTTCTGTGTATATGAACTGGTATGGCTTCACATCATGGGGTTGGACAATTAATCGTTTATAAATCAAAAAAATAACACTTTGAAACTGAATTTTGGAAACATACCTCTAACTCCATGGCCTTGCATTAAGGCGTCGATTCTCCTTTCGTTACACAGTGAATATTCAACTAAAGTTTGAAATTAAGTTTATTCATGATTCAAATTGCAGTGTCCGTTCTGTTTCCGACCTAGTTGGGAAGTGATGAGGGCTGTTAAAGGGTTGTTTTAATTTTACTGTTGAAATTATTAGTGATAGGCATTTAGGGCAAAGGGCTAGAGGATATATCAATGACTGTCCTCCACAGAGATGGTGAAATAAGCTTTTATGTATGTGTATGTGAGTGTGTTTGTGTTTTGATGACTGAAGCCTCAGAGCAGCTGCTCCCATCAGTCTCTCACCGAGAGTCAGCCACTCCACTCGTTCACTAAAAACAGCTACCCACCGACAGTGTTAGCTTCAGATAATTGCATTAGTTTGTCTCCATAAATGTTACATCAACAGTCATTAAGTTCTTGTGGTGACTGTGAATGTTTCCTGTAGAGGAAATATGTTGTCAGTGTCATATGATAATGTTTATACATTAAAAACTATGCAGCCACGTTGAGTGGCTGTATCTTTGTTGCTAAATTTCTACTTTTTAAAATGTACTTAGCCCTTACCAGGTCCTTTATAGACAGCTATTGGGCCATTATAATGATTTAAACCCTAATCACAATCGACATCATACTCCAGCTAATACTCTGCAAAGCACCAGTGGTATGTTGACCCAGTGTTGTGGTAGATATTTTAAGGCTCATTGTACAGGAACACTGGATGTTGCCCAGCTCAACTACCAGCTTACTTTTTAACTATGCCAGTAGTGCAGCCCATATCAAAATGCCTTAATTACTACTAGTCGTAGTCTCCAGAGGGTTAGCCCTAAAGACTGTTTAGTCCCTCACCTTAAATCACCTTGCATCTTAAAATTGTAATGGCACACACTTTGGTGGTGTCACAATATTTTAGGATTATTGTGACAGATATTATTATTGTAATATGATTCGTAATGGCACATCTGATAATTTCTGCATTCTGTCATTTTTCATGGAAAATATTCTAATCATGATGGTTTAATCTTTTTTGGGGCCCTCTCATCTGAAGAGCAGCGTTTTTGGACTTGCAGATTTTTATTATAACGCTATTCACTGTCTACTAATTTGGATATTGCGCTTTGTCATATTGCAATCTTGATTATTCTGCAACTAATTATGTGGACAGACTTCTGTTGCCACACTGAGGTTTGAATTTGTGGTTTAAGTGGAACAAATCAGTAACTGTTGACTGGGTTGCCCTATAATCTGGGATCTCTATTTATTGTATGTCCACCTTAGCTGTAATAACATTTGGACCAATCTGTCCAGTGTTAATTAGTAATTAATGTAGAAAAGGAATCAATTAATTTAGGGCTGGGCTATATGAACAAAAAGGTCTATTTAGATGAAAAAAAAAATTGGTTGTTATAGTTGATCACTGGTTCTCAGACTTCTAATACCAAGTACCACCTGAGAAAATGTTTGAGCTCTTAAAGTAACACCATCAACACTTAGTTAAAATACAGTGGTGTAAACAGGCCGAGCAAAGTCAAGTACGGACTTTTCACAGGAGGCAGATTTATTCCCAATAAGAAATAATATTCCCAATAATTTGCTATCTCATCATCCTCCTCACATATACTTCAGACACCGGTATAGTGAAATTAGATTGAAATGGCAGGAGAGCTAATGTAACTCTAACCATTAATATTTTACTTATTATTATTATTTTGTTATTTGTTTCATTTTCTACACATTCTGATCAAGTCTCAGCTCCACTCTGGTATATACAGTAGAACAGTACTTCTAATTTTCCTACAAATACCACCAGAGAAAACTCACATACCACTGGTGGTACACGTACCACAGTTTGAGAAACACAGGTAAAGATAATTATCATGATCATATCGTCACATGAACCCTAATTGGTTCTGCAGTGACAGTAGCATATTGGGCCAAGTCACCTCTCGTTAATGCTGTTATTTATGCAGGAAAAGAACATTGTGACAAAGGTGCCCTGTCGGGTCAGTTGCATGAAAATAATTGACTGTAGCACAGTTTGGAGACTTGATCCAGCTTCCTCTCCCCTGCCCCTCCCTGGCGCACGCTCTTATTCACCCTCACTGTTGGTGTTAAAGTTTAATGAACCCACTCTGCTGGAACTGTTCGAACAAACAACCTTGTTGACAAGACAAAGCTTTGCATTAACTTGCCAGATGGGTTACATCCAGTTCAGCGATGACCACAGCTACAAATGGAGTCAGTAAACTACTGAAAAAAGAACCGAGACAGACCTCAAACCTCAGTGCCCTACCCTGGATACAGGTTGTTTGGAAATAGCTCCTCAGCACTTTAACTGCAGTACAGTTACCTCAGAGTGGTCTAGTTGGCTGTGCTTTACATGAAGCCACAGTCACGCCCTGATAGCTCTGCGTGGCAGTGTTTTCATTAGGACAAACTGTACAGTAAACAGTATATTTGTCATGCAAGTTTTTTCAAACCCACACACACACACACACACACATAAACTATCCAAAGTCACTATGAACCAAGTAATTTCCCAGAACGGATGGAATCAGGTGTCAACACCAAATGAATCTGTTTTTGCCAACTGTGGTTTCTTCTACTGTTTTACCTGCTGCTCAGGCAGAGCATATTTCTATAATATAATTTGCCCATTTTCATTGTCGTCATTCCTCTGATTTTCTTCCCTTCCTTTCTTTGCCTCAATGTCTCCACCAGGATCCCGTCTGCAATCCAAAACTATCTTAATAAAATCTCCACATGGTCTGACTGCGACAGTGAGGGAAACGGCTCCTTCTCCTTGTAATTCACTTGGTACGCACTGAACTGAGCCGCATACATACATAGTCTAGCAGATGTGCAGAGCGAGCTGGAGGAAGCAGCGTCTGACATTGCTACTCCCGCGTGCTGCAGTTCTGCGTACGATCACCCCCCCCCCCCCCCCCCCCCCCCCCCCCCCCCCCCCCCCGCGCCCCCCGGGCTCCGCGCCCCCGCCCCCCCCCCCCCCCCCCCCCCCCTTTTTGAAACCAGGCTCAAGCCTTCGGTCTATGGTCCGCAATGAATCCAGAGCATTTCAATCTCATCTTCACTAACCCATGTTGACTGAACATCGCTATTGGTGAATAAGAAGCTACAGTCTTCTGTGAACATGCAGTTGGCCTGACTCGAGTTGCATCACACGCTGCTCTTTTGTGAGCGTACATGAATAAAAAATCCCAGCATTTTGAGCCACAAATATATTTGTTTGAAAACACTACTGTCTGTTTTATGCATCTTCGTCTGGATGGGCAGTAATGGCAACCCTATTGTCCACTGACTATCAGTTATCTATTGATCTGTCTGTGGCATTTGCCGCTGTTGATCATTGTTGATCATACACACTTAATTTAAACACTACTCCAGACTGGCACCTCAAACCAAGCTTCCACTTGGTTTGTTGACTACCTGTCAGCTAGAATACAGGTGTGTCCAAATGGCTGGTTTCCTCAAGGTTTCTAAAGGAGTTACGCAGGACTCGGACTTAGGACCCATTTTATTTGCTATTTGTCAAATGCCATGTACCAATTGTATGCCGATGACATGGTACTCCACTGCTGCTCTTCCTCACTTGCTCAGGCTTTAGAGTTTTCACAGACTGCTTTTAATACAATTTAGTCTCACCTGCAGACATTGAAATTGGTTTTAAACACAGACAAAACCGAATTCATGGTATTTTACCAGACAATACTCTGCTAATAACATCTGCCACAGGCAAAGGAAAAGAGGAGAAAAAAAAATCTCCCTTACACTTACTGTCAGTTTCTGTTTCACTGCGTCATCGGTCTCATAACAGAAACCTGTTCGGTTTTTTCACCATTGTTTCTTTTAGTAGATTTTTCTGAAACTAAGCAGAGAAAAGAATAAGAATGAATGATTGAATAAAATATATTTATTTTGGTTCATATTACACAAACATGTGAAAACAAAAGCAAAAAGTTTTTTTACAAGTCATTAAATAAAATAAATAAACTAAAATGGTGTGGGATAAAGCTAAAGCGTATTAATACCTACCCCTCTTCATCACCAAAACCTGATTATTTCAGCAAAAAACGCAGCTGTGGACAGCTGTGTTGATTGAAGGCTCTGCCTCACCTGTCAGCCAGTCCCCTGAAACCAGAAACAGACACATTCTCCCAGGAAGCAGGGCAAACATACAAAATAAAATCAGGAAATAATTAACAGGCAGGAAGGCAACCCAGACAGACGTGAGAACATGACACTTATACTGCATTGTTGCTGGAGGATCAGTAAGAAGCACTAGAGGGGAAAACTGAAACACAATGTTTGGCCTTTTAAAAATCACAGATGAAACATGAGAATAATTTTAAATTGGATTGTAAGGTGAAAGGCAGTTTTAAGTAATTGAAAGCAGTTGTATTGACAGTTTTAGAGACATGACAGTAAGTGCTCGGGCAGCACGCTGTAAAATAGTGGTTGGATGGACCCCGTGGGCCTTTTTCTTGGCAGACATTTGGACCGGGCTCAGTTGGAAAAACACAGGTGTAAATAATCAAAATAATGGTGGCTGAGTTTCACTTAGCTTCCTCCCTTTCAGGTGCATGCTGGCTCACTGTCACACTGTTCTGACTAACCGGAGTTGAACAGAGCCACCGCTAATGTTATCAGTAACACCGGGTGTTAAACATTGTTTCAAAATGTCTCCTTTGAAAAAGGCCTTGTAGACGAGAAACTCCTGAGCCTCTGAGATCCTCCCAAACTGAGTCAGCACAGACGGACAGACGCAAGAGAATAAATCAGCCACATGTTGAAACATAAAATAAGCAGCACTAAGTGAAATGATGTGCAATATTTCCCAGCACTGATGCTTTACTGTTTAACTAAACAAACTGATTTAGAGCCCATGCATCTACTCTCCAGCTTGCTCCAGTGTGTCATGCTGCCCCGTCTTTGTAATTTTCCCATGGTAACCATTACCAAAGACTTATGATGTTTACTCCACATTACAAGTGCCTTAAAAGTGCTTAATTGTGTGCTAACAAGTACTTTGACATGACTACAAACAAGCTGTGTGGCTTTTGTGGGGGCGTGTGGTTCCACTTTATATCCATTTACTTGGGCCATTGTGTTGCACAGTGATCCCTCATTAAGAAATGGAGCTTGTCTTATGTTGTTTACTCCTTGGTGGTATAACAATTTGTAATCCAAGCAAAACAGTGATAAAGAACGATGAATAAGAGGTGGCACAAGTGTTCAGCACCTCACTGACAAGTAGATACACTTCGCCTGGGCTTTTCATGACATAAGACTCTAAACACCTGCGTGGAGAAACAGGGTGCATGGCGACTTCTAAACTTGTAACCCCAAAACTCTGTAGTGTCATATATTTCCCAGGCGTATTGCCCCCTTTGACCCATTTTTGGCCTTTAAAGCTGGTAAATAGGGCCATGACCCCAGCTAGGAAGCTGGTTAATGGATGCATCTGTGGTGGTGGAGCTCGGCTGTCTGCTCCCCCAAGTGGGGCCTCTCTTCCAGGGGCTCTTAAATGCATAGAGCTGGGGGCCCGGGAGCTCCATAGATGACCATGCATCCTGCCGGTGATGGCTCTACCATAAACGGTGGTGAAGTGGGAATACGTTCCAGATGCTGTGGGGGAACCGAGCACACACACACACACACACACATGACCGACACACACACAAACACACATCCCCATGAACATGTAGCCGTACAGGAACAAAGAAGCCTTCCACATACTGCTAGGACATGCTGAAACCTCTACCAGTGTGGGCCCCGGGGATAGAGATTGTGAGCCTGCATGGAGACAAAAGTTCAAGGGTCAAAGACCACATGAGCTCATCTAGTCATTACTCGCATACACAAAGTATTGTGTGTGTGTGTGTGTGTGTGTGTGTGTGTGTGTGTGTGTGTGTTAGACAGACAGAGAGAGCGAGCCCTGTAGACAGAGGGAATTTAGGGCAGTTAAAAAGGGAAGGTGTATCTTTTACACCACCACACCCTTACTGTTACACACACTAAGCGCCTGGGAAGAGAGTGACACTCCACAGCCGCACTGATGCCTCCACAGCAGCTGTCAAGATGCGGCAAGAGACAGACAAGAAAGTTTGAAGACACTTTCACAGACAGGTGGTTATTGCAATTTCATAACATTGGCAAAACGCAGTAGTACACAAGCTTGCCTTCAGCATTTTTAAAAAACTTATCACACAGAGTCTCTGTTTTGGGCCACTGATTTGGCCACTAGTTTGTGGCCAGATAGTGGTTGTAAATAGTCCTGTTGTTTCTCATCCTCTAGTTACTAACATCACTATACATAGACCTCTCAACCATAATGTCCTCTCTGACCCACAACACCTCCCTGGGTCTTTTCTGCCTTGTATCACTGAAGAAAATTACCATTACAATGTACATTATAGCAATGCAGAAGTGAATACAACAATTGAATAATGCATTAATACTGCATGGAACTAGTAAACACATGGTTAAAAACACATGGTAAAAACAAAATTTAGGATAATGTAGCTGCTTCAAATGCAAAAAAAGGCTTCCATTAGTAATAGAAAACCAAAGCAAAGAAAATGGGCTGCCTTTACTGCAGTTCTTAGTATCTTAGTATATGTTTTAATTAAATAAATTAAGTACATCTGTCTGGTGAATAATAAGTGGACTTGCCATGTTAGAGAATAGGTGTGAGTAGCTCAGTGAGCAAAGTACTGTATGTGCCTCAGGGTTCAATCACACTTGCCATCCTCCCTCTCAGTCACACACACACACACACACCTACACCTATACATTCACAATGTACTGTACAATGGCATTAGTCTCAATGAATTCCAAGAAAAGTGAAAGTCCCAGAAAAGCCTGCAGCACCAATTGTGGATGACACATTCTGCCTTGTCAGAAATATAACACATAACCCCACATAACATTTCAATTTAATGACATATTGCTCTGGCTTCTTATATTAAATTTCTTTAAAAAAAAAGATGACTATTTTAAAAAATGATGACTCAAATTACCTAAACTTTGCAAGATCTTTCTCGCTGCAGACTTTACTAAGGTTACTCCTTTAGCTTCATCACATTTGAGGACTTAAGGGTCCTAAGATTGTGTACCTCTGCAAAACATGAGTCTTAGATCATGTTAAAAACAGGGTCACAAGCTATTTTAGACACTATTATATACCCTAATGGCACACTCTTTTGGTATTTTGGTCATGTGAATGCCATGGTCCATATTTTGTGCCATTACAGAAGTCTGTGAAAGAGATTTGAAAAGCTCATATGTGTTTGCTGCAAATTTTTGCTTCAACTCAGGCTCTGCTCAAACCTGTCATTAACATCTGTCTGATCACACAGCTGTTTGGGAATGCATCTTTTCTTGTGCCTCCACTTGTGATCACATCTCACTGCCTCACTCTATGTGCAAATACACAAATATCTCTGTTTGCAAAGGCAAGAAAATATTATCTATGGCTCTTTTTTGGACTTTGACAGATGGGTCTCTTGTCACTGCACTTGTGTGAGGTCATGGTTTTGCGTGTGTAAGAGAGGGAGTGCGTTTCTGTGCACAGCGCTGTAATGAAAGGTTTTCATCTTATTTGAGGGAAAACTGAAATCCGATACGTTGCGGTCAGTGTTGGTATTGTTTTGGTGACCACAGTAAGTCAGTGCATGCAGAACAATTCAAAGTGTATCAATGCCTACTGTTCATTGTGAAAATGTAGCAGGTAGAGCGATGCCAGCTGAGTCAGGATCCATTTGCATTCATGCAGCTAAAGGACTGCAGCCAATTGCATCTAAGACTAAATATAGTATAAATATAGTCCAGACCAGCAAGGTGCAATCACACCTGTACTTAGAACTGTCCAGCTGTGATTGAATTAGCTGTCCAGCTTTGCATATATGTAAAAAAAAAAAAAAAAACTCTCTAAAACGTTTTACAGCATTATTTTTGTGTCTCCAAATCAAATTTTACAGATTGTAAATCCTCCCTGTCATTTGCGATACTCAGCTCTATATGACTCTTAACGCGACAATAATGTAAAATACACTTGTGCCCTGTTACACAGCCGCAGGCTCCACTTGGTATCTGTGTGTGTGTGTGTATGTCTTTAAAGACAAGTGTAAACTGTGTATAACCCAGACACTGCAGTATTGACCACAACCTGTGATGGTGTCCAGACCACAGGCAGCTCACGACACCGCTATTGTGTGTGTGTGTGTGTGTGTGTGTTCCACCCAGAGATGAAACACAGCCACAGTAGTAAGCCAGACACAAGACCCACTAATATTCCATTACGTAGTGCTCTTTTCCGCAACAAGACTGCAGGCTGGTCACAGTAACATCATACAGCCATGATTAAACTTTCACTCCGTCGATTAGTTGCCTCCAGGGAGATGGTGATTACATTTACTTTACATTGTAGGAATTCTGCTGACATTCTTTTCCAGAAAGACTGAATAACCTATAATTTAAATTTCATCTGAGATGTGGTGCTGAAGTTCTAATTCAAGGAAAAACGTCAATTCGGAGCAGGAGGCCACATGAGGTGCAGTGGTATATTCAGAATGTAGATGGTGTGGGGTCATTTTATTTGTTTTGTTGGAAAAATCACAAGAGCATCTGAAATATAATCTCTGTCTCGGTTTATATCTAAATTAAGAGGCTACCTCCTTCAGAGGATGTGGTAATCACTAAAGGACAGCCGGATCTATGAATGATTTCCTGTTTTATCACATTTATATATTTGCCATTTGGCCACTTTACTCATCACTCACTCACCTTCTACTGTTTTATCCTCCACCAAAATCCCAGCTGACATAAGGCAAAAGCTGTGGTACAACCTGGACAGGTTGCCAGTCGATCACAGGGGCACATAGAGACAAACAAACATCCACTCTCACACCTTTCTAAGGTGTTCAATTTGCCAGAGAAAACCCATACACATGGGAGAACATCCAAACTCCACACAGAAAGGCCCTTGTTCAAACCCAGGTCGCAAACCCAAGTCTTTTTGCTGAAAACACAAGAGTGCTAACCATTACACCAATCATGTGGCCTCTTTGGAAACTTTATTTCACACTAAAATGAGTGGCTATACCCAGGATAATTGCTAAAAAGCAAATTAGTACCTTTCCCATTGCTGTGACCCCTGTGCATGAATTGTGATGTCACAATTATGCCGGAAACAAAACCAGCCTAAGGAAGAAAAATCATGTTTGCAAAACAAACTTTCATGCCAATATCTAGGCCGAAGGCGAGACCAGTAATGTGTGTCATAGTGTTGCACAGGAAATGATGCAGGGAATTGCATCGCTACCAGAAATGAAGCAGGCGAAGAGGAAATCACCTTCTTCACCAAAGGTCTAAAGGAACATTTCAACTCGGTGGAAATCTGTAGTAAAATTAAAATAATATTATGCAAACTCATGTCACAGCAGATTTAAAAATATTTTCATTGGGCAAACTTTTTAAAATAAAAAAAGGGTTGGAGGAGAGGCCAAAGGCAGCATATACAGTACAGTATGGGGCTTTTAGCATGTTTACAAATTGCACCGCTGCGACACAGTAAACGCAACCTTCTAAAAATGTGATCCCGAAATTGGAATACAGCTTCTATCATGCCAGGGTTGTGAGGACATCTGATCACTAACTTCCCCATGCTTGGAAACCCAAGCCACTGTAATGACAGTTGTCAAAATTCTGTCTCAGCTATCCATGTATATGTAAGAGTCA
This sequence comes from Brachirus orientalis, assembly GCA_016785285.1. Taxonomy (NCBI): domain Eukaryota; kingdom Metazoa; phylum Chordata; class Actinopteri; order Pleuronectiformes; family Soleidae; genus Brachirus; species Brachirus orientalis. Next base: position 602,746 of record JAFBJR010000233.1, on the reverse strand, counting down.
TCTGAGTTTGTTTACAAGCGGTGGTTCAGTTATATGCCTCTGCAGGAAGAAAGCATTGGTTAAGTCACACTCCCTGTGACCTATCTGTGACATTTGTTTAAAAAAAAAAACCTTTAAAAACTATTAAATCTATTAAATACTGACAAAATGACTGAAGAAAACAAAAGAAAAGTGTAAATGTATCTGTAAATTAGAAGGCTTAATTGCGTGTTGCTTGATGAGTTTCATCTTGTCCAACATGCTTCAATGTTATTCTTTTTCATTACTTTTTAATTAAAGAATAGCATCATTACACATGGCTTAGAAATGTTTGGGTGACATCACTAAAGGAAAACGGGAAATGATTCACAAGTATCAAAAACAACAACATGGGCACAACCGTGCATGAGCAAACGTAAAAACTTTCGGTGCCTCTGAAATTCATTTGACCACATTCATGCTGCAACGACTACTCATGTGTGACAGTTAAGCAACAGTATTACATATTTTGGGTCTGTGAGTGGTTTGCTTATGGTTATAATTGGATGAGTAAGGCAGGCCGACACTTTGAAAAGCGCTGAAGTTAACCAGATCCACAGAGTTTGTTTTTTGTGTTAAGATTTCTTTTTTTTTCACAATCTTGTGGAAACTTATTAAATCAATTTAAAATATGGTTTTGGAGGTTGCATGGAGGTTAGAACAACAGGCGTATGAAGTAGTGGAAATCCAAAATCAGATTTACCGAAGAACGTCATGTTAGGAACCGTGAATTTTCTTCAAATATATGTCAAGAATGTGTGCCGTTATCAAGCATATTGTACAGTCAGAATGTCCTGTTACTGTTATATTGTTCTAATGTCTTTGTTTTCTTTCTTTTTTTTCCTTCTCTGTCCCTGTTTGTCGTCCACATGGCTTTTCGCCTACATGATGAGTAGGTAAGTACCTTGGCCACTTCACCTATTTCTATAGACACACAAAACAAGAACAAAAAAAAAGATGAAAGTGTGCTACATTTTTCGAAAGACTATAATTTACATATAAGTTAAGTTATAAGTTGTCAGATCTTGGAGTTACTTTCCTTATGCCTTCAAGTGTATGTGCGTGTGTGTGTGTGTGCGTGTGTGTGTCTGGGAGTGCAGCCACCCTAATGGATGGAAAATCTCTTTACACACTCCAACTTAAGATCAAACCATCCCTTACTCACACTTACATAGACAAACACACGCAAAGAGTAAATCTGCACATGTGCATGGAAATGTACTGCAGTCGCTCTTTCCCCCCTCTGCTTCTCACTCTCACTTCTCTGTGACACACACACACATGCTCACACACACACACACACACACACAATCTTTCCTCTGCCTAGTTTGTCTTTTGGCAAACTCAAAGAGCTCCGTCATGCTCCAAGTCCTGCGATTAATAAAGTTATTTCAGCCAGAAGTGGCTCATTTAAAAAAAACTCAGTGATGGTTTTGTTTTTCTCTCAGTCACAGACTCTGGTTGGGAGCTGGTGTCATGGAAGATTAGTTTTCAATTGCAGAACAGAGAGTAAGAGCTGGGATAAGCTAATGAGTACCTGTGTGTTTGTTTAAAGTGCCAGCCGGGTCGTGCAGCGTTCACTGTCTGCTCTTCTGTCTGATTTTGGAGCAAAAAAAACAAACAAACAACTAAATCAAAGTGACCTGTGACAAAATCTTTAGACCAAGGCATTAAAAAAGTTGGTCAAACTTGGGTGCTGTACTTCTCAGGATAGTTTCACACTCTGCTACAGTTGAACTACTGTTCTTCTCCCATTAGTGGGGAATCGATTTATTGACTTAAGTGTGCCCGCCTCCGCTATGTTCGATGGCATACACACCCTTTCAGCTTGTTAGTATTAGGTGGTTTCCGGTTGGTGGCAACTTTTTGAGCATTTTGAGCTGCATTCAGTGTCTTTCCATCAATCATAAACTTAAATACTTAAAATATCAGATTCTTTAAGCTGATAGAGCAAAAAGTCAATTACCTTGTCAGTTCAGAAAAATGCACCCGCCTGAATTTCACCAAGCTATTGTCTTATGCTTCTATGCACTAGTTTCTTGTATTATTTCTGGATTTAAGTGCAGGATGGAAAAGGATGGAATGGATCTAATGTGTTGTTAGTTAAAGTAACTTGTTTACATGTATTTTAAAAGTCTGTTTTTTGTCAGTCTAAGATAATTATTTAGTTGTTTTTTTTTCTATTGCAGGGGTCTCCCACAGGAGACAAAAATCAAAATGACTGAAAGCTACTTGTTTTTTTTCCAACAAACTGAAAGAGCTTGTTATGCCTAATCAAAAGTATTTAATTTACCCCATGTTCATTTTATATTTTTGTCTGCATTTCTTTCTAGTATATCTCGCATACTATGAAATTAAACTATTAATGCTGTTAAAACAAAACAATGCCAATGACATAAAATGACATTTTGGCTTATTCACTCTTCATTTTGCTATTTTCTGCCCACATGCCACTGTATCATTTCACAAGTGTATCCACATGTAGAGCTGTATGTATGTATGTATGTATGTATACTGGGTATACATACATACATACATACATACATAAACTGGACCCCACACAAATGCACATTAGAGCAAAATGTAATCCCTTGGTGTCCAAGTACAAACTCACATACCCAAATACTCGTGCACGATAAAGGCATTCGTTTTCCTGCCACACAGGAGTCGGTGTTTGTGTCAGACTTTGCTGTTGTATGGACGCACCAGAGAACAGCAGCTGCACAACACAACAGACAGTCCAGGAAATAGCTAGCAGTCCTGGACACACTCTCACACACGCACACACACACGCACACACACAAGCATGCACGCACTTTGCTGGCTGTGGTCCTGTCAATGTGCAACAGCTGGGCACAGCCGAAGTCATAGACGCAAGTGTAAAGGCATGTGGCCACAAGGCTCTTCAGTGCTTCTGTGTGTGCATCTGTGTATGTGTGTGTATGTGAGACACAGAGATAGAGAGAGAGAGAGAGAGAGAGAGAGAGAGAGAATGAGAAAATAAAGTAATGTTTATGTTTTGGGCTTGTTTGCAGACGTCCAGCTGCAGCGTTTAGCGAGGACACAGATTCATAATGTTGCACATACACAGTGCTGGGTTTGTTTGTTGTTATTCCACAAAACACTGTCAACCATGTGCCCAAGCAGCTTAGCTCTTATGACTAACAGTTATGTTGTTATTGTTTAGTCTTGATTCAAATCCCAATTTGAGTTTCTGACTTTTTGTGTTGAGTATGCTCACCCTTTCAATTCCAACTATTCCAAAGACATGTGAAGTGAGGTTGGTTAGCTGGAGAGTCTAAATTGACTTAATTGATATGAATGTGAGTGTAAATTGTTATTTGTCTCTGCGTGTTGCTCCTGTGATAGGCCTGTGACCTCCCCCTTCAGCCTTTAAAGGAACTAGAGTAGATAATGGACATTTTCATGGTTTATATAAAAAATGGAAAAGTGAAGTCATTGTGTTTTTGTTTTTTTTTGTGTTTTTTTTTTTGTTTTTTTGTTTTTTCTTTTACCCACTCAAATAACCAGAAGGATACTACTAAAATAACAAAGCTGACTTGTATCAGTGTATCAGGAACTGCAGAGGCCAAGGTCATGAAGAAAATCCATATGCGTTCCCTGTTCAGATATCTCTCAGGGATCTGGCAAGAAGTGGACTAACAGACTGATGATAGTTTTCCTTTTCGTGTTGTTCAACAAAGCTGTTTCAGCTTCAGATGAGCGAAGGCACCTGAGGCTGTTTGACACCGTGAGACTCAGTCAATACCTAGCAGATGCTGGTTCACATTAGCTGCATGACATGGGGCTCCATCTTCTACTGTTTCTGACTGATATATATACAGTATATATATATATATAAAATCTCACTTGAAAACACGTTTCACTGATCTTGTTGTTTTTAACTGACATGAAATTGTACAAGGAAATCATGCCAAATTCTACGTGACTCCGTTGGCCCTTTCTGAACAAAAGGACATGTCTGTTTTCTTTAAAGTTTCTGTGAAGCGTTGGTGGCCGCAATGAAGAGAAAAATGGTGACATGGAAATGATTACCGTGACTGAGAAGAATGAAAAAAAAGAAGAAGAAGCGGGAAGGAGTGGGGAAAAGAAGAATGGAAAGAAAAGAGGCCTGGAGTGAAAGCAATAAAAGATAGATGCTAAGAGGTAGATGGAAGTTGCAAGGCCCGGGAATTAATGGAAAAAGACACATACTGAAGACAAATTGCAGTGCGTGGTGGTTAGTGTTAATCAGAGTGGGCAATAGTCTTGCAGGCTGTTCCTGATGGGAATTGGCGTGTAATCAGCTGGAATAATGTTTGGGCTGCGAGAGCACTGTGAGATTCTGAATATGTGTGTGGCAAGAGGTTACACACCAGCGAAAGCAAAAAAAAAAAAAAAAAAGCACATTCAGCAAAACCCAAAAAAACATTGTGTCAACGCTGTATTACTTTTGATGCTTTCCAGTCTTGTACATTTTACTGTGAAACTCAAGTATCAAGGTATTGACAGTGTTGACGCAGCAGACCCACAGCACTCCATCCATCCATCATCCATCCATCCATCCATCCATCCATCCACTGAATCCTCTCAGACTAAAACATACAAAGACGGACTCATATTCATCCCTACATTCAGTTTTGAGTCTCCAAATAACCCCAGTCTGTATGTTTACAGTGTGGGAGGAAGCCCGAGTGTCCACAGAAAACCCACCCATACATGAACATGCAAATTCCACGCAGGAAAGGCCAACTGGAGTTCGACTCGAGAATCTTCTTGCTGTGATGCACCTGTGCCAATCACCTCGTCACTGTGCGTTTTCAAAATTGTCTTCGTCAAACACTTATCCTTGGCCTTCTCACAGGAAATACCTGAGACGGTGCACATTTTTTTTATGTCCTTATTCGAAAATTGTCCCAGAAGTTATTGAACACCGTTGGGCAAATTCCATAGTTTGTTGGTTTCCTAAGTGAAAATTCCTGACTAGAACCCTGGCAGCAAACGCACATAAAAGCCTTGGTGTACATGGTGTCCTCCCAAAGGACACAGCTGCAGTACGTCTGTCCTTCCACTTCTCGTTAGGAAATTTGTGTGTGAACTTAAAGGCCCCGTCCAGACCTGCTACTACCATCCATCCTGAGAGAATCGATCACAAGTGTAGAGTGTTAAGCGTGACTTTTCTCACCTGGCATTGAAATCTGCTGTCACCACTTATGATTGGATCATACTTTCCCCTGTGCTTCTTGTTGTCTGACCCTACAGATGTGTTTGTTTTCAATATTTGTGGTGGCGTGAGTGTGAGTGGGAGTGTGGTGAGAGAGATTAAATCACAAGTTAAGTGTGACTGTTCTTACCTGGCATTAAAATGCATCTGCTGTCCCCACTTATGATTGGATCTCACTTTCCTCCTGTTCTTCTTGCTTCTGTTTCTGTTCAAGAACGAAATACAGTCATCTTTAATGAATCTGACCCTACAGATGTGTTTGTTGCCGGTTTTTGTGGTGGTATGTGTGTGTGTGGGCATCTGTGTCTCTTTATTGATGTGTGACAGGGAGAGACAGGGAGAAAGAAGACCCAGGCGAGACTTGAAGTAACATCCTTGCTGAGTGATCATAAGAAAGTCAAAGTCTGATTACACTCCAATGAATCCCTACTCATATCTAATCACAATAAACAATTTAAGAGGTGGTCACATGTGGCTCCATTCCTGAACATACCGTACATGAACCCTGTCAAAATGGCCTCTTTCAGCTGACGTCCTCTGACCCACTGCAGTTTTTTTACGCTTCTCAGTGCCCATATGATTTATGGCTAAAATAAATTTGTGTTACAGCAGCATGAGTAGGGTTTTGCTCTTCCAGACTCTTTTTTTATGTACCTGTCATTCAGGTAGAGACACACACTGAGGCAGATGCAATCACACACACAAACACCAGACAAAACATGGGATCAAATATCTGGGCAACTGTTCAGGTCTGAACTAATCAGGTCTGAACAGGATCAAAGTTAAGAGGACAGAGACGTTTAGACAAAAGAACGATTCTATTACTGCACTGATCTCTGGTCAATCTCGGGCTGTGTTGAAATAAAGCTCTCCATCTTACTCCAAACGTCTGGTGGAGGACCACCAGACATTTATTTACGACACCGAACCTTTTCTGCTGTCAAACCTCATTGGAGCTGTAGAATATACGGTATTCTAGCTTGACATTTATTTGTAATGTTAGAAGACTCAAACAGCTGATCCTGATCACTTCAAGTCCTTCTAGGTTTGTCAAAATGATAACAGAGACGATGAAGCTGTCAGTCTTGTGGCCACACAGGGAGTTTGGATATAGAAGCACATGCAGGATGTTATGCAGTGCTTGCAGATGGCTTATGTAAAAAATCCCAGACACATGACAATGATGCTCACCTTCAATCACAAAAAAAAGCCATGTTATATGCACATTATGCTCACATAGATAAAACAGATTGACCACCATTTCCCACCAATCAAACATCAAACAGCAGTTTCCCAGCCAGAGCTTTAGATGTGGTTAAATGTGTGTCATTGGGGCAAACATTTCTCCCATCTCCCTCTATTAGTAAACAGCCTTTCCTCCCTATGCCTGATTATCTCTCTTATCTCGAAGTTATCAGCTTGGCTGAATAGGACATTCCCAGAATTCCATTTTTTCCCTCTTTGATGGAATGTCTGCATTTCTGCTGCTTGTTTAAATGGCATCTGTAACTGCATGCTATTAACTCTTTTTTCCTCTTTCATGTTGTGTCTATACATCCAATTAAACTGCAGTAGATATGGTATACTAGTATAAAGATTACAAATTGGTAGGATTTCTGTGTTTTTTTTCTTTTTTGCCTTTATCCAAAAGTTTTTGTCCATTTAAGTTACACTCTCAAGGAAATATCCTGGGCTGTTTTGCACAAACTGGTAAAAAGAAAAAGTATTATTTTCACCTTTTGAGAACTAACAGCAATGATCCGGTCCAGAGCAGAGTCACGCAGTCAGCACAACCTGTCAGTCTGTGTTTCACTGGTCAGTCAATAACAACGTCGAGGCAGACGGAGCCTTAACAGTCGAATGTGCCCAGTCAGGAAAGAGAGTGCTATATTTTACTCCACTTACACATTTTTTTCTCTTTTGTCTGCCACTCACAGCCTTAATGTTGAGCAAGGCAGCCTTTTCACCACTCCTCATGAGTTCTGCAAGTAGACAGCATGTTTTTAAAAATATTATTTTTATAATGTCACTTAAGAAGAACAATATTAACATTAACTATGTTAATATGTAAATATTCCATTATACGCAGTTAATCTCATTTAGCAGTAGCCCAAAAGTAAAATGAAAAGGTCTCAGATTCTCAGTCAAAATGTGGTCCACATTTGGTCTTATTGCGTTCATTCTTTGCTATACTAAGTGGAAATGTAGGTTTTCCTTTCATTTGGATGATGTTATTGCACACATACAATTTTCATTTATTTTAGAAAACAAAATAAAATGCACAATGTGACTCCACCCTCAGACAGAGTGTTAACCGCTGTGCGCATTTGTAGAGTCCTGTGGTTTGTCAACATGAAATATGAACTCCTTTCCCTGGTAATTTTAAAACAATAATACAAAGCATTTGTTTTCATACTTGAGTCACCAGATGTCGAGCTTCTTTGTCCCGGATTTGCATAAACCCATAAAATATGATGAATAAACATTAAATTTGTGTTACTGTGATTTTGCACATGAAGAAACAAATGTTATGAAGCAGTCAGAGGGAGCCAGTGCTACACATGATGTTAAACGATGTATTTGCTTTCCTCCCAAAGGGGGTCAAAGTAATGGTAAAGTGCATAATATTTCTGTCTCGCTTATATACACACTGCTGTTGGGGGAAGAAAAGGAGAGAGAATGAGAGGAGAGCCAATAACAAGAGCTATAGCTGATGTACTTCCTGCCTACAGGCTGGCTGTGTCCCAGTTCCACCTTACTAGAGATGGGGAAAAGCTTGTTTTTCTTTCCCTCTCTATTTCCAGTCTGACTTTAGTTTTTTTCCCCTTCCTCTTCTTTACATATCTTTATTTGTCTTTTTTGGAGTGTTTTACACCACCATTCCTTTGCCTCCACAATAATGCACATCACTTCTAGTCAACTTTTATTTTTTATTCCACCAAATCTTTAGAAACTCTCTTTTTACAGGAAGAAAACTCAAAGGTGTGCAGCATCTCCCAAGGCTGGCAGGGATAAAAGGAAAAGGGGCGTAGAGAAAATGAGAGAAGGGGGGACAGAGATGGGGACAAAAGAGAGACAGAGACCAGTATATCAATTAGAGAATAAACAAACAAACAAAATCTTTATTATTGGCTCAGGCCAATAAAAAACAGGAAATTCAATCAAAAACAAGGAAACAATAATATAGACCAAAATAAAAACACAGTTAAATACATTAAACACAGAGGCATTTCAACCAGTGGACCCTTAGTTTGGATCAGTGTCGGGAACAGCTCCTCGTGAGGTTACAAAATGCTGCAGGAATGCTGTTTTCACATTTATCTAGATGTTGAATGCATGAATTTGAACATAAAATATCTTAAAAATTGTAATAATAATTATTATATAAATAATAAATAAAAACATAGTGTAGTTCATATTAGCAGCAACATCTATTGTGATATTTATTTAAATTGTCACATAACAATGATGACAATAGTGACAACTTTCTTTTCTTTTCTTTTCTTTTCTTTTCTTTTCTTTTCTTTTCTTTTATTTTCTTTTCTTTCTTTTCTTTTTGTTTCATTTTTTAGCTAGTTAGTAATTGTGGTAACCTGTTTGGCCATATTGTCGATCCTGCAGTGATCAATCAAATAAGCTGATTTTAATTTTGATGCTAAAATGTTTGAGTTTTTTTTTTTTTTTTTTTCTCCTATGAAATTTTCAAAACTCATTAACCATGATACAGTAGTCAAGAGGACAGGAGGCAGCAGAGCAGATGGAGCTGTGTGGGCCGGTACATGGTTTGACGTACTTGATAGCTGCGTGGACTCTGAGTGGACATGCATATGCATGTTAATTCACACACACACACACGCACACATAGGTTTGTGCAGCTATCCTTGTTGGGACTGTTCTGCACTGACTTCATTTATTTTGAACCAAAAATCTAATCCCTAAACCTGCACGGAACCTTAATCACTTAATGCCTAATCCTAACCACAGTTCACATCTTACCTCTAACATTAACCAGTTCCTCAGAAATTCGGTTTTGCCCCAGTTGGACCAGACTTTGACCCGCATGAGGTCTACTGGTCCTGACGAGGTCAGTGTCTATGGGAGAAAAGCTCCTTTAGAGGTAGCAAAGACGGCCACATGCACACACTAACACACCACTTAGACCGCTGTGAACAGCTCACACATGGTATAGAATCCCACACTTGTGCTACCATAGGCCACAGTGAGTCAGCCTCTCTCGGCTCGAGTATCCCTGTCTCCCTGCTGAGGGAACCATCAAACCGTCTGTTTGTCTTATGAGCAGACTCCACTCCACTGAAGCAACCCAGCAACACATTCTTCAGCCCTCTTACTCACTCATACACATGTCCACAGTATGTTTTAGCTTCTCGTCTTCTCTGGCTTTGTTCTGTTTATCCAGCCAATAAATATGTTTTCAAAATGACTATGAGAATGGGATGATAGTCCAGTCTAGCTCTAGCCTGACAAATTCAGTTTTTTTTCATCAGGCTGTGGTTTTCATTTGATATATGAGCCAATTATTATATAGAAGGTCCTGGGTTATTCTGGAGGCCCAGGCTGCATCCACCTCTACTCTCCTCTTGTTTAGTTTTAAAATGCATCCATTTTGCCAGATTTCATGAGTTTTGAAGTCCCGAAAAAGGAGGAAAAAGGAGAAATTTGAAAATGCCTTGTTTTAGTTTATAATCAACAGAGTTACCCACTGTATATTCCCTTCCTGAGTTGATTTGTATCACTGCTGTTCAGGTTGTATCACTCCCACCTCTGCAATATTGGTGAATAAAAAGTTAAAATCACACTCTCACTACGTTAATAAATTAAATGATAATGAACTGATGAGCATTTTACTTAAAAGAAAAGGAAAAGACATCCTGGGTAGACAGAATCTGAGAATGCACTGACTGTGTGAAGTCTCAGGTAATGTTGTGACAATTATTTTCTTGATTAATCAAGTAATCATTCAACATCAAATGTTACAAAATGTTGATCGGTGTTTCTCAAACATGGAAATCATGATGTTCTCGAATGTCTTGTTTTGTCCACAAATAAAACAGCATTTCTTTGGACCAAAGTAACCAGAAAATATTCACATTTAAGAAGCTGAAAAACCTTTTTACGGTTTAATTCTTTAAAAAAAACACTAAATCCGTTTAACTGACGATTAATTTAGTGATTGCAATTATAGTGGATGTAACTGCAAACATATCCACCTCACATCTGGACATATTTGCATGTGATTTCCTGCCTTCTCCATTGTCATGTCATTAGATGCCCCCAAAATACTTGAAAGGCATGCATACAATTGTCTTTTAACCATCACACAAATAGTTTGGGGCATTGTGTTTTTCGCTCTTCACTTATATATTACTAAAGTGGCACGTATGTATAAACGTCAAGTCTTGCAGGGCAAAAGCCTTTAGTTTCGCTATTGGCATTCATTATAGATTTTCAAGTTTAAGAATTAAATACGCATTAAAACTATGACCTTTAAAAAGAAAGCCAGTCAACACACTTCAGATTCACAAAGGCTCAGCTTGAGAATAGAGTGCCGACTGATCTTTTTTTTTTTTTTTTTGGTCTTTGCTCAACTGTCCTCAGTTAAGCTGCAGGGGCATTGTACTCATTTATTCATAGGTTTTTTTTCAAATCATACAAGCCACGTCTGAGTAATGAGCCTTCGTGCACATGTCGGTAGCTCGTTGTTATGTGGCGTTAATCAAGTCTGCCCACTAAGCCTGATGGATTTCCTCAGACACAAAAGGTGCAACGCCATCTGTCATAATGTGCACAATAATGCTGGCTAAGTGGAAAATGGCAGTGTTTAGACCAGAGTGAGAAGAAGAGGGATGAAAGTGTGTCTGTTAAATGTACACAGGCTGCAGAGAGTTTGTCATGGAACAGATACAGTACCTTCAGATTTGTAACTGTGCAGCTACTGCCGCTGAGTTTTCATTTCCTTTGGCTTTGAGATCAGTTTAGATGAAACCACGTGTCATCTGATTTCTAGGAAATAAAATTATTTGAAAGAAACTCTTTGAAGTGAAGTCCAGTGGGGAGGGGAAGGAAGCTAAACTTCCTCATCTTGCTCTCTACCGTATCTCGACTACGGCCTTCTGATGGTTTTGGCATGTCGTGCTGTTTGCTTGGTTTTTAAAGATGACAACTGAAAATAAGCACTTATATGCAGTTTGGTTCTATTTCCTGCTCTCTGTCTCTCTCTCACACACACACACACTCACACACACACACACTGTCATTCCCTCTCACTCATTCTCCGTGCGTCTCTGTGACATCTGCTGCACAGCACTCTAAACAGAAGTGCTGAGATGGGCGCTGATACGAATCTGATGTATGGTGTGTGAGTGTGTGTGTGCTTGTGTGAGAGCGTGTGCACGCGTGTGTGGGTGTGTGTTTTATGAACCCTAACCGTTGGCTTTCTCCTACAGTATGTCGGTCTGTGTCTAGTTAGGGAAAACACACACACACACACACTAAAAGCTTTCCAACTCTTCTTGCACCCTTCACCCATCCTCGGTGAATCCCACATCATGGAAAGTTGGCCTCTGTCCACTTCTTTCTTTCTCTCTGTGCCCTTCTCCCAAACCTGACTATCTGTCTCTCTTCCACTACAGTCCCATAACTTCTAGATGTGGGATAAGAAAAATCACTGGCTGCTTTTTAATCTGTTATAGTCTCTCTGTGTGTGTGTGTGTGTTATTTTTTTCTTCTTCTCAGGTTGCAGGTCAATTACAATGTACAGCATTAGTGGAGTGCATATCCTGCATGCACCATTCAGTTCTTAGGCCTACCCAATCATGCCAGGGTCCTTATACTGCCAAATTCCCTGCCACAGTCACTATGTCGTTTAATAATGAAAGGTTTTTTTTAAAGATCACTAACTCAGTGCTATGTGTGGTCACTTGCAGAACTGATCAAGCTGATCAATCAAAGGCTTAAGGTAAAACTCAGCAAAAACAAGTCAAATGGGGTTATATGTTTATACAGCCACAAAGATCTCAAAATGTATACACTGATCAAACCGAATCCATACAGAAAACAAAAAGGAAGCAACAGTATGTGCTACTCTCCCATTCTCAGCTGCCAATAAGCACTGTAGGTCAAACTGGAACCACCACCACTGTATGCCTCTGTGGTTTATCCATTATATGCTGCTGACATCAAATGAAGCACAGAGATGTAATCGGTGTTTGATTTCTTTATGTTTCTTTGAAGTTGACTTTCTCTGCTGGTCTCCAGCATTTTGAGGTTGAAGTCTGCTAATCCGGGTTGAGGAAAATAACGTTTTGACCAGGTCAGTGCAAAGAATTCATCACTAAAAGTAGAAGCGCAGCATGTTGAAATAACAAATAACCCCCTAATCAGCCCTGGTTCACATGTGTGCATTAGCAGAAGTAAGTCTCTCTGTGCTTTCTGAGCCAAATGACCCAGCTCCTTTGACTTTCTGACATTAATTTGAGAATGACTATCATTGTAGACCAACTTTGCTCAGAACTGCATGTGCAAATAAATATGGGCCTGTGCAGTGCTGTGTCCTTGGCCCGGCTCTGTTTAGTAGTTGCTTAGAAATAAAACCGTATGTTTTATTGCTGCCATCATCAGGTGAGATACTGCACTCGACTGGATAAACACAAGGATTAACTAATAGACTGTTGGCAAGGAGTCAGTGTGCGCTCCATCCCTCTGTACCATTCCCTCCCTTTCTTTTCCTCTCCTTTCCTCTCTCTGTCTCACTCCATTCTTGGTTCTTCTTCCGTCTTCCTCTCTAGCTCTACTGTGTATAGTGCTTTTCTAGTATTAATGACCACTCAAAGTTGCTTTACACTACCGTTTCACCCATTCACACGCATATTCATACATCACATCAACTGTATGTGCACCATGTGAGTCTTACCTAAGGGCACATCAGCATGCGGAGCTGTGTAGTAGTTGTTGTTTCTGATGCACTGATCTACCAGGCCTTTCTTCAAAGGAGGAGCATAAATGGCAACTCTTTATCTTTACCACCGCATCGCAGCCTCTGCTCTTCCACTTCTCATCTCAGAGAACCTGCTGATTCACACAAGATTCAGTATTTTCTCCCGTTGCAATGGTAGAGCTCTGTGTGCTGCTCTTCTTTTTTTTTTCCTCCTCGCCTCTATTGTGCCTTCATTGGTCTGACATTATGAGACATTTACCCACTTAGTTTCTGCTTTTTTTTTTTTTTTTTTCCTTATTGTCTTTTGCTGTCTCTTTCCATTCCCTCCCTCCATTTTGGTTGGAAGGGTATGCATGGCCAGTACAGAGAGAGAAAGACAGAAATAGATAATGAAACTGGACTATACTGTGTCACACAGATATAGTCACACACTCATACAACACACACTTTATATCCCACACATCCTCCGCTGATTATTCTTAATAAACAGGTGTTTCTCCATTTTTAATCATATACTGTACATAATGCATGTTTCATCTTCTATATGCACACATTGTGACCTCTGAGAGGACATTATCCACACGTCAACATTTTTCTCTCCAGAGTTGTGTTTACAGTAGACTGTGTAGAGGGACACATGTGTGGGAGGGTTTTTAATTATTGATTCACTTGCATGTTTGCTGTTCATATCAGTCTCAAAAAAAAACACCATTTATTGAATGTCTGTGCACTGTTTCCTAACTGTATTAAGTGAATAAGGATTTGTTTTCCCAAAATGTCAAACTTTTTTTAAACTGTACTTCAGCATATAATTGATATTGCAATATGGCCAAGTGCAGTGTGCAAAGCAAAAGACACTGCATTGAAGACAAAATGTGTAACAAAACAGCAACATGATGATATTCTGCAGTGCAGCAGGAATCCATTGGTCTGAAAAATTATCTTTTTCTTCACAGACATCAATGAAAGTCAAATCATCATGCTTTGAATCATTTGTTTGTGAAAATGACCGTTAGGATGCAAAAATTATCAGTTGTACCAGTTATAAAACACTGAATACTGACAAAATAATCACACTGCAATTTATTTTTTTTAAATATAGTCTAGTCTAGCTCTACTTCAACACACCCTTGCATAGCATTTACAAGCAGCTCACTCTCTGCATTAGGATCACATTTGTGGACACAATAAATGGTAGAATTATGCAGCTTGAAAAGGAAAGTATTACATTTAGACCTTTTTTTTTATAAAAAGTTTACCTGCAACTGTGTGTTTAGGTTCAATGTTGTCGTGGGGTCAATAAGAAACAGTTAAGAATCAACTACTCTTTGTAGTTGTGCGGTTCTCCTACGTCTGGTTTGCTTGTGAAGGCATGACACTTGTAGTGCAACTGTCTTCCAAAGCCAAGGCTGCAAATCTACAGAGACCTGATTACTCTCTCTCTCTCTCACACACACACACACACACACACACACACACACACAGAGAGAGAGGCTTTTCAGTTGTACAGGGGTAGTGCAGGTTTTTTGGCTGTATATGGTTTTGTCTCTGTGTCCTCAGGTTATTCATCAGCCTTAAAACACAGGCAGTTTGAGTCTGACATATGCACCAAAGTGGGCACTCTCTCACGTCTGCAACTCGTCCAGTGTTCACTGCGGACGTCAAGCACCAACTTCCCCACATGTCGGTCTAACAGTGTGACGTAAGAGCAGCACAACGCACAGCTTAAATGTTTAATTAAAGGAGTTAACTGTTATATAGAAAATAGCTTCAGAGTCCAGTGTTCTACAAGGCCAGTGCACATGTAGAATATGCAGCTCTTTAATGGTACAGAACATCAGTAAATCATTATCACTATTTATGTACACTTCTAGTTTGGGAGTTATGAATATGGAAAAATCAGGTTAGCATTCACTATTAATTTTGCATATCTGGTGACATCACCTGAGGGAACATGGAGTAATAGTGATGGATATTTTTGTTCCAGATAAAATGTAATGATGGGTACTGATATTACTGCTTTGTGTAAAAATAACAATGGATTACGATTAAATGATGTAAATTCACACAGGTCAATGTCATTACACACAAACTGTGTAGAGGAAATGGCTGTGAGCTCTCCTCTATAATAAATTATGGAGTTTGTAAGTTCAACCAAAGCACATTAATTCCAGCTCATTAAATAGGGATGAAAAATCAACATATTTATATAGATTTCATTTTTTTAGGTTATTTTAAAAATGGTTTACTTTCTTAATTAACAGACACAGCTAAAAGTTGCAGTTTACCTCAATTTAGCTCAAGATGTATTTTTAGGTCTTGTTAGTCAGTCCTGTCTGATATCCAGACTTTTGTAAATAAATGTTTTCAGTTTTAGCAAAGCAAGTTCATTTGAAGGCTCAGTGTAATGTGTCAGAAGTATCTCAGTGAACACAGAGTAAAAAAACTTTATGATGGACTGATTATGATTATTGTATACATTTTCTTAATTGTTTTTATTTAAGAAAAGTATCAAAAGAAATGAATCATTCCATTTTGGCTTAAGGGGAATAAGGACATTTGAATTGTTTATACTACATTAGTAATCGCAATCCAAACTGAATCTGCACCCAATTATTATAATACAAGCGGGTTGTGACAAAAGCATATCATCCCAGCCTCATCATTAATAATTGATCTGTTAGCCAACAATCAATGAAGAAGAGTTCAATACAGACTGACACATTTTAGATGACTGCAGGTACCAGCTGATCTGTGTAGACTAATCCGACAGATGTGAACAAGATTTTCCCATCAGGCATGTGGCATCAGTCCACAGCCCTCAATTGCAATAAATACAATAAAAGAGGAATCATGTCATTATTCAGGTGTTAATCAAGGATTAAAGTTAAACCCACCAGGCTCCATTTCAATACTGTCAATATACTTTACAATGTTTCCCCTCGACTTCCTTTCAGCAGCAGTGCTGTTTCATCCATATTCATATCCAGGCAAGTAAAAAAAATGTTTTAAATCAAATGGCTTTAGAATGGCTTTAGTTGTCGAGAGGATGACAAATGTCAGAAGTTTATATCTTAATTTACAGCTTTTGAATTTTAAATTAGAAAATGAAATGCCACACATCATTTATTGAAAATTTAAATTCGAGAGTGCCTACACTCTAAAGCAGCCTGATAAAAGAGAGTGACTGTCATGGTAGACTGCCCTGGTGTAATGGGACAAATAAGTGCTGTGATATAGAAAATGAGAAGATGATAATAGCTGCAGTGATAAAACTCAAAGTATTTATTGAATGACTCTGTCTCGATCTGTACACCACACACACCTCATCACATGCTCACTTCTCCGTGCCCATGTTGGTATCAGCTATTCATCACAGTGACTGACTGATCAAGAGGCTAATTCAACCCGGAGGCCGATCAATGCAGCCGCATTATTGAGCGCTCGTGTCATCTTTTCACTGCAGCCTCTCGTTCATTACGTCTGTCTGCACCTGCTACACGCCTGAGTGCCTGAGTGCATAAAGTGACATTGATGCTGCTGCTGAACACATCTAAGGGTCGGACAATGAGTTAAGAAGATACCGATTTTCGAATTAGATGACAAAATTTAGGTGAATCTGTATCGTATCAGTTCTGATCTCACAGTTGATGCTAATGCTAGTGAACATAACACCAGTTAAAGCTAAGAAACATTTACAGCTGTAGATATGAAGATCTTCTTGAGTGAGTGATGGTTGTAGCTGGTTCCCTCAGAATGAAAAGTGCCATCCAAAAGAGAGAGAAGTGCATGATTTTATGATACTGGCTGCGTGGTCACTGTTGTCAGAGATGGCAAAGTTAAATATTGTGTATAAATGAAAATTGCAGAGGCGATTCAAGGTCTCCGAGCACAGAGATGATGCAGTTGTTTTTGGTTTTTTTTGTCTTTCAGACTCGCAGTGTTGGGTTTGTCTTTCACTCCTTTTATTCATAGCCTCCAGGTTTTGTATTGCACTGTGAATACAGAGATTACAAAGGAACAAAAACATGATGTTTTTTTTCTCTCTCTCTTGTTGAAGCTGAGACCTTGAGCTGCAGCTTTTGAATATGTCTCACCTTTAGGCTACACACAAACACACACACACGGACTGGTTTTCATGACTTCACAGGACGTTGCACTGACTTACATTCATTTCCTCGAGACTTACTCTAACCTTAACCATAATTACTAGTGCCATAACCCTAACCTAACCTCAGCCTAACTTTTTAACATGTCTTAACCTTAAAATGTAGTAATTTACATTATGGGGACTTGATTTTTGTTCCCATAAGGAAGACAAGCCCCCATAATGTGACTGTGTAAACAGATTTAGGTCCCCGCAACATAAGGAGTACCAGGTAAACGCACACACTTGACTGTATTAAAGTCTGTCAGATGTATTTGTAGAGTGAATTTACTCATTCAGAGTTTCACTTAATTTCTCATACTCAGGCACTCACACATTAGTCTATGTACCATTTTCTGCTTTTGTAAACAAGGACATGGGTGGTACACAAGATGTTTTCATTTTCTACTGAAGAAAATAATTGATGCAAGTCGGGATCAAATCCCTGCCCTTAAGTACACTACGGGTCAAAAGTTTGGGTACACTTTCTCATTAAATTCAATGAGAAAGTGTACCCAAACTTTACCCAAACTAATAATGTAATACATCTATATTTTCACGCAAAATTATTTATTATTAATTCCCTCAGCCAACCTTTTTTGTTTGTTTGTTTGTTTTTCCTCTCAAAATCAATGACTTTGAGCTTTCAGACCAGAATTTCCAGCATGACTGTTGATGTACTTCTGCAATAGGTGAGGGTTGTTTTTTCCCCACTATTGCTACATTAACTCAGGGGCACTATAACATTCTACACTATAAATATACATAATACATTTACAGAGAGGAAAAGATAGTATGAGATCAATATCGGGGCAAAATTTGTGATCTGGAGGAAAAAAATAATGTGCAGCAATCACAATTGTTGCATAAATATTTTTGATGTAAACCCATTTAAAGGTCCAGTTTGTAATACTGACCATGAGTTATTGGCAGAAATTGAACATATTACCCATAAGTATATTCTTTAGGCAAAGCTCATGCTCTAACAAAGTCAGACGTCTTGTGCTGCCATGTTTCCACAGCAGCCTGGACAGTCAAACCAGCCAGAGCATATGCATTTAAATCATAAGTTTACAAAGCAAAGAGGAAGAAGAATGGCAGTGAAGCAGAAAAGAGGAAATGGCAGAGAGGGGAGAGAGTTGTGAAAGAATGTTTACAGTGTCCAGACACTACAGAGGAGGCCACTGATAAACTTGGGAAAGGGAGGGGTGACGGAAGGAGTTCACTGTTTGTTGTAGTATGCAATCCTACCTTTCTTACACGCTTGGAACTTTAATTTTCAGGTTTTTCTGAAGCTATAGAGCAACAGGCAGCTCTGCTAGAGCACGCTGGCACCTTCAGCAAGAAAATTTGACCCGAGGATATCACGGACTTAATTTTTTTATTTTATTGATATAATGTTAATGGATGAAGACCACTCGTGTTTTCTTTCTAGCCCACATGGGTGGTGAGGTTTCTTCCAACAAGTGCTCATAGCATGACAGATGCAAATTTTGCTTCTTTTTTTTTCAAAATGAATCCATCATCCAACCATCTACAGTATATACAGCTTATGGGGGCCATAGGGAAGCTATAGCTTTTCTCAGAATTGGAAAAATGGTAAACAGACCAGTAGGGTCAATGAGGATAGAGTGATGTGAACAGCACTAGTGCTCATACTGTTGACATTTACATTTAAAAAAGGAACCATGCAATGATTGAGCTTAACAATTCATTCTTGACATAACCAGCAGTGGATGGAGGACCACTTTCTCATTTTTGTGCACCTCACACTCACTCCGTGACACAGACCTTGCTACCACAAGTGGATGTTGTTCGTAAATGTGCTCTCCAGGCTCTCAGTCTGTCTGTGTGACAGCAAAGAGCTGTTAGTGAGAAAGCAATCATTAGATGCAGCTGGGGCTTGAATGTTCGGAGCTATGGGTTCTCCTCTGCTGTAACTCAGCTGCAGGTGCACATGCCGTTCATGCACACGCACGCATACACTTCCCTGCTGGTAGTTCTCACAGATCCCATAGAAAATAAATGGTGGCATCAATCATAAAGAAGAAACAGGAGAGTAGAGAGAGAGAGAGAGAGATGGAAGCAAGAAAACAAGCGGAATACAAGATTAAAGAGAAAGTAAGGCAGAAAATCAGAAACTGGTTGCAGGATTCTAGTGCTTTGAGATCTTAATTTTTTTCCTTTTATACCCTTTTCTGAGTACAAAGAGGAGCTGAAATAATCAAGAGGAAAGGGTCACCCACATCCATTTAGCACGAGACAAAAGACATGAAGGGGGTTAAGAAGCCTGTAATGCAACAATATAGATGTCAAACACCACCATCCAACAGTGAAAGATCTGTAGAGATGAGATGTCAATAAATATCAGAAAGACAGATGGCATCTTTAAAAATCAGTTAAGAGGTAATCTTTAGAACAGCAGGCTGGAGCGTCTAGTCAGTACATATGGTATGTTGCCTGGAAAGCTGCCCTATGAATTTGAATTTGTGTTTACACATTTATCATGTTACCACATGACTTAGAGTGGTTTCCTTGCTGCCAGCGGAGGAGGAGGAGGAGTATTTTGGGTCAGGCAGACAAGCTGGACAGCAAAAAGAAGACTTGCACTGCTGAGGTGAACTCTGTGAGTGTCAGTGTTTTCTACGCTCTGTCAGCAGTTTGTAGAATCATCTAATTGAAAATAAATTTAAAAGGCAGAAGTCACATTATTAGGAAAATAATGTTGTCAACAGAATTTACTGTCTTGTCTTGTCTATTACATCCACTAATATAGAAATTCCTAGGGTGTTGTTCATAATATTGGAATATTGTTGTCCATGTTAACATACTGTACATTGTATGATAGTTTTAGTTCACAGGTTACGTGATGTGCCGTGATCCTAATATAGTGGAGCTGAATGGGATTTGTGTGTGTGTGTAAAAATTGGTATTGACAGGAACCTGTTCCTGGAGACTCTTGTTACCCCTCGTTCTTTTTTGTCACATCACTGATCAGTGATGTTGTCAAAAAAGCTTGCAAAATTGACTTAGCTTCACAACTGTATCAAATTCACATCCCCATCTGTTACTGTGACATGGGTGAGTTTGCGCTCAGTCCATCCATAAAGTTGGTATGTATGTGGATCGGCTGGATCACCATGGTAACAGCAATACAATAAATCTTGAATTTCTATTCTGTGCTATACCGTAATAATGCTCCGTGTGTCTTTTGTCTTCACAGGTTTATCCTGGTGTTTGGATGTCTGGTTCTCTCCGTGTTTTCCACCATTCCTGCTCACCAAGAGTTCTCCTCACACTGTCTTCTTATTCTGGTAGGACACACGAGTACTCACACTCACAAACACAGGAGTACAAAGACAGACACATGTTCCATCCAAATAAATATCAGTGTCTTTTTTACTAAACTTCCATAATATTTTGAATTTCTTTTCTCCCCTGTGACACCAAACTGAATTGCTTTAGTTTGGGGACAAAACAAGACAATGGAGATGTCAGCATTTGTACCACTTTTTGACATTTTATAAAACCAACCAGCATTCAAGAAATCAAGTGAGGAATCACCAGATTAATTTTAATGTGAAGGGAAATATCCACCAAGGCTGTTAAGTTTTCCACTGAGTCAAAACACCTTTGACTCCAGTCCTAGATCTGTAACATCAGAATCAAGTTAATTTTTGTTAGGTCATAACCTACAGTACATGCCCAGAAAATTTTATTCAAATATGTTAATTAATTTTTGACTTAATGCTGCTTATAAACAACGTTGAACGAATGCACGAAGTTGTAAAGACACAACAGCAATAGCAAGCTGTATTCATTATCTGATCGTGTGTGCGTGTGTGTGTGTTTGCTCATGTGTGTGTCCTGCAGGAGTTTGTGATGATTGTAGTGTTTGGTCTTGAGTACATCATTAGGATATGGAGTGCTGGTTGCTGCTGCCGCTACCGAGGCTGGCAGGGACGCCTCCGCTTTGCCAGGAAACCATTCTGTGTCATCGGTAGGTGTGTGTATGTTTGTGTCACAAACGTACAAAATTCAACATTATGTTTGTCAGACATCACTGCACCAATAATAAAGTATGTGATTTTGCTATGATTAAACAGGAAAACTAATATTTTTATGTCATAATTCCAATATCTTAGAGGTTATGATACGTGTATTTATACTTGCGTAATGATGCTGCAAAGATGTGTAAGGGCTTATGTTACTCCCTTAGGGAGAAAGTGAGTTTGCTGAAGAGGAAATTGAGTGGTTAAGTGCTGCAGACATTGTGGCAGAAGAAGAAGAAGAAGAAGAAGAATAGAGATAGAAAATGAAACAAACAGCTCACAGAGAATCAATTGTAGTTCTAAAGGTGATAGGAGAACATGTGGATAGAGTCTGAAAATCGGTGTGTCATTCACAGTTCGTAATATTCTGACCTCTAACTTTTCACTCTTTCACTCACAGACATTATTGTACTCATCGCCTCCATTGCTGTGGTTTCAGCCGGTAGTCAGGGTAACATCTTTGCCACTTCTGCACTGCGTAGCCTTCGTTTTCTTCAGATTCTGCGCATGGTGCGCATGGACCGCAGGGGAGGGACCTGGAAGCTTCTGGGATCTGTAGTTTATGCACACAGTAAGGTAAGCCCTTTTTGGTGTCTGATCTTTGTCTCCACTTCCAAATTTCAATTTTGGGGTTGAAATGTATAATATTAGTCAATGGCACACAATGCTAAATGAAGCTGCGAGTGCTGCACCAGGTGGAGGCAAGAGTAACATTGCACTGATAAAGTGAGACAACTGCAAAAAAGGTTCGAATATGACTGAAGTCACAGTTTGATGGGAACACTTCTTGCTCCCATCCATGTGCTGCTGCTGTATACACACTTATGCTTCCTTGGTCAGGTTTGATAGTATTGCTTGACAGAGCCCGTTTTCAGATGAAGGATGCAGCATACAATAATAAGAATCAGTAACAGTAACAGTAAATCAGTAATCAGTAAAAGAATCAGTAACAACAAAAACAAACCAAAGTTACACACTGCAGTTTGATAGATGTTGCATGTACTAAATATTCTGCTTCCAGGTCAAATATTTCATTACTTCCATTTTGCCCTTTATACTGTCTACTGACATTATTGAATCTGTTTGTCTATATCTACTCTGTTTAAACTAAATAGAAGATGAAAGTTAGATTTAATTTCTCATTTACTTTAAAGCAAATACTTACTGCTTTAAAAAAAAAAAAAAAAAGCTTTTAGTGTGTCTGTTTTTACAATGAGTGATGCTGCATTGTGAAGAGGACTTTATGTAGAGTGCAGTACAGTATGTGTTTGTGTTTTAGGAGCTGGTGACTGCCTGGTATATTGGCTTTCTGGTGCTTATCTTCTCCTCCTTCCTGGTCTATCTTGTGGAAAAAGAATTCAATAAGGACTTTGCCACTTATGCTGACGCACTGTGGTGGGGCACGGTGAGCGCACACACACTCATAACAAGACACACAGAGCACCCTCAGTGTGTTTGCTAAATCATTTTTAAATGCAATTAAACAATTTAAGATTTAATGTGATTTTACCCCACCAGATTTTGTTTTCTCATGTCCCTGGTTAAAAAATTTATTTGATTTTGTTTTGGCTCCGCTTGTGCTTTAAGATCATTTTAAATTTGGTCACATCCTTTTGTTTCTGGGAACCTTGAATACTTGAGAAATTAAAGCAATAAGGTTTTCCATCCATCTGAGTTGCACCAATTTACTCCAGCGAAAGTGACAGAATTCGAGTTTCTTTTCTTTACTTGTCTTTCATTTGAGAGACATATTTCCATTTACACATTCTGTGTGATCTTAATAGCATCTGAAATACACAGACTAAGAGAAGAGACCTTTAAGTCACACATGGCTGACTGTACTGCACTGTTTCCTCCTGTATCTAGAATCCATAAAGCTTTAAAAATGTTGCAATAAACAACACGCACACACACAAACAAACACAGAGAAAAGAAATGGCTCAGTCAATAAATTCAATTTTCTCCTGCTATCAGGTGAGACTGTGTCCTGTGACCTAGGATCATCTCTCTGGTGGACACTAAATGCCGTTATATAATTTTCGGTGGGAAGAAACAAACTTAATTTATCCTGAAAACCATTTGAAGGATTACATGGCCACACAAAAGCTGAAAGGGGAAAGTAAAAGCAATCACCTTTGAGATTTGGAAATTGCAGTCCAGCTTCTAAATCAATGGATTTTACTTGACTTTAAAAACTGCACATAAACAGGATGGACTTCTGAAGTTGTGTTTTTGTTTGGCAAGTGTGAACTAGGACAGAAGTCATGGTTAACAGAGTAATAAATTTTGTTTTTAAACAAATACTCACTCACTCATTTTCTACCACTTTATCCTCCAAATGAGGGTCGCGGGGGGGGGGATGCTCCAGTTCCAGCTGACACAGTTGACACAGTTCCAGCTGACACAGGGTGAGAGGTACACTGTGGAACACAGTTCGCCAGTTCATCACAGGGACATATAGAGACAAACAACCATTTACACCTATAGGCAATTTAGAGTGTCCAATTTGCCTAATACCCAAATCAGCAAACAGAAGGCCCTTGTTCCAACCAAGTTGCAAACCCAGGACTTCTTGATGCAAAGACAAGAGTGCTAACCACTACACCAACCGTGTGGCCCTCTAAACAACACATTTTATTTTTTAACAGAAAAAATGTGCTAAACATTGAGAGATGTATGTATGATGTATGTTTCAGAAACATCATGTATTGCCATTTTGCATGAGTAGCAGTTGTGTAGTCTCCTCAGTGCCTCCTCAGTATTTACTGACTCCAGATTATTGTCATGTGACACTAAAATTGAATCCTTGTTCTTACAAAACGCTATCAAGTTTCTGTGTGATAAAGGAACTAACAGATGGGTGAGATTAGATTTCAGTTTGTCTGAGTGTTGACCTTTGATCTTTCAGATCACCCTTACGACCATCGGCTATGGTGACAAGACCCCACAGACGTGGACAGGACGCTTGTTGTCAGCTGGTTTTGCGCTGCTGGGGATCTCCTTCTTTGCACTGCCAGCTGTGAGTCACAGGAGAAGCAACAATGTTCTATTATCTTTTTTTTGGAAGTTTCACATTTCACCCCTTGCCACTACCAATTAGTCCTACCTTCTGTTTTGGTGTAGGGTGTCCATACATGTGGAGGTAGAGGGGTAGGGTGACGTGCAAAGACTAACTGGACATTTTTCAGAGGCTATGAGATATTTCCCAGATTACCTGAGTCCAAGAAAACTAATGTCCTGACACAAAGATAACACTGGATTGTAAATTCTGTAGCTACACTAACTACAGCAAAATTAATTTGCAGTCTCTGTACATACCACAAAGTGGACCAGCAGTATTCCCAAGGTGCAGACAACTGCATAATAAATTCCATAGTCCACAATAGCGATGTAAAAACAGCTGGCAGCGTTTTTATGTTTACATTTTTATCCAATGTGACTTAAAAGTGATCATCATATAAAGGTTACAGTGTAATAGGAAACATTGAATGTTAAAAGAGTTTATTTAAGACAGAGAGCGACTCTGCTGCTCTCATCGCATTAAGGACCTAATGTGCAGGGTGGGCAGCGTGAGACAGCATTTATTGGAGGAACGTAGTGGTCAAGAAGGAGCATAAATAGTAGAATTCAAGTATGTGGGTGCAGACCCAGTCCCTCTGTAGGCAAGGGTTGAACTTGATTCTGAGGTTGGTGAGCAGATGATTGACATGTGTGACCAGCCGGGCAGCTGCTGTGTGGATCATTTACAGTGGTTTCACTGGGCGCTGCTGTAGTCAGACCAGGAGATAACCATGGCATATACCAAGAGTTGTGTGACATACCGAGTCAAATGGGTCTTGGTTTTTCTGATGTTGTCCAGTGTGAAGCAATTGAAACCGGGGAAACAGATGCAACATGATCAGAGAAGGGTAGCTGGTCATCAAGCATGACACCCACATTTCTTGCAACCTTGGTTGGGGTGAGGGAAGAAGAGGCAATTTCAATGCTGAAGTTGGGTAACAGAGAATGCTTAGCTGGGCAGATCAAGACCTCAGACTTACTGTAGGGAGGTTTAGCTGAAGATGGTCTTCCTTTATCCATTTAGCTATGTCTGCATTTAGCTATGTCTGTTCCCAATTTTAGGGGCAAATTTTAACCATCATCAGTTTCAAGTGGCAAGGAGCTAGGGGGTACATGTAAAAATGACTTTGGGCCTCAAAGTCAATGTGTATGTTTGCACGTAGGGTATTCTTGGGTCAGGATTTGCCCTGAAGGTACAGGAGCAGCATCGACAGAAGCACTTTGAAAAGAGGAGGAACCCAGCTGCCAGCCTCATCCAGGTACACACACACATGCAAAGGCCAACCACAACAACAGCAGCAGCAGCTGAGGACCAGTGCGAATATAAACAACTTTCTCTCCTTTTATGTGCACATTTTCATGTATTTGTTTGCACTCCATGTCTTTTTTGACACTCCATCTCTCTTCCATTTACTGTTGGTCTCTGTGTCTGAATAAAAGCATGAGAGTGTGTGTCCACTGATGATGTATGATGAGAGTGCTAGGAACATTCTGAAGTGTGTGCATGAGTGGATTCACCTTCTCTCTCCCTATCAGGTGTTTTATTAAGGGTGTAGTTAATATGAGGGTCATTGTGTTTGAGGAACCCAGCTGCCAGCCTCATCCAGGTACACACACACATGCAAAGGCCAACCACAACAACAGCAGCAGCAGCTGAGGACCAGTGCGAATATAAACAACTTTCTCTCCTTTTATGTGCACATTATCATGTATTTGTTTGCACTCCATGTCTTTTTTGACACTCCATCTCTCTTCCATTTACTGTTGGTCTCTGTGTCTGAATAAAAGCATGAGAGTGTGTGTCCACTGATGATGTATGATGAGAGTGCTAGGAACATTCTGAAGTGTGTGCATGAGTGGATTCACCTTCTCTCTCCCTATCAGGTGTTTTATTAAGGGTGTAGTTAATATGAGGGTCATTGTGTTTGTGTGTGTATTCCAATCTATATCAGGGTGTGTAGTTAATGATGCTGTGTGAAGCACCTTGTCATCTCTCTCAGGTCCATCAGCAATACATACTGCTGTGATTTGTGAGCCGTTTCCATGGTGATTACTCCCTGGGTAGATGCTCCTTCA
Source organism: Brachirus orientalis (assembly GCA_016785285.1). Taxonomy (NCBI): domain Eukaryota; kingdom Metazoa; phylum Chordata; class Actinopteri; order Pleuronectiformes; family Soleidae; genus Brachirus; species Brachirus orientalis. The sequence goes on along the minus strand of JAFBJR010000233.1, from coordinate 576,215 downwards.
AACTGTCACTCATTTTAATAGACGAGAGCAGCTACATTACTTTCTAATGAACAATGAGTGTGTAATTTCTTGTGTGCGTCTCTTTCCTGTAAGTGTGCCTGCCTGTGTGTCTGCCCTTTGTGCCAATCGGAGGTCACAAAGATTAACGTTAAATCTGTGTGTACATACGCTAAGTCAATGTCGGACAGATGGCGTCCATCCCACTTTGGATGGAGCCGCTTTCTTATCTACAACTATGGCAAAGTTTATTAGAACTCCAACACCATGACAGTCCAGAGTTGAGACCAGGAGGCAGAGTTGCAGTCTTACACGCTTCTCTGTGCTTCTCTTTGAGCAGTCACCTCCTCAAAACTCCATAGAGACTGTGTCTGTCCCCCGGCCGACTAAATTAAATATATCAGCAATAAACAGAAGAGGAGTTAGACAGTCCAATCTAATGAAAATAAACACTAATAATAAAACAGAATCCTTCAATACTACAATTAAATGTGGGCTATTAAATATAAGATCACTTCCCTCAAAAACAGCTTTAATTAATGATCTAATCATTGATAATCATATTGATTTCCTGTGTCTAACTGAAACATGGTTACATGAATCAACAGCACCCACACACACTAACACCCATATTCCCAGAAGCTCAGGCCGAGGAGGAGGATTCGCAGCCATTTTTTAATACCAGTCTTTTAATTAACCTCAAGCCCAAACCTGAACATTTATCTTTTGAAAGCCTTATCCTTAGTCTATCAAATCCTAATTTAAAATCACAGAAACCAGTTCTGATAGTTAATGTTTATCATCCACCTGCACCTTATTCAGAGTTTCTGTCAGAATTCTTAACTGAGTTAGTGCTAAGGACAGATAAAATCATAACTGTGGGGGATTTCAACATCCATGTAGATGTTGAAAGTGACAGTCTGACAGTCTAGTTCTGCATTTAATTCACTGTTAGAGTTAATTGGTTTCACTCAAGTGAATAAACCCACTCACTGCCTTAGTCACACCCTTGATCTTGTACTCACTTATGGCATAGATATAGTAAACTTAAATATTTCTCCACAAAACCCCCTCTTAACTGACCATCATTTAATCACATTTAATTGCACAATAACTAACTAATATGATATTAAAGAAAAAATACCACAACAGTCGGTGCCTGTCTGACAATATTAATACTTTCAAAGAGACAGTGCAGCCGTTATTTAACTCTGTGCCATGTCTAAGTCCACCTAAAGTTAACAGTTGTGATTTTACACTCACTTTCATCAATAATCTTGTTGATAATGCAGCAGCTTCACTGCATACTACAGTAGATAGTGTTGCCCCCTTGAAAAAGAAAGTGATGAATCAGAGGAGAGTAGCACCATGGTTTAACTCCCATACTCGGCTTTACATAAATTAGAAAGAAAATGGCATTCCACTAATCTAGAAGAATTTCATGTAGCAAAGATGAAGAAAAGATGGTTTTGTAGCTTACAAAAAGCCCTTCATAAAGCTACAGCAGCCTATTCTTCTTCTTTAACTGAAGAATAATCCAAAGTTTGTCTTCAGCACTGTAGCCAGGCTGACACAGAGTCACTGCTCTACTGAACCGTTTATTCCCCTAACAGTGAGCAGTGACGACTTCATGAATTTCTTAATAAAATAACATTAATAAGAGGAAAAAAAATGTTCACCTCCTCTCTCCTAGTGGTAATGAGACACTTCTTAGCACAAGAACCTTAGAAGCACCAGATATACAGTTACATAGTTTCACCCCATACATCTCCCAGAGTTAACATCACTGGTGTCCTCATCAAAACCGTCAACCTGTCAGTTAGATCCCATCCCCACCAAACTCTTAAAAAATTTTCTTCCATTAATTAATTGCTCCATATTCAATCAAAGTGATCTTTCGTTATTGACTGGATATGTCCCCCAAGCTTTAAAAGTTGCACTTATTAAGCCCCTTCTCAAAAAAGCTACACTCGACCCAGATGTTTTAGCCAATTATCGACCCATATCAAATATTCCCTTTGTTTTTTAAATACTAGAAAAGGCAGTTGTAAATCAGCTATGTGAATATCTGCATAGTAACAGGCTGTTTGAAGATTTCCAGTTAGGATTTAGATTACATCATAGCACAGAAGCAGCCCTAGTTAAAGTTATCAATGATCTCCTCTTGGCCTCAGATAATGGTCTGGTCTCTATACTTGTCCTGTTAGATCTTAGTGCTGCATTTGACACCATTGATCATAAAATTCTACTGCAGAGACTGGAGCAGCCTTTGGGGATCTCACTGCCCTCTGCTGGTTTCATACTTATACTTATCTGACAGACTCCACTTTGTTCAGGTTAATGATAATAACTCATTGCAGCCACAATATGGAATTATTAATAATGGATTATGGAGTTAATTATGGAGTTCCACAAGGCTCAGTGGAACTCAGTGTCGTCTCCATTGTTATGCAGACGACACACAACTATTTATCAATGAGGCTGGAAGAAATAAATCAGGTTGTTCAACTCCAGGAATGTCTTAAAGACATTAAGTCCTAGATGATAATGAGATAAACTCTCTGACCACATTGTCATTTTATATATAATGTCACCATGGCATCCAGTTCCACTGTAAGGAACCTTGGTGTTATTTTTCACCAGCATATATAATTGATTCACATATTAAACAAATTTCCAAAACAGCATTCTTCCACCTGTGCAACATTATGAAAATTAGAAACATTTTATCCTTAAAGGACGCTGAAAAACTAGTTTATGCATCCTCCTCCTTGCGTACTCCTTGCGATCAGGCGCCATCATATCTTAAAGAACTAGTTTTACTTTATCAGCCCAACAGATCACTTTGGTCCCAAAATGCAGGCTTACTCTTGGTTCCCAGAGTCCATAAGTGTAGAATGGGAGGAGCCTTCAATCACCAGGCTCCTCTCCTGTGAAACCAGCTCCCAGTGTCGGTTCTGTTGGCGGACACACTCTCTCTCTGTATTTAAAGTTAAGCTTAAAACCTGCCTTTTTGATAAAGCTTGTAGTTAGAGCTGGCTCAGGGAAACCGGAACCATCTCTTGGTTAGGCTGCTATAGACCTAGACTGCTGGTGAATTTCCTGTGGTGCACTCACACTCACTCTCTCACACTCAGGGTATGACTGTGACTTAAATATATGTCATTAACGTTGTTTTTTTCTCTCCCAAGTCTGTACCTTTCCTCCCTCTCCTCTCTTTCTTTGTCCTCATCCTGCAGGCTGCAGGATCCAGATCCAGTTTTTCGATGCTATTATTATTATCACCAACAGCAGTATTGTTGTCATTATTATTATACTATGATTAAAAGTTCATCAGTATAATTTCTTATCAATAATCTCTGCTGCTGCTTGTATGAATGACACTGTAGTTCTATAAACATGACATAACTGATTCTACACTTGATACAACAGTTGTATATTTGCTCCTGGTCTCTCTCTTCTGTCTCTCCCTCACCTCTATCTTTTTTCTTTCGCCCCCCCTTTCTGTCCCCCATTTTCCTCTCACCTCAACCGGTCGAAGCAGATGACCGCACATCTTTGAGTCTGGTTCTGTCAGAGATTTCTTCCTGTTAATAGGGCGCTTTTTCTCTCCACTGATCCCTCGTGCTTGCTCATTGTACTGAACTGATTCACTGAACTGTTGGGTTTCTTTTCTCTCTGTAAAATTGTAAAGGTTTTGGCCTTAATATGTACAGTGCCTTGAGATAATATATACTGTCATTTGGCACTATACAATTAAAATTGAATTGAATTGAATTTTGCTAAATAAATATGTGTAAAATCAAATTATTCTAGATAATCAATGAAGGGAGCCTACTCACAGCAGTATTTGGTGTACCAGGTGTTTGACATGGACATAGTAACGACTTCCTTTGGCGAGTAACATCAGCAATCCATCAGTATTTATGTCCAAAACGTTTAAGTGAACCCAGTTTTTCAAAACTGCATATTTGGATAAAATTTTTAAGAAAACTGTAAAAAAAAAAAAGTACTATGTTACCTGGGCTAAATGATGCACATTGTGATGTAAAGCTATGGTAGATTTTTATATGAGTTCATAGCTTGATTAGGTTAAAATACATTGATCAGCCACAATATTAAAACCAGTTATTGCTTTTTCACTTTGTGGAAGATCATGGTTAGATAATAGATAGATAATAATTAGATAATAGTTAGATAATAATAATAGTAAATAAAATTAAGTAAGGAGGTGTTGGGTGGAATTGAGTTAGAATTGAATGCTTGACAGTACTTAATTATGGGCCGATAGTCTGTTGGAATTTTATCAAATTTGAGACCAGACCTTGTAAAATATCCCCCTACCATCATTCAATTTTGCAATAAGATCCTCAAACGAGGCTGTATCTGTCATTAATTTTAACCAATCTGTGAAATCAGGCTTTACTTGACTTTTCCACTGTCTAAGGATGATTGTGTATTTCACTCATTTGAACTACACAGTGGAAAAACCACTACAGGGTGTAAATAACAGGAGAGATTGCATCGCTGTGTGTCCTTACACCCTGTATATGTTGTTAATGACATGATGTGCTTGCACTCTTATAAACATTATGTCCAACTTACTTTTTTTTTTTTTTTTACCCAACCTTGACCTAACATATAGCAGTGTGGATTGTGTTATGATAATACAAGTAGGTCTGTGTATTGGGCTTTGTGGAATCAATACAGTATCACGCCATGAAATATTGCAATATATTAGTGTATTGATGTTTTCTTACTATATAGTAACAATGGTTTATTATTCAGGTCTACTTTGCTTTCACTTCCAAATGCAACATATATAGAATTCAAGGGGAGTGTGAATCTGTTTAAAACATAGTTGTCTCCCCATGTGTTGCTGGGTCCTTACTTAATATGACACTTGGAAGATATATTGATACATTATTTATGTAAATCTATATTTGTTTCGTCTGTCTTCCTTGTCATGAGTCAATATCAGTTTCTTGTGCAGCCCAATTGATCGGGATAATCACCCACAGAGGGAGCATTTAATCCCTCATGTCTTGATCTTGTTTCTGTTTTATTGGCATCATATCAAGCACCTGGTCACTGTTATCTGCAAAGCTCATAACATTTCCCTCAACAGGTAAAAGGAAACTTGGAAGCAGCTTTAATGCGTTAAATATGTGGATGACATTACTGTTCTATCCATCATTTCACTCCCCACATCTCACACAGCTCTCCCTGCTTCAAACTATTGTGTGCTCTGTGTTTCTCTGTCTCTGTGCTGGGTAGGATATTACCACTGTCTGCAAGCCTGAACAGCTGGTCTATTTGTAATTTCCCCTGCTGTAAAAACTATTTGTCTACTATCTGTAATTTCAAAACCAGATTGAGTCTTAAGTGGACTGTAGAGGAATGAAAAACAGCAGCCAGACCAGCTTTTGGCAGGTGGGGCCGGTGTTAATTTCCCACCCATCTGCTTAAAGTGGTTATACAAAAGCTCATGTCACAAATCTTGTAACCATACCTGGCGACGTCATGGAGGTTCAGTTGGCTGAAGGTAAATAATCATTTGAGATTTAAAGAGAACAATTGTTCAAGTGATTTGGGTAGATTTAAGAGTTTTTCTTCTTTAGAATGAAATAGCTGGTTTGATGAGAACGAACGGAAACGGCCACATTTTCCGTTTCGAAGCAGAAAGCTCTCTTGATGCGTGTGGAGTGTGTGACAGCTGCATTGTTGATCTGCTGCAGCTCACTCAACTCTGTCGTTCGCACAGAAAGGGTGTCTGCCCGTGTAGCTGCTGCGGAGTCACTGCTCTGTTTATCTTTGGACATACATTGACATACTTTTAAATTTAATATTCATTTAAATTGAAACAGCTGTGTTTGTGACATTTGCGACAAATATAAATGCTACAACTATGGTGGAAGAGCAGGGTTTTTTTTGTCTAATTTGCACACTTGTGTGAGATACGTCTCATGCGGGCAAGTGTGGCTGCTCTAATCAGTGAACATGTGTGCCTAAATGGAAAGCGAAACGCTATGCTGAATTGCTATGATGCGTGAGCAGCATTGTCACATACAAAACAGTGATCCTGCATGATAAATGTCACAAAGACTTTCTATAAGAGTTGGACTTAGCCTTATGGTTTTAACAGTGGAGCCTAGGAATAGCAGTTATCCTCCGGGGGGTGACTCTGCAATTTGCAATGAGAAAACATGAATGTACTTCTGACTTTATTATAATGATGCTAAACAATTTCCTGAGGAGTTAATGTTCTCAATTGCTTAAATAGACTTATTATACAAGAGAAAAACTACTTTCATTTTTATAAACATGCTGCTGCTCATGCATACAGTGTAGCCTGGACTTAAGGGAGGAGTGAATTACTCACTATTAGATGTCACTAACTTTCACACACTGGACCTTAAGTGTTGTCCCCGATTGAAAAAGAAAATATTCCATTGCAATCCCTTGGCTGCTCCGAGGACCTCCAGTATGGCTGCCAGCTGGTCACATCCTACAACACGTATACAGTATTTACGTGATCGCATTTATCCTTAACTTTCCTCACCATGTTTGTGCCATTGCCCCCTCTGTGTCATGCACGTGTGTTTTGTATTTGTCCATGTGAATGTGTTTGTGTCTCTGCTCCCTCCTCCACCCAGGCGGCTTGGCGTCTGTACTCTACTGACGGCGCTCGTCCCTACCTCAGGGCCACTTGGCACCACTACCAAAGCACCCTCCCCCCCCACAGGCATGTATCCCCACCACCACCACCATCACCACCACCTTCACCTCCAAAAGCACCTCCATCACCACCCCCCCAACTCCCTCCAACAAGCCCCAATTACAGTGCATCAACACCACCCCCAAAAACTAATCAGCTTTTTCTTTTTTTTTCCCCTCCCACCTGACTTTCCTTCTCTCACTTACTCAACTTAATCCTCCCTCCCTCACCAATTTTTCCTCACACACTTTTACCCCATTAATTGTTTAATTCATCTTTATTTTATTTATTCTTTCGACTCTGCATGTAGTGTGTCTGGCGTAGTTATGCTGCTGATGAGAACTCGGTTTCCGTTGCTACCTGGAAGCCTCATTTGAAGGCGTTGCATACCTGCAGCCCCGCCAAGTAGGTAACAACTCACAGACTTACAAACATGGCCGTTGCTGCTCAGCCCTTCTCCTCATCTCTCATCCTCACCTGGTGTCTGCTCACCGTCTTCAGCGTCGCTTCAGTTCCTCTTCCATTTTTTTCCATCACGTAACCCTTTGTTGTGCAGAATTCTTCCTGAATTATAACTTAATTAACATTTTTGCTCTCAGTAAAAGTTGGTTTCTTAAACATGCATGGTCTGTAGCAGCCTAATAACATTCAGAGAGGTGTTCACCACCTAGATTGGCCCAATTCATCACCAGCAATTGTTGGATTAACTTCTCACTGTACAACATACTGTACATCTTACTCGAACTAAACTAGAGTGGGTTATTTTGTGCAACTTCACAACCAACTGCAAATACATAATCCGCTTATTGTTTATACCTGCATATACAGACCGAGTGTACATACATGTACTTGGTCATGAGGTTCACACACTGTATGTTTTCTGGTTTGTTATTTACTTATGGCTCATAGTTAAAACACTTGTCAAGATGTTTTTTTGTTTTAAATCACTCTATTGCACTATATCTGCCAAATACTTGGCTCACTGTAAAACACCACTTTCTGAACAGTGCGAACAATTTACAAAATTCTTACTCGAACTAAACTAGAGTGGGATCCTTACCTCTCTGATTTCCACATCCGTCTCCAGCTAACACTCTAACGCCTTACTGTGCATGGCCATAGCTTGCATGTGGATGGAAATACTTAACCTCCTTTTTTGATTGAGGTTTCTATTTCTCTTCGCTTCCTTTTGGCCTGACGCCTTTCATATCCATTAGTGGAAATGTCTGTATGAAGCTGTATGACTCTGCTGGAAAACTGATCTCTCTTCCTTTGTCTCCTCCTCTTTATCCCACTAACCCTTGAAGGAAAGAGCAGGGCGAGACTACCTACAGGTTTGTATGACTCAGCTCATTCCTCCAAAGACATAAACACACATATTCAACATGCGATGTACCCACTGTTTTGTCATAACATCTCTGAAAGTGTGAAATCTCATAATTTATAGACTGGGTATTGGACACATCCAAAGGATGAATGAATAAACAAATGTATCTTTTTGTTTATTTGTTTACTGGCATTTGCTGACTGAGATAAGTGAAGATGACAATGGCCTTTAACAAGTGTGGGTGTTGACTGGTGGTTTGTTTGTCGCCTTGGTTTACAAATTGATTGGCTTAGTGTTTGACTAAAAGCTTATTTAACCTTGAGGAGAAATCCAAAGGTCAGCGTTATTTTACAAAACCCATGCTGTGGTGGTGGTGTTTCAGTTCATGTTTATCTTGAGCTCTTTTATTAAAAAGAATTAATCCAATTTTTTAACTAATGATGATGGATTAACCCATCAGGACAGCAGTAGGGAAACATTAGGGGAAGGTCCATTGCAGTCATACAAAATAAAGCTTTTCCTCAGCGTGTGCGTTGATATTACTGCGGACAGTTAAACAATAACAAGGTGTATGTTTTCTGGTAAAAGGAAACCAAAGATGACAGATCAACATATGTTTGAGTAACACTAGAAACTACGGCAGATAAAATGTTCCCTCAAGTGCTCACAGGGCAATCAGCAAGAGATGCGGCGTTTTAAAGGGATAGTTCACTTTTATGAGATATTGCCTAATTATCTACACTGACTTCACTGTGCATGATGTCGGTGTCATTTCAGTGAACCATTTTACCAGCCTGGACACTCACTCTCACTGATAACATGATTGCCAGCCAGGACAGAAGAGAAAACGGATTTTAGCCACTTAACAAAAGACTCCCCTATCAAAATCTATACTTGCTGAAGTCTATTATGTTTTACTTTGCTGGGTTTTTTTCTTCTTACCATTAGACAGGCTGTAGCAGAAATCCATGATTTTACATCATGGTACAAAGGAGTTATTAATCCCCTGCTGCCTCCATCAGTTAAAATGTGTTATTTTTTTGTTTGGATTCCCTTGTGTGACACTAACTTACCAAACGAGGCAGAAGTAGACCAGAAGACCCGATAAAAGCGGTTGAAAATGTAAGTTTCCAGCCAGAAACAGTTGTCTTACAGTGAGATAAAGGAGTGAACATATTCTTAAGAGCATGTGTAAATTTTGTTAGGTAAGCATTTCGTTAAGTGGCAAAATTCAGTTTACCCTACTGTTCCCCCTGGCAGCCACATTATCAGCATGAGTGAGTGTCAGTGTTGATAATGTGTCAATACACAATTTTTGATAAACAAATTAACAGCTAAAGTAAGATGACACTTTTCTCAAGAACCTGTGCGAATTAACTTGCATTAACCTTGCTGCAGATTACTTGTCCTTTTGATTTTATTTCTCTATCTCAATTTTCCAACTTGTCTCCATCTCTGACTTTCTCCTCCTTTGGTTACTCTTTCTTCACTTGACTCTCAGACAGGGAGAGGGTGATGGGCTTTTCTGTGTGCGTGCATGCCTTCAAAGACAGGAGTCTGTACCATGTCTGTACCATGACGCACTTTTTCCATTGGGATGGTATTTATGTAACTCATCAAACACAAGTCTAGCAGGGACAGAGTGAAGTTGAAAGGGGGGGGGGGGTTGTAGGGGATTTCAGAGATGGGGAGAAGATGGAGATTTGTGAGTTTAATTATGCTAGTATAGTTTTTACAGTGCTGCATTTGGGGGCCTTATGTCGAGCCAGCAGCTTCTTATGCACATTTAAAGTTAACACAGCCACACACACAGATATAAAGAAAGAAACTTAATTCTCTCAATGGAAAAACAACAAAAAAAAAAAACAAAAAATGTGTTTCTCATCCCTAAACAAAACAGAACTTAATCAGGCTTTGCTGCTTTCATAACTGCACTCATCCCCCAGACATCCTTCTTTTAAAAGGGCGGCATTCGGTTAGGCTTTCCCCCTTTTTGAAATTTAAATCAACTAAAGTTCAATTTGCACTTTGTGAAATCATAATTATGCTCACTTTTATGACACTGTTTATCTTCTATATGTTGCCCTCCACCAAGACAACACAGAGCTGTGTAATTAGTGGTTTTACAGACTGTCGACTTCTTGGCGGTGGTAGGTGCCGCGGTAAACGGCTAGTGGTTTTCGTTTAAGCAGACTTGTAAACACCAGCAGCAGTAAACATGAGGCACACCACAAAGTGCCACAGCGGGCATCACGCTGAGCTTGAGCGAGAAGCAACATGGAATAAAAGGTAATAGGGTGTTACTGTGGAGTTTATGAGAGCTGACAGGTGGGCCGCATGTTGAAAGACAGGAAAGTGGCTAAAGCTCTGATCAGTAATGATCAGAGCTTTATGAGTAATTTGCTATAACAATTCCTGTTTCAATTTTTTTTTCATTGTCCCAAGATTCTTTGCTGACTCCCCTGCTTCCTTTAGGGAAAATCTAGCTCTAACAGCTTTAAATATAAATGCAAATTCAAACGAAGAAAAATATAAGAAGCTTCACACTGATGACACTTGGGTCAGATCTGTGTGGAAATGTAGGTTGTACACATGTGTAACCAAACTGGCCACAGCCTGTGTTTGATGACACGCGTAGAATGACGTGTGATGAATTTAGATCAACTCCTTTTTTTTTTTTTTTTATCTCCTTCATCTTTCCATTCTCTCTTCTATCCGTCTCTCCCTCCTTCACTGTAGTGAGGGTCTAAGTAATAGGCGACTCTTCAGAAGGTACACTCGGAAATATAGGAGGTACCAACAACATTACCCAGCATCCTCTCTGCCCTGAGAATGCCTAACTATAAGTAGCATGGAGGAGAACAAAGAGCTCAGACTGAACTGTCCTAACCTCTCTGCTCAGCCACCCTTTTATCCAATTAAAGATTTCTTCTGAGATGACTGCTGCTGCTTGCCGCCTGACAAACGCCAGCAAGGCATAACCATGTTACAAATTAAAGGGGAATTCCACCAAAACTTAGTGTAGAAGCAGAAGCAGTAAAACTTTGAAAAAATGTTTTTGAGAACAATGAAACGTATACCAGATTTGACTGTCTACTGTAGGTATACATGAACCGCAATAAATTGCATGGTGTTCATTCAATATCCAAAAATTAATTTTCACTGAAAAAAAATGACAATGAGTCAGAATGCAGGGTCTAAATTCCCCTTTATTTTATATTTCTTAAACTATATTTGGCTCTGAGCCCTCCCTAGAACCTGTCCAGTCACATGAGTATATGTTATTTTAATTATACATCGTTCATCATGCACAATCATTCATAATTATAGTTTCTTGGAGTCAGAAATATATTGTTTTGCAGATTATTTTAGAAGATTCGATTGTAATAATCTAATAAATTGCTAAAATATAGTGGTTTCAATGACAATCAATGTAAAAGAATTGGAAATAAAATAACCAATTCATGAGGCTGGACTTAATTCACCTTAAATAAGCTTCAAAAAATGAAAAACAAAATGTTAATGCTCAGTTCAACACAAAGATATTGCAACGTTTACTCATTTGACTGCATGCTCCCTGCATACCTGCTGCACCCCTCTTTTCAGTCATTTGCTTTGCTGTTAGACATGGACTCATTGATAATAGTTTTCAGTTGAGTTAAAGGATTTACACTGTTCAGCTCCCTGGACTGGCTGTTAGATGAGGGTAAACAGGATACAGCAGGTTCAGGACAGAAAATGACTTTACGTTCTGCCTTGAAAATATGTCTGCATGTGTTGTGAAGTGCAAACATGTCTGCGAAAGCCAGGGGAAACTGCAAAACAGTATAGCAAATTGTTACTTACAGTTTTTTAAAACTGAGGGAAAATCCACTTCTGTCACAGTGGTTAAAACAGATTAATTTGGGGAAAGTGAAACTGTGAAATTGTGGCATGGAAACTGTATTGGAACCTTGCATATCTCTCTCTCTCTCTGTCTCTCTCTATCATTGGTCTGCTGCATTGCATGCATGCTGGTCTATTTGCCTTCTAGCATCAAATTCTTTACTACAGCAAGTTGCATTGACTTAAACTTGTCCGCATCTTCTGCAACGGTTACAAATTTTCAGAAGAGGAATTGTAGCCTGCTGCTCAAGAACAAAACGCCCCTTCTTCACTTCATCAGTCAGGTCTGATAGTTTTGCTTGGCAGAGCCTGGTTTTCAGATGAAGGATGCAGCATACATGTAATGTTCCATCATTTCTGTTCGTGAAGACCAAACAGAGGCAGAAAACAACAACAAAAATCAACAAATGTTTCCTTTTTACCATCATTGCAATTATAGAGAATAATTAAACCCAAGCAGAGGTTGTATTTTGCTAAATTAAAACAACAAATCTTTTTTGGATCTTCCATTGGGTAGATCTGCAGCCTCAGAAAGATTTAGCTTTAATACAGCTATCAACTGTCTGGTTTTTGCAGTTTTGTACTGAAATGTGAATACATGAGTAGGTCAGTTCAGTCAATCAGCTGATGGGGTAAGAATAGCAGCCCTGCAGGGTTTGTTTTGGTGGCTTGGCGAGCAGTCTGGCTTTGTTCTGGTGATTATGGGCATGTCAGCTGGATGGATGATGTTTGGTCTGAAGGAAAGAACAGAACAGTGCCTTGCGACTGCACGCTGAATTTCTCACAGTCAGATGGGATATAGGTGTTGACAGCATTCTCTCTCTCTCTCTCTCTCCCCCTTTTTCTTCTCTGTCACCATGACCATCTCTCTCTGGATTGGCACTTCCATCGTTCTCGATCCATCTGTTTCCCAAATCTATCTCTTTTTGTCTTTCAATGTTTTCCTCTCCTCTCTTTCCCTCTCTTTTCTCTACTCCCTCCCTACAGTCAGAAATTGAGTTTTAAGGAACGTGTCCGAATGGCAAGTCCTCGTGGTCAGAGCATGAAGAGCAGACAGACCTCCATCAGCGACCGTCAGCGTTGTTCCCCTGGCAACGAGGTGGTGGGAGGCACCGAGCTGATGGGCGGTAGCCCGGCTAAAGTGCAGAAGAGCTGGAGCTTCAATGATCGGACCCGTTTTCGGCCGTCACTCAGGTTGAAGAGCCAGTCTCGCAATGTGGTCCCAGATGGTGAGTGGGCTGATGTGTGTTCCTCATTCTGTAAAAGACAGCACACACACAAAAAGACAGCACACCTAGGCAACATCTGACAAATTACCCTTCACAGCACAGTGTGCTATTTCATATTTTATACCGTGTACTTCATTTAGAGTAACTGAAAACGGGCAAATCTTAGGGGAAAAACTGTCAGCAATAAATGATATTTATTTATGGCATACAACTTAACAATACTGTTTTTTTTGTGCTCTTTAAACTATCAATATAATTCTCATAGTATAGGTATTGAAATATGTAGACATAAAGGGTGACAGACATTTTTTTCTCCCAGTTAGATATAATACCTGTGTTGCAGTTCACTGACTTTAAACTCTCATGCAGCTCTCATTTACTTTAATTCTTAATTCTACCATTTTTCTTGAGGTCATGTAAGGGATCGGGAATGTATAGCTATGTATAGCATAAGGTGTGTTCAGCACCTGTGTTTTTCCTCAATATGAAATTGCTGACTGTGTCTTTTCATATTTCTTGGTATTTTCATTTGAACAGATTTAATGACCTCTCAATTGCTCTATATCATCATTTACTCTCTTTCCATTTCCCCTGCTTTCTCTGCTCTTATAAGTTTGGGCAGCATCAGGGATATACGGTATCTATCCTTTTCTCTCACCTCATACAGCTGAGCTGGCAAAATTCTGCCCATTCCCAAATATCTCATCCAAGTGGGGCATAAATTTTCAGGTCTTAAAAGCCAAAATAGCATCAGTTTGAAACATTCTTGGAGACTTGTGTCAAGAAACGCCATGCAGAGAGTGTTTTATCACTTGTGAGACTGGAAACAATTTTGCACTGGTCTCCATTTATTGATGAAGTGACTCTCTCTGCATTTCTCAGTGGACAGTGGCATGACCACAGAGGATTCTGTTGATGAGAGGGGCTGCCATTGCGACGTTACAGTGGAGGATCTCTCAGCTCCCCTCAAGACTGTCATCAGAGCTGTCAGGTGAGCGCCCACTGTTGTTATGCTCCATTTTTTAAGCTCCCAACCTAAGTATCTGTAAATCACCCGAATCTTAGAAATCTTTTATTAAAACTTAACCAGCAGTTATTTTACATTAGGATCTTTCTTTCAGTCAGATATGGTTTACAAATACTTTTGATGTAACTTTTTGCCTCCTTGAAATATTTAAAGCTGCACTGTGTAACTCTTGGTCATTTGTGTTGTTGTTGCTGTTATTATTCTGCATCTAATTTGTGAACAGAAACAATATGCTGCGTCTTTCATCTGAAAACATGCTCTGACAGGCAATACTATCAGACCTGACTGAGGGAGTGTATGTATGTATGTGTGTGTGTGTGTGTATACACCAGCAACACGGGGTTTGGTGGAGACAAGAAGAGTTTATCCTATCAAACTATTGAACAATAAGGTTTTCAGAGCTGTAGAATTCACTACTGAAACCTTTCGTGTTTCACGCTTCTTTGTGTTTTCTAGCTTTAGTGGTTTATTTGCTCAAATTGTCTGTCGGCTCTGTCTGCCTTGACTTAAGAGGAATCACTGTTGCCGGGCGACGCAAAATGTAAGCATTGCTATATTGAGAAACAGAAAGAGGCATGCGGAGCTGATGTTCTTAAAGAGCACTGCGTACACTTGTTTGATAGTGGTTTAAACTAACTATTTAAAAAGTTACACATTTACACTGAGCCCAAAGCCCAAAGAGTGTAATGGCGAGACCGAAAAGCACAACACAGTGACAACAGTCAAAACCAGGCAGACAGTTCGATCAAACAAACAAAACCAGAACACCAAGCAGGAATCCCGAAGCCAAACAAACGAGCAGGGCAGGTCAGATCAGGTAGGCAGTCAGACAGGACAAACAGAATCAGAAACAGCAGGCAGGGATCCGAGGGCGAGAACAAAGCGAGAACAAAGCAGATCAGGCAGAGAAGAAAACTAGAACGCTTGAGAGTAGAGCACAAGACAATCTGGCAGAGGACAGGTGAAAGTGACCAGTATATATACTGGGAGCCTGATTAACTGTGTGCAGAAGAGGCGTGGATAACAGGTGAAAGAGATGAGGCATGCTTAGAGGGAGGATCTGGCATGACAGAGGAGTGATGAAGGAGCAAAACAATGATTGGAGGCAGAGAGTGATGTTAATAGGCCGAGTCTTTTTTTACAGAGAGTGGGAGGAAGTGGATATTACAGCTGTAATGGCTAATTCTTGTTTAATGAAATAATGACTTCCTGGAATCTCCACTGCAAACTCATGGTGAGAACGACACAAGAGAACAAGCTGACTCCAGGTCAGGAAATAGGCTGACGCATACTTCAATTAATATTTCAATTACGCCAGTTAAACAAAGTAAATAAACAAGATACAACACAACAGTCCAACTGATGTGTTTAATAACATTTTGACTCTTTGTGTACTGTATACAGTCTGTGTGATGGCGTTTTCCTACCTTTATCTATTTCTACTTGTTTCTTTCCAAGCAAAGAGCATCTTGCAGTTTAGTAAGTTACTAAACAAACTGTTGACATCTCACTGAGCTGAGGATCGGTAACATCAAAGTTCTACCTCCTTTGATCGCATATGTACACTAGCAGTCAAATTCAACCTTTATATGTTAGAACCATCTCTAATTGCCTTTCTCTTCAGAGCCTGAAACAAACAAAGACCCCTGCTACACCTGGAACTCTGGCTGAGGAAAAAAAAAAATTCGTTCAGCCATAAGTGCTGCGGCTCACATGATGTTTGCTTTCCTCAGGCAATGTTTTTTTTTTTCTCTACTTTATTCTTTCCTCTCTGTATCTACTGTATATGAACTGCTGCTGTGTTGGAGGCTTTCCCTGAGGGGGTTGCAGTGTGTGTGGGTCTGAACTGATGAGCATGCGTATGTGTTTTTCAGCAGACCTTGCTGTCTCTCACTGGCACCGGCACCCTGTGAGTGAATGTTTGTCCAACTGGCGCCGACTGCTTCTTTTCTCTCCAACAACCGTATTCATGTTTTCTCATTGAAAAGAAAATCTCCGTTTTCTCACCCAAGCAGGCTTTTTAATAAAAAAATAATAGGTTGGCTAAGCAATTCTTGTACTAATGTTTTCTATAATCTTTTTGCTGGCTAATTAAAAAATCAGATGCTTCAGATGTCGAAGGACAGTGACTCATAACTGGTTTGTTTTTCCTCACAAATTTGGTTTGAATGTTCAAAACTATTTGCAGGTCTGTGCTCACTAATCCTTTGAGTTTTTATTGTAGGTTTTTCATTGATTTTGCAAATAAATGTGATATAATGCTTCTCTACAATCATCTACAGTTCCTCCTCCGGTGTTACTCACTCCAGTCGCACCTTTTTACATTATCTCCTTCTTTATTAAAATGATTATATTTTACAATATTCCATTGAACCCAGACCAACATATGAGAGATTAACATATGGAGTGCAAATGTGTTCTCAGTGCTCACAGATGCTGTCCATATGGGCCACAAAGTCTTCTCTATAAATAAGATGTCTCACTTGCACACTTTGCACAGATGTCACTATATTTTTTCATGATGCATTCATACTTCCAGTTATCTTACATCTGTACTTGATTCCGTGTTTTTTCCTCCAACCACTTTCACAACAGAAATCAATAAAACTTCCATTAGGTTCAGATATCTTTGGATGCCTGTTTACAGTGCACAGTTTGGGTCTCATATTTAACCTTTTACAGATTAAATTAATATTTTATTTTATCATTTAAACACTGAATGTACACCTAGGTTACTGTAACATGTTACATGTTCTGATTACCTATATCTGCTGTTTATACTGAACATGTTTTGTAGATTTTCTCTTTAACCCTCATGCTGCCTTTTTATGTTTTCCACATTTTTGTCTTTTTTTTTTGCCTGTTTTTCAAATTTGTTACAAAAAAAAAAAAAAATCCACAAACTACGTGATAATTACATGTCCATTAGAGGGATATGTCACTGATTACCAACAACATGGAGTTTTATCCATTATATGGCTATAGTGTCACTTTTTACATTATAATTTGGTCTCCACTCGGTCATTTTGACTTGTTCCCTTTATTCTGAAGGATTTGACCTGCAGATACCTTTTCCTGCTTTAGCTTTTTAGTAAGTAGACTTGTATTAAAACCACCCCCTCAATCACCAGCCCTCTGCTGTATGATTCAGAGACACGCATGCACACATACAGATCCTATACCACCCAACTGTGGCCAGCCTGCCCACCCAGCAGGCATACTCCATGGGACAGCCGCAGTCCAGGGCTTTCCCAGGGTGTCGGGTTGTATGTTGGGCACCCCCTCCCCTGTCAGTACTGTTATTACAGAGGGTCAACTGTCACTGTTGTTTCCACTCGGACAATGAGAGAGACAGGCAACTGGAGAAAAGCAGAAGCCGCTGGGGGATCTGAGTGAAGCAAGAGCATAGATTCTCTTACCTGTATCAATATTATTCACCCAGCAGTGTCCGTTCATCAAATAGACAGAGGATTACACTCAGGTTCAAAAGTCATTCATTTTGATTATGAATTGACAAGAAAAGCAGGCAGTGTCGGTTTCCCCATTTGATTATCCTGTAGATATTTGAGATTCTAAAAACATTTTTTTGTAATTACACTGAAAAACAAATATCAACAAGTGAAATTTACCAAGGATCAGTCTGTGCCTTTCTCATAGTTACTGCTTCCATCTAGGGGTTAGGTGTAGTAGTTACACCCTTGTTTCATTTACCACAGTGCATCACAGTCTCCCCTCTTTTGTCTCTTTTGTGTGTGTGTGTTTGTGCGTGTCAAGGATCATGAAGTTCCACGTAGCGAAGAAGAAGTTTAAGGAGACGCTGCGTCCCTACGATGTGAAGGACGTCATAGAGCAGTACTCTGCGGGACACTTGGACATGCTCTGTCGGATCAAAAGCCTTCAGACCAGGTCAGAACGCACACTCACTTTACTTAATTTGACTACACATTGCAAAATATGGAAGAGCTGTTTTACCTTTGTGCTCAAAAAACTTTTGCATAAATCATACATAAACCTACTGGATTGACTGAGCCTTTATTTACACTTCATTTCCAAAAGTTTGAATTACACAAGTGGGGATTTTTCTGCAGATGTTTCTACAATTCCTGCTATTCCTATACAGCATATACTTCTCACAAAATGTTTATTTTTAATTAGTGATGCCAAAATAAAATTTGAAAAATACTCTCCTTTACTTGTTAAATATTTGGCATAATAACGAAATAAATAACTTGAAACTCAACAACTAAACATTAAAAGCGGCTATGCACAGTACACACACACAATAAATCTTTAGGTCATGTCTATTACAAATACTTTACTTCTTTAGTGGAATTTTCTTATGTCTGATTTATAAAGCAAGGAAAAATTCTATTGCATATTAGTTTTTACCCTTTAAAAAATGAACCGTAACTTTAGAAGCAGCTTGTTGTTTTAATAATAAAGATTCACTGAACATTTTTTGTCGCTTATTCATTTTGACACTTACCTTTGCTCAAGCAACCTGGGTTAAAATGTTATGATAAGGTAAATATTTCTGCCTGTCACAGTCAGAATGAATGCGGTTGAATATCAAAACATGCAGAGCATTTTCCCCCTTTAACTATGTGTGACAGTGCATCAGTGATTTGTGCTGATAAAGTCTACATCACTACTGCAGCTTTTTTCCGGTCTTTGTTCACAACATCATAAGTGTTTGCAATAATAATAAAGGATTGTAACAAAACCCCTTTCTCCCTTTCATCTTCATCTTGCTTCCAGCTATCCAGTGTGTGTATGTACAGTATGTGTACATGTGTGTTCCCTCTCTCTCTCCCAGACTTGACACTGTAGTGGGTCCCCCTCCAAGGCCTTTCAGCAGTCGCGTCAAGACCTTTTCCTCTCCGTCCCTGCATTTATATTACAGCCAGGCCCGGAGGAATAAATCTGCGCCGGGGTTAGACATGCCCCGTCACCTGCCTGCCGACTGCCCCCTACTAACCTTACCAAACTGTCACACCTGAGTCACACAGAGGCCAAATGTACAATTTCACATGCACACAAACCTACTGTACATGGGGTTTATTCCCACACAGATGTGGCAGAAACAGGCCCTTTGACTCAGGTCTGGCAGTAGTTTAATTTATAAAAACACCAGAGGTCCTCAGGTAGTTCTAATACTGGATTATGAATTGAATTTAGCTTTACAAGTAAAATATCTATTTTTTTTATAAAGAAAATGTATTTGGCGGTTTCAGTAGTCAATACTTGTTTTTTGCATTGATCTTTTCAAATGTCCAACAAAAAAGTGCCCCTTTCATTAAGCCCCTTTGTTCTATTTGACTTGATGTTTGGTGTGTAAATGTGTGGAAAGTATGTGATAATCCTGATTTGAGCTGCTTGATGACCTCATCTATACCTGTATGTGTTGAAAAACATTAGATATATTGCTTTAGATTGGAGCTGCATTTTGAATTTTAAATGATTATTCAAAGTAAACATTTATCAACTTTAATAACTCAACACAATTCAAAATTATGTTATTGTTTAGTTTTCCCCCTGCATGATATATGGGCATTTTAGATTTTGTTCCAATTGTGTTTTTTTTTAATAAATGTATGCATGAAAACGTAGAATAGACTCTCTTCAGCAGGGGGCACTGGGATGTAATTATGGAACGAGACTCATTTTTGTAACAGAAACATTATTTTTAGCTGTGGCTGTAGAGTGCAAAGTGAATTTTTGCTGTATGAATGAATCAACTGAACTGAACTATTTTTTTTTTACAATAGTACTGCCGGGGTGTGACATAGTGCTTGACAATTTGAGTGCTTTAGTCATAAATTTTCTCGGTTTTAATTATCAAATGATAAAAATAGCAGGTTTCTATCATCTGTGATGTTATCCTTAAAAATGGAAAGTGAGAATTGCAAATTGATGTCATTACTAGTGCTACTAATCATAAACCCCTAATTTAGCTAATATTATGGGCTGCTTTTTCCATCATCTGCCTTGTTTCTTTGTATACCTATATGTCATGACTGACTTGGTCATGTTTGCACATGTTCCCTACCTTACTGTTGCGTGTGTATATATATGGCATGTGCTTTTAAAACAGCAGTACCTGACACAGTCTTTTTCCTGTCTTCAGAATGGCCAGTGCAGCGGGCTCTGGTCCCAGCCTAAGTAACCGACCCAGGAACGTGTCCTCACCTGCTCTGCATTATTATTACAGCAACAACAGGAGGAAGCGCCCTGGCTCAGGGTTACTGCCATTTCATTTAATGTGGATTTTACCTATGACTTATTATCCCATCCGTTCCATTGCGGTTCCCCAAATATATGACTGAGCGTGAATGTCACACACAGATGCAGACTTCCTCACGGGGATGCAAATAATTACCGTTTGGATTGACACACTTTTAGAGTAGCCGACCAGATGGTTGGAGTTTGCACTAAAAAACTTGAAATTGATCTGGAAAGTAAAAACCATGTCTAAGTATGTCACGAGTTGCACCAATTCACCCAGAAAGTTTGAAATTAATGTTAAACTCCACCCAACTGGTGAAATTTGAACTAACCCTATCTGACACATATTATAAATGTTACTAATATTTTTACACATGTATACTTACACACAAACAGTAAGACACATTAGGTCTTTTGTGTAGTTTTGTGTAGTCAAGAACATTTCTGGGTGTGAATGTAAAATGTGCATGTTGAGATGTGCACTAATTAACTGCAGCTATTCCACATTATTTCATGGGAAGGCAATAAAAAGACTGATCTGATCAATACTCTGCCTTTTCACCCAGCATATACTACTACTACTAATACCACTACTACCACTACAATATGCTATATGCTGTGAAAACCTAGTTTTTGGATGTAGTGCCTATGAATTATTTTTCATTATTTCCCCCCATTTCAAATTCTCCAGCCAATGAAACCAATGCAAACTACAGACTCTGTGAAATCTTATCTGAAATGCTGTTTTTCTTTATTCCTGGAAAACTGACATTTGGGTTTTGAATATGATAGCTGTGGTACAGCCCAACCATGTGTGGTGTGTTTTACTAACCCTGATCCTAACATCCTGCTGTTGCTCTAGGTTTGTTGCCTGACGTTGGATAACCTGCAGTGAAGCCCGGTTGGCTGCTCACATTACAACACCATTATTATCTAATATACTGACATGAGTGTGCGTGTGTGTGTCAGGGTGGATCAGATCCTGGGAAAAGGCCAGATACCCGTGGATAAGAGGATAAGGGATAAACTTCAGGCAGATGGAGACTCTCTGGAGGGCATGAGCATGCTGGGACGTGTTTGTAAGGTGGAGAGACAGGTGAGTTTAGAAAATCCAAAAAAAGAAAAACATACACAGCACTCAGCTTTATAAGATTTTAATACCATAATTATCATGATATATCAGAAAAGAGCTGATACGTAGGGCTATTGATCAATACCAGTGAATCAGGAATTATTTGGTCTGTTCTGGGATTTATGGTTTTCAAAACTCTGAATAAAACCAGTGGCACAGTGAGAAGGATGGCAGGCTGATGGTTTGCTCTCCCATTTACCCACATTATTTCCTCAGATTCATCTGCCTCAACATACTAGAATAATTGTCACATTATGGAAGGGGATAAATAGAGGAAAAAAAATATTTTGAATAATGATCTTGTCCTTCCTCTGAAAAAAGGCTCTGTCGAGGGCGCTTTTTGGTGTTTTCATCCATGCTCCAGCCTGTTTGCAGCCATCTCACTCTACTGTTGCCTCTGTCTGTCTGCATGAAACAAATCATTTCCTATGTGCAGCCTGGGAATGTCACCGGATATGACATTCCCAGGCTATATTGGGATATATTGAGAAACACAGAGTTGTGTGAAGCTGACAGGCTTAATCATCATTGTATTGACTCATTGTGTGACTGTAGTGGACATATGTTTATATTTAAAATTCATGGAGGCACCAGGTACCTAAGTTGGTAGAGCTGTCCCCCCCCCAACCCAATAACAACTAAAAATGCCTATTAAAATCTTAAATAATTTTAGCAATACAGTTTTGAAACATCATTATCTTCCTCCCTTTACATTCTGACCTTGTTACCGTTTACTCTTTTACTTCCAGGTGACTTCCATTGAGTCAAAGTTGGACTCTCTGCTGGACGTCTATCGCCAAGTTCTACAGAAAGGTCCCTCAACCCTCACCCTCTCCTCCCTGCCTCTGTTCGAGCTGGGCAGCCACCAGCACCACAGCTCAGACTATCAGACTTCCATCATTGGCAGGGACCTTCCCTCTCCTCAGGGAGGAGATCTGGTTGGAGGAGGCAGTGATAGCAATGGGGGCATACGCCGGTCCCTTAACTCCAACCCGAGAGGACTGCGTCTCATCCTGGCACCCGCCGACGATGACATTCCACCAGACTCAGCACCTCCATCTTACCCCCCGTCTACGGCATCCCTCTCTCCGTCACCCCTGCTGCCACCTGATAGCCCATACCCCACCTTGGTCACGCCCAATGGCACGTCCAAAAGAGCACACCTCCCTGACCTGCCACCCCCACCACCTTCAACTGGGGGTTTCACCCTCCAGCTGCCCCCAGTGGTTCACCCCTCCAATCTCCGGTGCTCTGCTCACTCCATCACAGATGATTTGACAGATGTAGTGACAGCAGACAAAGAGAGCTTGGGTCCTCCTGTTGTTGTGGGATCCAGTGTGGATGCTGAACAGGAAGAGGACAGTGAGGCAGTTTCTATCCAGGGCAGGTTGCAGCTGCGGGAGAAATCTGGCTTGAAATCTGAGGGGGTGTGGAGGAAGCACATGAGCCTGGAGGTTAACCCCCTGCTGCTGCTCTCGTCCAGCCAAGATGGGACACCTCCAGAATGGGAAGACAGTCTTGGGAAATCCATCTCTGCGAATAATCTCTGCCATCCTTTGACCAGCCGTGCCCCTGGTCTGTCCTCTGCATTTACCAACAGCAGCAGTAGCAAACGTGGCAATGACCTCAGCAACTGGGATGGAACAGAACTCTTCATTAGCGATTGCAAGCTAAAACCAGCAGAAGAACATTATGACTTTTTGTCCCAGAGACCTGACACCAGTCCCTCTGACCTTTTACAGACTGTGGAGGAGGCTACACCTCACCCTCGGGGAAATTCAGATTTTCTCAGTCAGTCTCCACACATACAACTGGCATAACCACGCACATTCACACACACGCACACACACATAGTCTCGCATACGGTATGTACACACTTTTGAGAAGCAAAGTTTAAGATATTTTTTCAGGACAATAAACACATGTTTCAAATTGTGCAACTGAATGCTGTGTATGTGGACAATCTTATCACATTTTGTCCAACACGAATCTGTCCACTTTCATACAGATTTTATTTGGCAAATACTTACTTATATTTTTATGGGTTTCTAAAATGAACGTTTCATTAATAAGACAATGGTGTAAAGTACGCATAGAATATGTATGTAAGTGGCCAAATTCATGAAAGACAAAATACACAAAAAAATGATATGGAGAAAACCTTTATAGAATCCTTTTATTTTTCACATTCATGATGTTAGAAAAAAAGATAAAAAAAAAAGAAAACATAGATTCAAAATTAATAAGAAGACACCTGCAACCTAGACATCAGAGTTTAGATGAAAATCAAAGGCATTTCAAACTAAGTTCTACAGGTTCTTTAATTTTAGTCTTAATTTGGTCCTAAACAGTTTGGGCTCAAAACTGAAATTTTTTTAACAAAAGCTTAACTTTTTCAATTTTTCTTCTGAATTGTGCCAACATTGATAATTATGGGAGTCAATATAAACAGTAGAAAATACTGTCTCTATATTCAATTGGTTGAGTGTCACAAATATGAGCGGTTTGTCTGAAACTTGAATGAGCCACTGCAAATGATGGGTCAACCACTCAGCATGTGGTGAAACTAGTACATGAAGTTAAATGCACACACGTCCACTCGCTCTTTCACACCGACAAACACACACTTACTCAAATACACAACCACCGACTCCTCTCAGAAGAGTCAGCTTGACAAAGACTGAGGCTGACCAGTGACTTCTTATTTCTTACAATTGCTTGTTTTCAGAGACTTTCTTAGAAGAGAAGGAGAGTGTCTGTCTTTTGAAATGTCTTCTTTTACTTATGCTTTCATACATATCACTGCATGGGCTGTTGCCGAAAAGAAAACAAAAAACTAATGAATGGAATGAGAATAATTTTCATGAGGTGTCATGGGAATAGTTTTATCTAAAAAGAAAGAAAGAAAAAAGAACCAAAAGCTAAAGGTTAACCTCTGAGCATGTGTTCAGATCACAAGCATCTCATTCTATTCATCTTCAGCCACCACATAAAATGTATGTCATTGTTGAAATGTCATGAGTGAATATGGTGGCAGTAAACATCTGATGGGAGAATGGCCCATCAGCAGTCAAAACGAAAGTGTTGGACCATGTCTCACTGGGTTTGGACAGTAGCCCAGAGAGTTATGGCCACTGGTCTGAATGCTGAATTGCAGTCGGGTTATCTCAGTTTAGCAGGAGATGCTGCTTCTTAAATCATGAGCATTACTGGTGGCCTGGATGCCTTTTTGCATGTGAAGTAAAGTTTTCTTCCATACTTTGAACAAAAAGGGACACACAAAGTTGTGAAAATTATTTTATTCTTATTTGAACCAATTAAACAGTGCCAGTTATATTGATAGCCCACTTACTTTACAATTTTAAGATGCACAAGATTATTATTTAATTATTTGACAAACCCTACCGTTTTGCTGGGTGCTGGTTGCACCGCGTTCGTCACTTGTGATTCAACTGTGTAACTTTTTAAATATCAAAGAATTTGTTGCATTCAACGGTTGTCAAATTAGTTAGTGCTGATCAAGCTCCATGTGACTTTCTCTATGTTTTGTCAGTTTAGCAGTGTTTGGATTTTGTGTAGCCTGGAAATATTGCTGTGCTGCACACAGGAAGCGATTGCTTTATGACAAGATGGACGAAGGAAATATAAAATAGCAACATCGTGCTGTAAAGTGAGACGGGCGCAAACAAGTTGGAGTGTGACTAAAAACATAAAGAAAGTTTCACAAGTGAATTCTACTGGTCACAGAACCTCGTTGTTCGGCAAAGTTCTTCTTGTCCCCGTCCAACCCCTGTGCTGCAGGTTCAAACACACAAACGCTCATTGAGTCAGGCCTGATAGTTTTGCTAGACAGAGCCCATTTTGAGATGAGGGGCACTTTATGTTCGCAAAGACTGAACAGAAGCAGAATAATATCAAAAATCATCAATGGTTTTGCAGTGCAACTTAAAAGACTGCTGAACTGACCGTATTTCCACCTCCCAGTAGCACAGGGGATCAGCTTCTCCTTACTTGCGGTCCTCTTGTTAATTTAGTAGGCCATGTTTGTTTTCCATTATCAGTGTTTTCATTCTGCTGCTAACAACATCAAATTGTGATACAGTTTGTGATAAATGGGGTAAGACAGCGAGGGAGAGAACAAAAATCCTCATTGATTTTTTTTTTCTTTTTCTGTGACTTCAGCATTTTCATCCTTCAGCATTGTAATGTTCTACTGCTCCAAAGCTGAATGCTCAAGGAGTCCAGCCGGATGACAAGAATCTGACCTGAAACTCTTTATTTATTACATGTTTTGCTGTCCCACTAAAATATACTATATATGTAACATCGGCCAGGACTTTGAATTCCTCCTCACCAAAATCAATTAATTGTTGTAGTGACAATATGACATGTTTTATTTTAGTGCATTTTGTCATTTTCATATTGCAAAGATGTGAGTTTACCAGTGTGCTTATGAAAAAGGATGTCCTGCAAATGTCTTTGAAGACATGACCATTAATAGGAGCATTTTGATTCTTATCTAGCTTTTAGGAGGGCTGTCTACTCCCGAATGAAAATCATGTATAAAAACATGGCAGGCATTTAACTTTTGGTTGCCATCTTAAATTTGTCTTTACACGTGAACGTCTTAAGGGATGTGCAGTCACAGCAGTCTTAAAAGATGTATTTTGAGGTGTCAATGTCAATCTTTATTTGTCTTTATGTTATGTCACTTACTTTACCTTTGTTTTGAATGGTGAGTAGGCGCATTGCTTAGCAAATGTAACATTGTGTAGTAGACAATGCATAGTACAATACTTATTATCCTCTAACAAATGAAATGTAAACACTTATAGATGGATTTTGAAATTCTTTACAGCCCAGGCAGGAGTTTGTGGTATGATAAAATACAGTATATTATCAACTTGAAAGCACAGTTGTTTATGGTGAGTTCGAGGAGCCTGAAAATGTGACACAATAGTTTGAACTTAATATGGGAATATATTTGTCGTAGTTAATGGTTGATTTTTGTTTGTTACATATGAAAATAAATCTGTCGGTTACTTTGGAGCAAGATCAAACAATATTTACAAATGCTCAAATTAGATGGATTTTCTTCACATCCTACATGCTCATGTTTGCAGCCTGTAAATTGCTTCTGGTGCCTTTCTTGCATATAACATTTTTTTTTTATCTTCACTGGGCTACAAAGGACTAGATTGCCCACAGCCTATAGCAGCATATTGTATAGTTGAAGTTCTAGGGTGGTCATCCAGGTCATTTAAGTCATGTAGCATCAGCCACAGACTTTTTATGGCTTTGATGGCTAGTGATACATTTTCTCAACTGCCTGAACAGTAATTTATTACACAACTGGCCTTAAAGCTTGATAATGTTAACATTATTATTTCTTTGGAATTAATTTATTAAAGTGCACACAATGTTCTCTGGACGAGAAATGCAAAATAATTTTATTATTCATAAATAAAATCCAAATTAACTAAAATTTTCTGGTTTTGTGTGTTTGTCATAAACTCTTTAGGGCACAGTATGTGACCACTGACCCAGTGCTTCATCAGTGTAACAGTTTGACAAAGTGTACCATTTTCTCTTTCAAAATGTGCAATGTTTAAATAAATATAAATTCCCCACAGTGTTTTGTTAAGCAAACTCAATATTTCATTCAAACGTATGGATGGCACAATACTACTTTTTTGTGCCCGATACTGATGTCACAAACTCAAGTATCTACCGACACTGATATCAGTCCAGTGCAGCCATTTTAGGCCTTTCAAACTGAAAAAAAACTGTTAACAACAGATTTGTGTGAGCTATTTCAACAATATAATTCTCCAACTGTGTATCAAATAATCTTCTCCCATAAAGAAGTAAACAGCCCATGACTCAAATAAAATGCCCTTGCTGATTTTAAGTGGCATTTTTTGCAGTCTTGCATAGTGAAGCAAGCAATGCAGAATTTTTGGATTGTATTTTCATGTCTAATATCTGGTCTTCTGATTTTGAATATCAGATTGATATTGAGTATCATATCAGCTCATCCCTATTCAAAAGCACAAAAAAATCATTAAAACAAGGCAAAACTTACCATTAAGCAAAAACAATGTTCAGTGTAGCAAAAATATCTCCAGCAAAACATATTCTCAGTGTCCACAAAATTTTTTATATTTATTTGCAGTTTTATATGTACAAAAATCCGTACATACAAAGTTAATCACCCATTTGGGAATTTTGAATTTTCAGAGGGGACGTGAAGGCGGCGCGGTTGTGATTGGCATGTTCACGTTTAATAAGTTAAGTTAGCGGCAGGTTTGGAGGACGACTTCCTTAAAATGTCGGACTGGGAAGACGAATATGACGACGACGGTACAGCTATTGAGAAACTTGTTTCTAAAACTGCTCTCCCCCAGTGGAGGTTACCGCGTGATGGACGTTCACGGGAAAACGTATCATTTGGAGTAAGAAGTGGAAGCAGGTCTGGAGCCCCACAGGAAGAAAATGGTGATTTTAGCGGCGAATACAGGAGTCGAAGCGGTGGAAACAATTGCCGTACTTTACCTCCGAGCAGACAACGGAGCTACTGCGTTGAAAAGTCGCGCTCTTCCCCGCCTGTGACTCTCAACGTGGAAAATGCTTTGGTTGGGAGAATAATAGGTACATGTATAAGGCAACAATTTATTTCAAGAGGCAAATATTGGTAGTGATAGCTACCAATTTATCTACGCTGTTAGCTAGCTGTGATAAATTGTTATCTTCTAGCTTTCTCTACCAGTGTTTGTAAAACGTGCTTTCTGATAGAGAATTTAAGACATTAAATAGATCTGTCCCGTTAAAGGTCGCGGAGGAGCCAAAATCCGTGAACTTGAGGAGAGTTCAGGTGCAAGAATCAAGGTAAGCACAGACCAGTGCTGCACACCACATTAACAGCAAAAGTGTATTTAATTTCATAAGAGATTATTAAAATATAAAATATCTCAGTGGATTAATGTTTGTCAATCGGACAGAAAGACTCAAAACAAGCTTTTCCCTCAGGGGTGTAAAAAGCTCTGCTGAAAGCAGGACTTGCACCTTAAACACTGCACTTTACATTTAATGGACATTCAACAAAGCGCCAAATCACAACATACATTACCTCAAGGCACTGTACATAGTAAGGCCGAAACCTTTACAATATTACAGAGAGAAAAGAAACCCAATAGAAACCCTCTATTCACTGCACTGTGTTTATTCAGTTATTTTTATTCTGCTTTTTCTTACAATTGCAATATTTATCCTACAACTACGCTGCTGTGAAAAGGACTGCTGTCAAACAGAATTTCATTGCTGCAACTAACAGTAATTTTAATAGTCTCTGGATCATTTTCTTAAAAGATTTATTGTGATCCACAAAATGCAAAATTTGTGTCAATTTTACAAAACCTCAAAATGGCAGGGACCACTAATGTCTGTTTTGTCCACAAACCAAAGATATCAATGCAATGCAATTTTATTATTTTCCCACTGCAGTGAAATGGAGAACATTGAGCAATGTTTCAGTCATGTCATTTCTAAATCTCATCTTTTATTCATTCTAATTGTTTTGATTGCACTTTTTTCGACTCACTTCAAATGTAAAAGTTCTATGCACGATTTAAAGAAGTATTGAGAGTATGTAAAAGTATATTTTATGAATTTCAAATGCAAAACCCTTTAAAACATAGCAGAAGTGCCAAAGCAACTCTGCAGCAGATGCCGCCCTTGTGTGGATGTGCCAGACAGAACGCTGTGCTGCTGCCATCATGCAGTATGTACATATGGTCCTAGGACAGAAAAACTGTAGGAGTCTGTCCTTTCTCCCTAAACTTGAGTTCTATTTTATTGACAGTGACCTTTTTTGTTGTTCTTGGATGCTCTGCTATCTTTGCAAATACAAGTACTGGATTGGATCTCTGTATCTCCACATATTTAACATTAAGAAGATCTGACCAGGAGCCAATTCAAGCAGATTCATTCCCTACTTTAACCCCCTGCTCTAAGTAACTGTGGTTCTCTTTTAGATCAACAAGGGAGATTATGAAGGTGAGGTGATCATCTTTGGCTCCCCTGCTGTGCAGCAGAAGGCCAAGGAAATGATTGAAGACTTGGTGGCAGATGGCACCTCAAGATTTTACAATGGTACAAACTTTTCTACAAATTCAGATTTTGAAAGGATTCTTGGAAGTTATTTGACAGTTTTGAAATTGCATGAATTTCTTTTTAGATCTCACTTTAACTGTGTCGGTATGTAAGAAACCTGCAGCTTACTGATCTGTCACTTAGGTGCTGGTAGGATGGGAGACTATGAAGGAGGAGGTGATGGAGGAGTAAGGAGTGACTCAGTCTGGTCTGCTAACCAATTAAAGGCAGCCAATGTTGCCCAGCCTCATGCAACCATAGACTGGAAAGCTATCCGGGAGAACAAGGTCAAGTATGAAGAGCTCAAGTGGCAGGGTGAGGGAAGTATTTTAACCTGTGTCAAGATATGTCTTGGTCATGGGCAGCTAAATACTTTTGGAATGAAAATTAAATTAGTAGTAGTTGTAATAACAAAGTATAAAAACACTTTTTGTCTGCTTCTGGTTGAGTTGTTCATCCCTGTAAAATTAGACAACTTCATTTGTAAAAATGACTGGACCTCATTCAAGGCTTTAAACTATTTCTGTAATCTCTACAACTGCCTTCAGACTTACCACCCATGAAGAAGAAGTTTTACTTTGAAAAAGAGTCTGTATCCATGCTTACAGCAGAGGAGGTCAGAGAATGGAGGTAAATCTGATGTTGTGATAACATCATCATCCCCCCCTCTTTTTTTTTTTTTAAAACATAAAATGGAATAGTTTTCAGCCTGAGACAAATAAGTGCCGTCCACCACCCAGGACAGGCTGTTACCTATTAACATGTCATTAGTTCTCCTGTCTCATTATAAGGGTGTTTAGAGTTGACATTGGTGGGGAAAATGGGATTTTGTCATCAGGAGTCTCCGTCTGTCCGTGGCACAGATTTTTAAGTATTTTAGATTTAAAATTAGTTGGATTCATATGTTGAATTTATATTCTACACCCAACTTGTAAACAAACAAGAAAATCTGTTTTTTAATACTGTTGAATTACTGTGTATTCTGTAATAGATATGGTCTCTGAAACAGATAATCACATCTTTATCTTTTGCCAGTGTTCAGTTATTTTCTCATTTTAGTTTGTTTCATTTTTTTCTGCAGGAAGGAGAATAACAATATCTTTGTCAACGACTTGAAGGAGGATGGGGAGAAGCGGCCTATTCCCAATCCCTGTCGCACTTTTCTCGAGGCCTTTGAGCTTTATCCAGAAATCATGGAAAATATTGACAGAGTTGGCTTCAACAAACCAACCCCAATCCAGGTATGTTCAAAACACACCTAATTTAGCTCTCTAATCAAACTTTGAAATTTTATGGGTAAGTATATGGTCATGACATTAAGGTCAGAGGGTATGCATAAAAAAAACTGTATAAAAGAAGTTAAGTATGGGGGGGGAAACAAACTGTAGGAAAGCCCTATTATTATTATTATCATTATTATTATTATTATTATTATTATTAGTTCTGAATATTTTCAGGTAATTCTTATTTGTCATTAAAGAAAACAAATTGCCTTCTGTCCCATAAAAGTCATGATAAGCAAATTATTCAAACTTGGTGTCATACTGTATATTTAAAGAAGGAAAAATTCCTTTTTACTGTGTGTTAATTACCGCAAAGACAGATGCACCCGTAGTGCTCTTTGTTTTAGTCTGCTGCTTCGTCATATGCACACACCCAACATGATGAAGCTGGGTGTGTGCATATGATACATCACATGAGGGAAACCTTTTGCCAGTCCAGTGAAAGAAATACAATACATATTTAAGGTTGTTTCGCTCTTATATTTGTTAAACCTGTGTCTGTATATCTGGTATAAAATAATGTTCATAAAAGAAAGTGGAGAAATTACATTAGTCTTTCTTTCATATGTTTTTGTATCTATATTACTTAAATCTTCCTTATACATAAAACAATGTTGATTGATTGATTGTTTCAGTCACAGGCCTGGCCAGTGTTGCTGAGTGGTGAGGACCTGATAGCTATTGCACAGACAGGAACAGGGAAAACCCTGGCCTACCTGCTGCCAGGGTTCATTCACATGGATGGACAGCCTGTGTGAGTACAGGAGAGGTCTCTCACTTTGAAGCCTTTTCCCTTTGAGCTTTAACGATATTTTCCCAAACAGACCTGTTTGTCTGTCAAACTCTTTTTGTGATATTTCCTTCCTAGGCCAAGGAATGAGCGCAGTGGTCCAGGCATGTTGGTGCTGACTCCAACCAGAGAGCTGGCCCTGCAGATTGAGACTGAATGTAACAAGTACCGCTATAAAGGCTACAAAAGGTCCAATAGCCTCATGATTTACTAATCAACTGCACTGAAGAAGCAACATGACCATGGCTGCTTTTATATGTGCTTCCTCTTAGTATCTGTATCTATGGCGGAGGGGATAGGAAAGACCAGGTCAGCCTGGTAAGGTGTGGGGTGGACATAGTTATCGCCACACCAGGCCGACTAAATGATCTGCAGATGAACGAACTCATCAGCCTCAGCTCCATCACCTACCTGGTAAGATGTTGGTGTCCTTGTGTCTCACTATATTCATGAAATTGTGCAGTTCTTGCTGCATTACCTGTAAAAGGAAAAAAAAAAAGATTTCCTTCTCTGCTCTGTTCACTGGGTACAGGTGCTCGACGAGGCTGACAGGATGCTCGATATGGGCTTTGAACCTCAAATCATGAAGATTCTCTTGGACATTCGTCCAGACCGACAGACTGTCATGACCAGGTATGTCATGTCCAGTCAAAAGGAAAAAAAATTGGGCAGTGCTTCCCATTAGGATATGAGGACACAAGTCCACATGCAGATCAGATCTTCAGCATTACAATGCTTATGTTAATACATTTGACTTAATACCCTGCATCATACTCAAAAAAATGATAAAGATATTTTTTGTCACAACTTTGAAGGAATCATCCACATATTTATGAGGGAAAATAGAATTCCTTAATTGTGTTATTGAAAGCAGTCATCTGCAGCCTTTAAGGGGAAATATGATTCCTTACTATGGAAATTCGATTTTAAACGTGAAACATAACTAACATTTCAGTGCCACTTGGCCAACTGGTGTACGTCGAATATCCAAATCCTACCTCAAGAATCCCATGATGGTTTATGTTGGCACCCTGGACTTAGCAGTAAGTGGAAATAAATCTATTCATTCATTATATGTTTTGATGAGGTACAGAGGTCTGTGATATCTCTTTCTCCTTATTTCTTCAGGGCACTTGGTGACTTGTATTAATTTTAAAAAATATCAGGTTGTGAACAATTGTATTAAAACACTACGTGTGTTTCTCTGGTCTTAGGCAGTCGACACAGTACAGCAAACAGTGCTGATCGTCCATGAAGAAGAGAAAAAGTGCTACTTGTATGACTTCATCAGAAACATGCTGCCCGAGGATAAAGTCCTCGTCTTTGTTGGCAAGAAGATTATGTGAGTTGGAATTTCCATTCATTGCTGGAAAACAAATATTGACTGGCACTAGAATTATAATGATTAGAATATAATTGGGCCATTACAGATATTATTTGGAGAGATTACACTAACATTGTCCTGTGTATATTTTTGTCTCTGTTCACTGCAATCTCAGGGCTGATGACCTATCGAGTGACATGTGTCTGCAGGGTCTGGTTGTGCAGAGTCTCCATGGTGACCGTGAGCAGTGTGACCGTGAAGAAGCCCTCAAGGACTTTAAAGAGAGTATGTGATAGGATTTTTGTTGTTTTTTTTTTTTTTCTAATCAACACCAAAATTAGTGTTTTATGTTGCCAGTGCTACTTTATGTTAATGCAGTTCTAACTCCGATTAAATTTACCCAGTGGATGATTAAAACGTTTTTGAAAAAAATCCCTTTCCAGGTCGAGTTCGTATCCTGGTTGCCACAGACCTGGCGTCTCGAGGACTGGATGTCCACGACGTAACACACGTCTTTAACTTTGACTTCCCACGTAATATAGAGGAATACGTCCATCGCATTGGCCGCACTGGGCGAGCTGGGTAAGCGTATGTATGGACTGTATGTGTGTGTGTTGTTCAAATTATTTGATTACAGATCAGATTTGATGGTTCATTTTCTCTTAAGTGACATCAAAATGTGATGTAACATTTATTGATCATCTATAGGTGAAATTAAGAAACAGGCTATTGCAGAGAATTTGTGGGTGAGATTTAGCTTTAGAAGACGAAACTTTTGTCCAAACTTTTGACTGGTAATGTATATCTGATCTAGGACCACATACTGAAGACCACACATTGATTTTGGTTGTATGCAGTCCTAGATCACTGATTTTGAAAACCAGAATTGGTGATGGGATTCCTATGTCCACAAAAAATCAGTCACAAGTCACTTCAGCCTCGTAATGTGAAACACAGTATTTGTTCTGCATTATTCTGGGTTTCAAATGATTTGAAAATTGGGTTCATTTGTCATGTTTATGTCTTTTACGTTCCAGACGTTCAGGTGCTGCTGTTACCCTGGTAACAAGGGAAAACTGGAGGATGGCCCCTGAACTGATCCCAATCCTGGAGCGTTCAGGACAGGTTGGCACACATTTTCTAGTATTATATCAAATGTTAATAGGACCATCAGACATGTATGCTGGTGTTTACCCTGGATTGTAATTTCACACCAGAGAAACAGGACATGATGGTTTTTAGTGAAAAAAACCAGAGATTACTATTGTACTTCTCCTCATACTGTAGAAAGTCCTGTTGAACACTGAAACGCAGTCATGTAAGAAGCATTAGGAATGTTTGACAGGAGGATGTTTGATTGTTGTTTTTGGATGAACTAAAATGTTTAGCAAGCTTTCGGGACATGTGCTTGTGAATCACATTACAGGAGGTCCCCGATGAACTGGTGCTTATGGCAGAAAGATATGAGAAGTACAAGCGGGAGAAGGATATGTATGATCCAAGGGGAGGGCAAGGACGAGTGGGGAGGAGAGATGGTGGAGGAAGAGGAGGCAGGGACCGAGGCCAGAACTGGGGCTTCTAATACAGGATTGTTCATACATGTCAGCATATTGTTTCCTTCTGTTTGAAGTTCTAACAAGAATATTGTTGATTATTATCTTTAACACAATGGTGCAGAATCATAAAATCCCCATGTTGTAATTTAATTTGAATATCCAATCTGAACAAAGTTCTTTTTTTGCTGGATTAATATAATTTAGGGCACCTGCCACTTTTGTTAGAAATGTTTGAAATGTACAGTTTTTACAGTTTTCTTTTGTTTGTAATTGACAAACTGCTGCAGTGTTCTGAATATTTTTGTTACATCATTTTGTCTAATAAATGTTTTCTTAGAAGTGTATATTATTGAATTTGTCACTTTAAATGATTAATGTTTGATACAATGACAATTAACTCTAAACAATTTTGATCCCCCACATTAATGGGAGAAAATGCCTGAGTTATTTTAAAGGTAAATGTTTGTCTTTTAAACCTGTAAAGTACAAAATAATCATTTTCATTAACAGGAATTGCTGTCCTTAATTAGCTTCAAGACGTTGGCTGCTGCATATGGACAATAAATTACTCTGTTCTAACCAGGCAAGAAATGTGAGTAAAACACCTGTAGATTAATGTAAAAACTCTATATTTCACATTTACACTCAGTTTAATTGCATAATTGTTTTCATGTTGGCTTATAAATGTTCAACTAAAGAGAATAATGGAAAAAAAACATTGTAATCTTAACCGGCCATCAACAGTTGTATGTTAACTGTATGTTAGATAAGAAAACTTCACTGACACATTTAATCCATTGCAGACGAGGTATTTTGCACATTTTCATGCACATTTTCATTGATATGCACCTACTCAAAATCTTTCAGTTCCTTTTCGTCAGTTCCCACAGCACAATGTTAACTTTTTTTATGGTAACTTCCCTTAAACTGTTATATAAAGTCATATTCCTCCCATGATAAATGTAAGAACTATTCCTTATTATTGTCAGATGATTGCCATGCTGACATGTTTTAATACCATACCTATAGCTACATCTTGTGGACAAATAGGTGTATTGTAAGGATGCTCTGATTTTTGTCTGATCAGGAAAGACCAAAGCATAGTGTTCTATTACTTCTTTGTCCCTCATCACAGAAAAGACCATAGACTGACATTTTGGTTGAAACATGTTTAATGTTGCTAAGAGGCTCATGCCATCTTACAATAAGGTGCAGTAGCTTATGCTAATTTAAGCTTCTCTGGTGAAAGTGCAAAGTCAGCAAAACGCCAATCAAAGTGCTTCAGGAATCAACAGGTGGTCTACTCTGAGTCTATGGGGAGAGACTAATTTGGACCATTTATTTTAGTGCCATTTAAAGCTCAAAACACAACAAACAACTATATTCTATTAATGTACTACTCAGAAGAACATGGGTTTAACTTGTTACTCCTACAGAGTATCACATAGTTGCAAACAAACACTTCTAGCATGACATGTACGACGAGAGCTAGAGATGTGAAAAACTGCAGCAGGGCTATTGTTTAATGTGTCATTGGTCACAGAAAGGTATCATGAAACTAAGCAACAGAGCACATTTGAAACTATCCAATATTACACTATGTAATGATAATCGAACCACTGAAATACAGTCAGGAGTACCATGTAAAGTACTAATGGTCTAAATGTTGTTCTTTCCTTCGAATACTTTTGCGATGCATTGTGATGATTAACCAGTCTTTGATAATTAAGTTGAAGCAGCCAATTGTAGGATGGAGTTGGATGACTGATGTCCTGCCTTGGGAGACCTTGGGGTCGGCAGAGTAGCACAACATTCATTTGTTCCTCTGAGCCTTCTGGGCAGACTTGGTGATTTTACCAGTGGTGGAGACCTTCTTCTCCACACCCTTAATCACGCCCACAGCCACTGTTTGACGCATGTCACGCACTGCAAAACGACCTGCAGGTTGACGAGGAGAAAAGGGCGACATTTTAGGTGACAGAGCCATCTCTGGCAGAGTGCTGTTGAAATTCAGTAAATCCCGCTCACTTGAACTTACCCAGTGGAGGGTACTCAGAGAAGCTCTCCACGCACATCGGCTTGCCAGGAATCATATCCACAATGGCAGCATCTCCAGACTTGAGGGCTTTAGGGTTGTCCTCCAGCTTCTTGCCAGACCGGCGATCAATCTTTTCCTTCAGCTCAGCAAACTTGCAGGCGATGTGAGCAGTGTGGCAGTCCAGGACAGGAGCGTAACCAGCACTGATCTGGCCTGGGTGGTTAAGGATGATCACCTACGACACCAAAGACAATGGATGGATGGCCCACTAAAACAAACATTTCCTTCGGTTTTTGATTAAAAGATGTGTTGGCTTATTGTTTTTATTTATTTGACGGTTTTACTTTGTGTCTGTCTAAACCACATGTACCAAATGAAAGTCCCCTGGACCACATCTGGTCCACCACACAGTTTTATTTGTCAGGCAAGATAATATGTTATGTCTTTCCTGCTCCTCCTTTAACACACTCTATATATCACTTGCCTGTAAAAAGGACATAGGGGTTATAATGGGGGCTCATTTGTATTTTGCTCCCTCTCTTTTAGCTTTATAATTCAAGTAAAAATGATGGCAGGTTTTTTTTAATACACGTGATTAGATGCCTGTATGTAAAAAAACATCCATAAATTTACAGCTCTTCTACATTTATGTTCTTTTCTGAAGCTATTCCATGAGTAAATCTGTGACTTTTATTTTATGGGAAAATTATCCATTGTGTTCACAATATATGACAAACAAATTTGAGCTCCGATTTGTTTATTTATTTTATCTATATTTTAAGCTTGTTTTGCTCTAATTTTACATTATTTGACATAGTTTGGCCCTCGACTTGGACAGTCGGATGTGGACCTCTGTCATTGAGTTTAACTACATGGTGAACACTGAGTTGAAAATGTTGAACAAACTTGAATTATAGTAGCATCATGATCCAATTTTTGATTCGACTTATCTGAGTTTCAAAGCTGACTTCTATCTCTATTTATTTCGATGCATCAGACCGGTAAACATTTCTGAGGCTAAAAATAACTGACTTAAGTCTTAGCTGAATGTGAATTTAATATTGCCCATATCATGAGTCATTTCTACCTGGGCAGTGAAGTTGGCAGCTTCCTGTGGTGGGTCGTTCTTGCTGTCTCCCGCAACATTGCCACGGCGAATGTCCTTGACTGACACATTCTTGACATTAAAGCCCAC
This sequence comes from Brachirus orientalis, assembly GCA_016785285.1. Lineage (NCBI taxonomy): Eukaryota > Metazoa > Chordata > Actinopteri > Pleuronectiformes > Soleidae > Brachirus > Brachirus orientalis. The sequence continues at coordinate 538,338 of JAFBJR010000233.1, read as the reverse complement.
GTTGTCACCAGGGAGGGCTTCAGTCAGGGCCTCATGGTGCATCTCCACAGACTTCACCTCAGTGGTCACGTTGACGGGCGCAAATGTCACAACCATGCCAGGCTTGAGTATGCCAGTTTCCACGCGGCCTACAGGCACAGTTCCAATACCTGACAAAGAAACCCAGCACAGACAAACATTAAATTCACCTACAATGAACTTTTGCAAAAATGCTCTGTTATCCATGCATTACATGCCTCCAATCTTGTAGACATCCTGCAGGGGCAGACGTAGAGGTTTGTCTGTTGGACGGGTCGGGGGCTGGATAGCATCCAGAGCCTCCAGAAGAGTAGTTCCTGATGCATTGCCTTCTTTCCTACTGATCTTCCACCCCTTAAACCAATTCATCTGGAAAGTAGGAAATAATACACCATAAAAACATTATCTACAGGAATTCAGTTGAAAGGCATTTTTCTAGCAGCAGTACATGAACAGGGCTGAAACAGTGGATCAACATGTTTCAGCATTTTATGGGCCAAACAATTACTTGATTAATCAAGAAAATAATTCACAGATTAATTGATTATGAAAATAATTGCTACTTGAGCAATAAAACATGCTAATTCATTTCATTGCTCGCAGCGGTTTCACTTCTGAAGCCTTACTTGGTTTCACTTGACCAGCTTACAGCGTCTAATGTTGGCAATCATACGTAATCTAAGTTGTTTAACAGTACAGGGGAAATTCTCTGACTTTATGCCTTTTCCACATTTGCAACTGTTAAACTACATTAAGTATTATTAACCATTATCCAGTAAATGCCATATAAGGCCCATCTGGCCCCAGTTCAGCACAAGTTTCTTAGGGCTGCTTTAAAATTCCCTCACAACACAGTTCTAGAACAGGGGTGGGAAATTATTTTCCCCAAGGGGCCACAGGAGATACTTTAAAACTTGTTGAGGGCCGGACCAATGGGCTACATTAAATTCTGCTCAGTAGTCTTTTTAAAGAGCAGTAAATTGTATCATTTTGATATAAGTTGGGTGGCATACAAACACACAATAAACAAAATTAATGGCAAGGCAGACTTCATTCAATTATTACTAACTATTGAAAATAAGAAACTACTCTTCTAAATAATGAACACTACTATAGTATACTGTGGTGTCGTGTAGTGAGTATATTATCTTACACCACCAACAGCAGCCACCCACGTGGTACACATCTGCGCACTTACACTCGCACACTAACGGTGCGAATATTCGACCAGCGACTTTACATACAAGAGTGACAGAGCTTTGCTGTTTAGATAATAAGATAATAAATAGGGAGGGAGATCATGTTGATACTGTTCTTAGTGTGGTCATTTGATATAAGCTGCACACGTTGTGTGGATTGAAGGAGCAGACAAATCAGCTGATCTCTGCTTGTGTAAAAGAGAGAGAGAGCTGCGGGGCAGGGAGATGAATGAACGGAACAATAATATACACGAGCATTGATTCTGTCACCACGCATCGATCAGTGTATGGGACACTTAGGAAACATTAGGTGCACTCCAGAGTTATTTACATTTATTATTCCTAATTAACCTCACGTGGGCCAGTCAGGGAGGGTGGAAGGGCCACATATGGCCCACGGGCCGTATAATGCCCGGGTCTGTTCTAGAGTCCCAGCAGCCATACAAATTAGTATTTGAATTTAAGGCTGCCTATGCCCTAATATAATAGCATTTGCATTACTATTATTGGTGTTCCACTTACATTGGGACTGGGCTCAAGCATGTTGTCTCCATTCCAGCCTGAAATGGGTACAAAGGCAACGGTGTCCGGATTGTAGCCGATCTTCTTGATGTAGGTGCTGACTTCCTTCACAATTTCCTCGTAGCGTTTCTGACTGTAGTTCGGCTCAGTGGAGTCCATCTTGTTGATGCCCACAATGAGCTGCTTAACTCCCAGTGTGTAGGCCAGGAGCGCATGCTCACGGGTTTGTCCATTCTTGGAAATTCCCGCCTCGAACTCTCCAACACCAGCTGCTACGATCAGCACAGCACAATCTGCCTGAAGGTGCAGAACATGAAACTTTAGTTCTGTTAGCAACACTGAGCCTTGTACTTATACATATGAAGGTATTATTATGAGTGATGTCTAATATATTTAAGGGCAATTTTTTTTTATAATGAAACAAAAATAAGATACGAAGCAAAAAAAAGAAAAATTGAGTTCACATAACCAGATCCTTCAAGTTAATTGGATTCTGTTGGTGTGTGTAGCAAACTAACATTTGCATTATAGATCCATCGTTGGATAAAAGTCTACATTTGACTGAGACACCGCAAGACATTTAAAAACTTAAACCACTTTGGTCTTGCTTTAGCAGACTACTTGGTCATTGTCATACTAGGTGAAACCTCTGTCCTAGTTTCAATTCTCTGGAGGACCGAAACCGGTTTTCCTCAAGAATTTCCCTGTATTTATTCTGTATTCATTCTGACCTATTTCCCAGTCCCTGTAGATAAAACATATCCCCACAGCACAATGCTGCCACTACCATGCTCCACTCTGATGATGTGTTCTCAGGGAGCTGGGCAGAGTTGGATTTGTGCCACATACGATGTTTTCTTTCATGTCCAAATAGGTTATAAGTGTGGTCTCATTTTTTGGTTTTGTTTTGTTAATTCCTCTGAAATATAAAGAACATGAAGGAATCAAATTCCACCATTAACCTTTGGAAAAGTCACATATAAGCACTTTGGTTAAATGCATTATTGTACGCACAATGCTCGGCTAAGTGTTCTCATGTTACACACCTGCGAGGTCCCAGTGATCATGTTCTTAATAAAGTCTCTGTGACCCGGGGCATCGATGATGGTCACATAGTACTTGCTGGTTTCAAATTTCCACAGCGAGATGTCGATGGTAATGCCACGCTCTCTCTCTGCCTTCAGCTTGTCCAGCACCCACGCGTATTTGAACGATCCCTTCCCCATCTGCAAAATAACATCATGAAATCTGTTTCTGTATTACATTTAAAAAAAAATAAATAAATCACTGCTGTTTTTTATGATGAGCAGATACTGAATCATCTGAGCACTTTTCCGACGCACTGCTGAGTCAATACAAGTTTATGGTCAGGGCTCCATATGGAGGAAAGCCGATCGAAGGAGACACATTGCTTTCGCTTGTACTGTACACGTCCTTACCTCAGCAGCTTCCTTTTCAAACTTCTCGATGGTTCTCTTGTCGATGCCTCCGCACTTGTAGATAAGGTGGCCCGTGGTGGTGGACTTTCCAGAGTCCACGTGGCCGATCACAACGATGTTGATGTGAAGTTTCTCCTTTCCCATGGTGACTGGAGGTGACTGGAGGTCACAAGACGCTTCTCCTTGAGTCAAGTTACCAAATTAGCTCGATATAATGTTCTGTGGGGCAGGAAACAGAAACCTTGCATGAAATGATGGCGATTGAGAAAATGAGGAAAAAAAAAAAAAAAAGCAACGTGATCATGTGCAAATTCATCATAATTTATACATATATTTTATACCTCTTCTGAAGGTTTCAGGCAGGCAAGGCTGTACTCTGAGGGGTGTAATGCTCCTTTTTAAAGAACAATCACCAATGATATCAAAGGCTTGCTTTAATCCTTTGATTTTATTCAAGAGATAAATGCTTTGTTTATCATAAAAGAAATTATTCACACAATTTCACATAAAGCAGTCTGAACAAGGCAATGAGCTATAACAGTGTACAGTTTCATTGGATCTGGCTGGTCTCTGATCCCATTCTGGTTTCATCCTGAGCCAAAAGTGGACTTATCTCTGTTCAAAGATTGTTGAAATGTTGACAAGTACAGTATACAAATTTAAAAGTGGATTATGTTTCGGATTTCGATTTGGGGATTAGACCAGTTGGACACTCTGGATGGTTGTCTGTCTCTGCGTGTCCCTGTGATGGACTGGCGACCTGTCCAAGGCGCACCCCACCTTTCGCCTTATTTCAGCTGGGATTAGGCACCAGCGACCCCCCCACGACCCTCACGTGGAAGATAAAGCGGTAGAAGATGAGTGAGTGAGAGTGAGTGTATACACATGGCGCTAAGGATCCAGTGTCTGGCTTTGCCATGTTTGTTGCTAATTTTCAGATCAGACAGGGTTCATGAATATCATGACGTGTCTGTTTTTTGGTTCCTCAGAGCTGCAGGCGATCTTGTGATTAACTGATGGCTTTTGCAGCATGGGTTAAAAACACAAGTAGAGTGCCACAGTGACTTGCACAAAATAATGTGAAATCATCAAAAATAAATAAATAAAAATTCACAAGGAAGCAGACAATAATCCATTTTCTTGAGTTTGAAGCTGACTGTGTTGTCTGTTTGGTATGTGTGTGTGAAGCTGAACTCACTGACAGAGCTCATGATAAGCAATGGATGTTTTCCTAAGTGGTTTGTCTCTGAAGATTAGGGATGGTATCAATGACTACTGAACTGCGCCAAGCACAAAATCCTCTGCTCCTCCTCCTTTCTCTGTCTTTCTCTCATCCATCCATCCATCCATCCACCCATCCATCCATCCACACCCCTGTTCCTCTCCTCTCCCCTGTGACACTGACACATCAAAACAACAAGGCTCCGGTGTTTCACAGCAACCACACTCTGTTCACAACCACAGAATTAAAACTACAGCTTCACCTCAGGACAGAATCCTCCATTTTGTCAGATCCGACTCTCTAACCGTGTAGCAGCCATTTCTCACACTGCAGTGAATTGCGCACGGGTTAATTCAGGGCACAACACACACACACACACACACATGCTGAGTGTTACAGGGACGACTCTGAATATCAGAAACCACACGTGCCTTATGATATTAACTTTGATTTAAGTAATAAAACAGAGTGAGGAGTTGATTATATTATTATTTTTTTAAAATCTAACTGAGGATGACCATTAGATTACACCGACTGTAACATGACCATGACCAGACATGTTCAGGTGAACTTAGGAGAAACTAGACACCATCTTCTTGTATCCAAGTCATCCCTCGTGTGTAGCGTCACCGCGGCTGCCGCAGTGCGCTTCAAAAGCACTAAACATGTAAACGCAATCAAGAAAAAATGGACGAAAAACCTAATGTTTGAGGGATGTCATGGGAATGTCATCCCTCCGCCATGTTTTATCAGCTGGCTGCTGACTAACTGACGCCAGGATGCGCATTAACAACCTGCCGTCTGCCCTCTTTCCTGCATCACAACAGTATTTCCAACAGCACCTGCTGGATGGAGAATGAGACGCCAAAGAAAACGCCCCCTTTCAATTTCTTCCCATGGCGCCATGAACGCAAATTCCCTTAATTAATAATCTCGTGTGCGGTGTCGTACCTGAGAGCTGCCCGGTGTCAGGTTCGGCTGCGGGAGCGGAGAGGCTGCTGGGAGACGCTGATCCGGTTATAGCGCACAGGATAGGACAGGACAGGACAGGACAGGACAGGCGGGGGTGTTGCGTAATTGCGCGCACCCGCTGCTGCACAGCATCACACGGGGGACTGCTGTTTGCTGCACCTTGTCGTCTAACTCAGGCGTCTCCATCGTCTTCTATAATTGAGGAATATCTCGGCAATTCTGGACAGCAAATGTGACATTTTATTTGTAAATTATGTTTGAAATCTTGTTACTACATCATTCCAAAAAGACACTTAACCTAGAATATCTGACGAACTTTTTAATGCATTTTTTAATTCGTGATTTTCTGTAATTACGTCATTAAACTTAATACAAAACAAGATTGTATTTATCATATAAATAACTCTCTTTTCATACCCCGAATGAATGAACGTCTGTTTTTGTTCTGTGCATCTCCCTCCAACTTCAGAAACATAAATACATACACACACATTAAAATTGAATATACAAGAACATTAAAATGTGAGACGTGATGTGCAAATTCAATTTAGTTTTTGGTTAAATGAAGAGTTGTGATGTTTTGTGTAAAAATGCATGAGCACAAAAACTGTCATTATTGAGAAAGAGTTTTAAAATGGGCTGATTGGTTTGGTCCGTGTTTTACTCAGGGATGATGCTGGTTGTTTGACAAGGCCAAGTGAAACAGGAAGAGCAAATCATTTTCCCAAGACACTCCCTGGTTGCATTAAATGGACCCTTAATTTGTTTCCAGGACATCTGTCTGATCATTTTAACAGCCAAGACACAGGCCGGTCAAACATGCAATAGCTGTTGGACTGTGCTCTGTGCTGGCTTTTTAATGATGCCATAATACATCACGTTATAAATGTTTTAGATTAACTAAAGAGGTTATTTTCAAGTTCTTAATCTTAATCTGAGATCAACTACACACATGAAAAGCACACTGTACCTTTAGTGAGCTGAAAGCCTGAGACAATGGTACCGGCATGAAAGAACAACACAACATATTTTCAGATTGGAGCATAGCCGTATATGGTGAAGTACTAACAATACAGGACAATGATTGAAGACATTATTTCAGGAATGTTCCTGGGGTGAATGTTTACAATCACTTATATACAGTGTGCGTCATAAAAAGTCCCTTTACACTCAAGATGAGTGTAACAGAAATATAAAAACAAAACAAACAAATGAAACCCTTCATAAAAACAATTTACAGACTTGAATCATCTGATCCCTTTAAATGAATGTAATAAGGCACAAGTGCATTTCTCTCCTCAGCTGGGACGGTCATGCTACTTGGTGAATTTTCAACAAAGACAAAATGGTAATGTTGTAAAGCTGATTGTAGGTCTCGCATTGGTCATTTGTGCGTGTACTGATAAGGAAGTGTTTGTTTAATCTCTGTTTATTAATGTAACCTTACAGTGGGTTTGTTCATATTTTGTGGAAGCTTCGGAACTTGTCTATAGTGACAGACTCAAGGTCAGTCTGTATTTGTTAATGGGGAATTGAGATTCTTAATATGTTCCCTTTTTGACTGAGCGTTATGTGAGATTTGCATATGTGGGTGAACCTGTATTCATGTGTATTCATGTGAACCTGTATACATCGTATGAGTGTAAAAAAAATGTTTTGTTATTTATACACACACTTAATTGCACTTTGTACATTAGTAGTGGGTTTGTGGATGAACTTTACAGTAAGGTTCTAAGCATCAATGCAATTTCACTCACTGGACAACCTGCAACACGTCTGAATTGTACAATTACCTCTAATCTGAGCCAATCATCTTTTCCACACTGTACAGAGTAAACATGCATATAGTATTATATTCAGGTGTCCTAAGGGCACAAATCCAACGGATTAAATATATTTAATCTTATTGTCGCATACGTACTGTAAAGCTGATGCTGGGAGCTTTCATGATAACTACAAGATATCTAGCATTATTAAGCATGCCATTATGAAACTAAATGATTCAGTCGACATACAGTTTAGACATGTGAAATGTGTAAAATAGATTCAAACCTGACCATTTATGACACAAGATACCTGAGAACGAGCACAGAAACTGAAGTGTGGCTGTGTCTACCAGGAATCTCCTTCTAAAGCAGAGTATTCTTTCCCTTTATTAGAAAGACACCAACTTCTTGGCATTTTCTTAGTGTTATAGATAGAAATATCTTGACCCGTACTGTCCATATACATTAGTTCAACACTGCTACTAAGAGGAGCCTGGTGGACATAACCAGAAAATACAATCCATATTGTTGCGAAATCCCTTTACTGCACTATATGGGTTGGTAAAAGTACATGATTTCCCCTATGCTATACAAATGCAAGTTCTTCAGGAGAAATCTCTTCGAGTCCAGTGGCCTTGATATAGCAATTAGAAATATCCTGACACTGATGACTGAGAATAAAAGGAGCTTTTTAAAATAGCCTTAAAATTATTTTCACTGTACACAGGCTTCACTGTAAGGCATTTGTGCGTGCTGTGCAGTTACACACTTCTCCCACCAAGATATCATCTAGTGTGTGTCTAGTTTAGGTTAGGTTATCCCAAACTAAAACACACGGAAATGTATGAAAGGCAAAACTAAGATAAAATAAAAGTAAAGCAGAATTCCTCTCGAGGCTCTAAATACATTTAAGTGGTAAACATTAACAAGAGAGGGAAAATATTGGGATGTCTTTTAAGGCTTCCTGTTCCTGTAATAGTAATTCCCAAAAGGTGGTGCACAGAGAGGTGCAATGCTGCCCTCCACAGGGAAAACAAAAAGGTTTCTGTCACTTCATTTTCCACAAAGACCAGTTGCATGAAGAAATTACAAAACCGCCCTAATGGCAAGGTAATGATTCCTCTCAATATTGACAATTAATTTCAATATGGAGAAGAATCAGCAACCTACCATTTACTATTAAATATTCTTCAATCTGTTCACTCAAAGAGCCTTTACTAATCCAAGCTGTAGCTCTCCCTTCTTTTGGTTGTTCCTATTGACTTTATACTAAGACGCATCTGAAAACACATGCTGTGTCATATACTGATGATTAAGCTTTGATTAATATTTTGCCTCCAGAGCACTTCAGCTTTACTTAAAGTGCAATCTGACGTTTTCCCCATAGTGACTGCAGATTCAGCAGATTTAAGTATCCACAGTCACACTAAAAAAGAAAAAAAAAAAAGTCTCAATGTATCAGTGTGTCATGGCTGTTAATCTCCTGTCTTTGCATCTTGCTACAATTACCTATTACATAAGCCCATGACAGAGATTTGTCCACCTGACTTGATCTGAATCATCAGACAGACGAGTCCCATTTCATCTTGTAGCTCAGTCTCCATGAGAGTAGGATGTGTGAACAGCCCACGGCTGCACAGTTCCACGGCCGAACATGGTGTAGAATGATGCTCCCATCAGGTTGATGGCAGCAGCAATGTAGAAGACAGTCTGCCATTCTTCTATGGTGTTCTAAAGGCAGTCGGCACAGTTAATTACTAGTGTTGAATGATGAAAAAAACATCACATCTCACAAGGCATCCTTACACTTTCCAGATTAGAACTTGAATCCTAATTGTAAACAGTCATAAATATGCACATCTGAATATTATGATTGAAAATTTAGACAATACAACAGAAGTGACTGTGTTGGGTCATGTTTGGTTGTCAAAAAGTACTGATGAGAAAATTTTTGTTTCAGTATTTACTTTTAAAAGGCACTAAATGGACAATCATTTTTGGGTAGTGATACCTACTTATATATAATTATCCTTTTTTGGAGGGACCCATATCTTTGTGCTCACAGAGGAACTCACCCTGTTCAATAAACTACAGTGAACTTATACTCCCAATATTTGCAGGAGGTATAAGTAAAATTTACCATTTTGAATATAAATCAGATAGAAATCCAGGTAATTCAGTCGGCTTTATAGAAACAAACAGTTTCTATAGTGCCCACTTAAAAGAGTCAATGAATCAACCAATTGTGTAGGCTGGTCAATCAATGTTTGAGTGAGTCTCTTACCTTTTCAGTGAGAGCTCTTGCAATGACTGGTCCCACCATACCAGGGATGGTGGCAAAAGTGTTGGTGATTCCCAGCAGAATGCCAGCATATCTGTAGAGATTAACAAATGTATTTAATAAAATGTAGTACGTTTTTATTAGCCTGCAATTAATAAAGCACTTATGGCATGTAGTGACGGAGACAAGTAGCCCTTACGAAGGTGCAATGTCGAGGTGGTTGATGTTGAAGCCTGAGGCTGACACTCCTCCCAGAGATGAGGAAATCGTGAGAAAGGCCACAGCCCAAGTGTAATCACAGCCTGTGTAACCTGCTGCCACCAGGAACACAGCTGGCCCAATCATACCTACCCAACACATACAGTCAGCAGTGAAAATCATGTCAGAAGAACTCGTCCCAGTGTGATGGATGTCAATTTCATGAGTCTGCATCCATGATTCAGCTGTGATGATGGTGTTTCTTACCAATAATGGAGGCGATCTTCCTGACCGTGACTGTGGGGAAGTGGCAGGTTTCTCGTAGGTAATCAGCTAACTGTCCACTTAACACGGCCAATACTGCACAGCCCAAGTACGGCAGAGCTGACAGCATACCATTCTGTTGTGGACAGGAAACAGTAGAACAATATGTGTTTATGCAAACTGGCTTATGTAAATGAGTAAATAAAATGAATCAATGATGATATACCAGCAACCAACTGATAACAAATTTTCTTTTGAAGGATGTTCTTATTTAGTTTTTTACTATTATCTCCCTTGACTGTTTCTACTTAAATAGCATAGATTATTCTCATACTGTAGGATGTTAAGCTGTGGTAAGAAGATGGTTAGAAAAACTGTTTGGTGCTGAGTTTTATCTGTTAGTTGTTTAATAGCAAATGTTGCTCTCTGTCCTGAGCTCCTGTTATCAGAGGAAGTCAGTCCTCCTGACCACATGCAATCTTTCCATCTCTGAAATGTTCAGATGACACTGCCACGTGTTTTCTTGCGTCAATTGTCCAACTTGCTTTTAAACCCTTTCCTTTTTTAGGTTTTATTCAGAGTGTAGGATGCTGCTGTTGGAGTAATATACAGGAGCTTACTAGAACAGCCACTAGGAACACCCCTTCCCTAGAATTAGTTATAGTCTCCTATCATGGGACAGAGTGTTCTAAGGCTATAAACAGAGCCTAGAGGAAATGCAGGAAATTCAGTTACATTATGCTGAAAGGTTGGTATGGAATTACTGTATATCCTACCTAACTCATCTTTAACATTAAAGTTAAGTTGTGTATATTTTGAAAATCAAAAGAAATTACTGGAAAGATGACTAGGCAATGGATTTCATCATAATCTGACTCTTGTGCATGATGTTGATCTTACTTGCTGTATACTGAATCCCAGAACATCATTCATGTAGGTGGGCAGCAGTGTGAGGAGGGTGTAGAAGGTCCAGTTGTAGGAGAAGTGAGCCACAACAATGGCCCACAGTGGCCTGGATGTGACGATGGCTCGCCAGGGGATGTGGCCTGTCGATGAGGACAGCTTGGACACGTGGGAAGTGGAACACAGGAAATAGATTTATCGGGGCGTTTTTAATTAATACATCCATATGTGAAAATGTTGGATTCTGCTACTATTATAAATATAGAAAGAGATAGTGTTAAAGCATATGGGAGCGATTAAGAATGTAAATTGAGATGTTTTTTGCAGAATATATGTACATTAGAAATAATAATAAGAAAATTACATTTTAAATAAATTCCTTCTACATAATAAATGTAATCCTTACAGAAGAGGACAGTGTTGCTGGATAGGTTTGCTCCCAGCCTGATTTCTACCTCTCTTTTTTTGCACTTGAATTTTTTTGAGTTAAATTTCCCTCCCCCTGCTGGACATAAAATGAAAATGTTTTCCTCCATATTGTGTTCTTTTTTTGTCTTTAAATTTAAACAAACATATTTCTCCATAAATTCTATATCTGTATCCACAATCACATTCATCAATTTCATATTTTTTTTGAATTAATGTACAATATACAACTATGCTCTATGAACCAAGAGTTTTCAGCACATACTGTATGTCACAGATACCAGTGAAGCATTGGCTTTAAACACAATCAGAGCAAAGACATAAACCAGGGTTCAGTTTGGAGTTGGTTAATGGTGAACCCTGCATCACTCTCTTTACATGTTAACAGTATTTAGAGCAGCTGGGTGTCACAATAAAATGCAGAACCATGGTCTATGTAATGACTCAACAGCTGAGGAAGAAAGATAAGAGAGTGTCACTATACAATATAAGTATAAAATTATAAAACACTAGCATCATCATGACACCACAGAGGAAAAAGCCTGGAAACTTCTTTCTGCCACTGTTTGAAAAATAAAGTGAACCAAGTAATGACATACTAAAGAGTAGACAAGTCTAGATCCACTCTTATGTGGATCCTGGTGTTACCTGGTTCTTAAGCGAGGAAGTGATATAGAGCCTCTCTTGCTCCGATATTCGTGGGTGAGTGATTGGACTGTCAAAGACTAGGAGAATCCACAAGATGAACCACAGCAGGCCAACAGCACCTGGACACATGTACCCATAAAAAGACTTTGGTTACTACCTATTAAAATTGATAGCCTATATTTATGCAGCATAAATTCTCAATAACGTTAAAAATTGTAATGTAGCCTATAAAATATTCACTTATTTCTTGTATCATAACCAATGTCTGGACAACTCACCTCTAATTTACCCATATTACCCAGTGCCACTAATGTGTCTAACATTTGTTCAGGGGTTGGACGTGTAGATGAATTAAAGCACTTCAGACTTAAGAGTAAAACAAAACAACTCCATTTTTAGGACTTCCATTTGTAAGAACATTTTCCTACAAGTTGCTCAACCACTGTTTCCACAGACCAAACAGGAACAAAGGAGCTGACACTGGAAATGGGTCATCTAATGTACGAAAACAAACTGTGGTGGATGGATGACCACTAAAAGGACTCAGATAACATTAAACATTAACTGTTTTTTTTTTCCTGTCTGATTTTTTTTTGAAGTAGGACATATTACCTCTTTACAGTTTACAGGTTGCCAAAGGTCCAATCATAAATGTCAATATGTCATTTTAAAATCTAAGCAAAACTTATACAACTAAAGGTTCATATAGATCATATGCTACTCCTGTGTTACAAACTGGTAAAGATAATTATTCTGAAAAGGAAAGCTGGGAAATGGGTTTAATCCACCACATTAGATTGAGGGAACTACAGTACACCACAATTCCTGCAAGACTTCTTCACACAGTTCACCAAATGTACTAATATAATCCAATATACTGGGTTTCTCTTTTTAAACAGTTAGATTATGGCGTGGTAGTCGGATCCCAGGTGTATTACCAAACACATAGAAGACATAGGTCCAGTCGAGGTAGAAGCAGATTTCACCAGACAAAGGAAGAGATATTACTGTTCCCAGCTGAGCTCCTGGAAAGGAAAAGAAAACCCAGACATCTATATCACACAGCTTTAACTTCTAAATTCACATTGTGTAACTGTTGAGTAATAAACAAACAGATAGCAGAAAGTCAACACTAGCAGTTCCAATGACACCTCGTGGCTCAAGTTTCATACCGTCTGTACAAAAAGCAAAGATTACAGTGACAACTGTCAATGACAGTTTCAAAGTAATGGCTTTACAATGGGCAATTTGCCAGTACAACAGTTCAAAAGCAGCAGCCAACTTGCAGCATCTTCTTTATTTGATTATCAGTTATTGCTAATACATTTTGTCAAGTGTCTTGATTAAAGATTTTTTTCTGAATGCACATTGTGTAACTGCTGAGTAATGAATAAAGACAGTTTTGAGACAGATGATGATGATGTATGCGGATGCTAAGCCCCAACAAGACTGAAGGATCAAATTTCACACTCCCTGAATTTCAGGAAGTAATTTTTAAGGGAAATTTGTCAATGAAAATGTTCAGGTAAAACAGTTCAAAGTCAGCAGAGAATAATGGAATGTTTTCTTAATATTACTTACTTATTAAATGTTTTGTTCATTGATTTTTATTGATCTACTCAATGCTTAAGTAACTCTTTTGAATCATGTTTAAATATCAGTGAAAATGTATTATGCAAAATGATATGGTAACTTATTGTATGTGGATATGTAAAAGGAAAAAAAAAGATACGCGGTTACACAAATACTATTATATTTAACTGGAGAACATTTTTCCACTGTATCAATCTTGTACAGTTAGTGTCCATGTGTCATACCAATGTAAGAAATTGTGAGCAGACGACTCCTCTCCAGTGGCGGGGCCCAAGCTGCCCACATGGTGTACATAGCAGGAAACGTGACTCCCTGAAGACAAAAACGTTAAAATACACAAATTGCACTTACATACAACCAATCTCCCACCTTTCTATTAATTTCGGTATCCCTACCTCTCCTATCCCCTCCAACACCCTGACAGCAATGAGATAGCTTGCACCCAGGTCAGCAGCCACAGGGGTGAGTAGCGTAAAAACCACAGTTCCCAGAATTCCAAGGCCCATCAGCCACTTGGGTCCAAAGCGGCCAGCTAGGTAGCCACCAGGGATCTGTGTCAGAATGTAGCCATAGAAGAAGGAGCCGAGGATCCAGCCTTGTGTCTCAGAGTCCCAGTCATACACACTGGCCTGCGTGGGGCAATGTTGAAAACTACTTTAAGCAAAGCAGGCACCCTAAGGTATAAAGACCTGACTTCTGCTGCATCTACACACATGTATATGTATATTCTTTCTTCATACAATGATATTCCTTTGCATAAAATGACCAATGCTACATGCATAAAAAGCATGCAAACCCTTTGGAGTTTCCTTCTTTTCTGAATGAATGTCAAGTATTAACAAACACAAAGTGCTAAAAGAAAGGATTTCATATTTACATTAAATATTGACATTTCCAAAGGTTATATCAACTCGGTCTCTGATTACATTGTTCTTATTTAGCAAAATGGACAAAACTAATGAAGGTTTGGTATCTTAAAAAGGATTCTTCACCGTGTGGTTGCGTTTTGGTCGTGCAGGGCTGGCATGAGCAGGACACACTGAGCCACTGTGGTTGGTGCTGAAATGATCTGTGTTGTTAAGCATGTCCACCATCGCCACACTGAGGTTCACTCGCAAAGAGTAGACCACAAAAAAACCATAAGAGGAGAGCAGTGCCAGGCCATAGCGGGATGAGCAGCACACTGGAGCTACAGAGTGACAGGAGGGAAAGATAATGACATAATGAGACCTGTGTGACACATACTGCAAGTGTGCTATCATTGTCAGTTCAGAATATGGAAAAATATTCAAATAATATTATCTTGGCATGGGTGTCTGTTGCAATTCAAGATAATATGACTACATGCATCATGAGTGTAGAGAAGATTGGAAAGGAAACCTTTTTGGTCCTGAACTATCTTTCATCTGTTCACTTATTTAAAAAGCAAAAATAGTAAATACTTTGGTTACAACTTGTCAAAAAGAATCTCTTTGTTATCTATCTTTGGAATAACATGATAGTAAACTTAACAGCATCTGCAAACATTACCGTCAACTATGATAAATTATAATAACTGGCGGTGTATTTATCACATCATTCTGCTGTGGCTCCACGCCACCATTGCGCATGAGCAGCAAAACACAGAAAACCTGGAGACTATTAACAGCAGTCCACTGAGGCCTCGAAATCTAATGGACTCTCTTGAGCAACATTTGCCTTTGCTGTGACTGTCATCCATACAGAGATGATGACATCATGCATCATGTACACATTTGAGATTCTTCCACAAGAGCTTAGTGCGACTGAAATCTACACTGATGACCACCCTCTTTGCTTAGTGGCTCTGTTTTTTACCGAGCACTCCAGCAGATCAATCACATATTTGCATGATCAAATGACAAGCCAAAACAAACAAAATTGTACCTACTGGCACAATTGTAATGAGCTGTAACGAGCACAATAATGAGCTGACCTATTATATTTTGACAGATTCCTCACTACCTAAAACCTAGTATTTTTCCTTTGCTTTTTCTATAGCCCCCACTACAGTATTAACAACGATCAAAACTTGATTTTTTTTCTAAATGTTGATATTTTTGTACTGTCTTGTTTGTCTACCCATCACCTGTGCAGACATACGCACACCTGACAGAAAAACACACAGAAATTAAGCACATTTGTTTAGTTTGACTCATTTTTAAAACATCATTTCTAATTTTCATATTAGAGCAGAAGACAAATTCAGGTCACATTTTAACAATGGGGGCGAATCTGGACATCGGCACAGTAAACTGTAGTGGTGGGACAGTAAAATGTAAACTGTGGTTGGAAGTAATAGATCACACAGTGTGAAATCCCAAATTGAAACCAAAGACGAGATGTGGGTGATGTGCATTCACATCAACAGGAAGGGCAATGGGAACAGATTTGACAAGAGGAAGAATCAGCTTGGGTCAAGAAAAACATATTTTTGATTTCGATTCCTGGCTCTCTACCTCACTGTGACACTGAGATGAGATACTGTGAGGTCACAATACTTTTCTAATTGTTCTTCATCAGGACATGTGGTTGGGGCTTTCACACCACTTCAGTGGAGAACAGGAATAGGCCGTCAGTATCTTTCATCATGGGTCTTTGGAGGACGAAGAGAGGAAGGAATGGATGACACTACACTCGTGACTCAGAAATAAATGAATATGTCAACAAATGTACCAAGGAACAGGATGGGTGTGAACAGTGCTATTATCTCTTCCACTCTGCAAAAACAAAAGTCAGTTGTTAAAAGTAGCTAATACCATTTATATCAAGCACTGGGCTTCTTTTGATATTCTGTTCTTCTGTGTTTTACATAATTTATAGGATTTTAGCTTAAATCTAAATGGTTTTTGAACAAAGCAAAATGTTTGAGAACATCCTCATTTTGTAGCTTGAGTTAAACCGATCAATATTTATCCAGGGCCGTTTCTAGCTTAGTTGGGGGCCTATGCAAGATGCTGTGTGGGGGCGCCTATATTTACAAACTACAATGGAGAGATTCCTGACCCTTTAAATGATCTATGAAGATGCCAGTCTCTTACAGTTCACAAGAAAAACAGACTACAGTCGTGATAACCACTCATATTAAAATTAAACTTTTTAAGTTGAACCACTCAAGCAAGTTAAACTGATAAAAAATGATAATACAAGGAAAACAACAATCTTCCTTATGTCAATAAAGAAAAGAGATATTGAGTGTTTTTTTTTTTAAATGTTTACTTTAAATTACTCAACAGCAAGAACAACTGAGGTCACCAAGCTCCTTTGGTTAGCAAGCAAAATAGATAATAAGCTGTAGAAACTGAGGCAAGATTGTTCGAATGAGCAAACTACTGTCACAATAAACATTTTATATATAAGTGGCAGAGGGAGACTGCCACAATAGTCCAAATATAACAATAGGCCTAATATTTATTAGTCATTTAATAAATAAAAATTATTATTTATTTTATAAAGCAGTAGCACACTTCCAAATAGAGGCCTATAAAAAAACGTAACAAATGAATCACAAGTAATGCTAAAATAATGTTAAGTGGCAAAATTTGAGAGACAACATTCACCGAAGACTTCTGCACAACAACAACATGGCTGGACAGCACAGTCCATTCACATGTGACATGTTCATTTTATTTAAGCCAACTTTCAATTAGCAAACACTAAAGCTGGTTTAATGAGCGAACAAATCCTAGTTAGCAAATTCAAATTCATCCTAGCTAGTAGGACAAATAACTAACAACCCAGATCACCAACAAATGCCTTAATCATCCCTTGAACATTTTTCTTCCTCCGTTTTCCTTCTTTCTTTTTTTCTGCCCCATTTTAGTCATTTATTTTGAATGCCACTTTAACGCTGTTTGCCAATATCCTCACTATAACGACGACGCTGAAGTTAGCATCCGATTTGCCAGCTTCCGATTCGGCACTTAAGGGGAAAGTTATGGGGAAATTAACTTAACGTGCAGTGCGACTGTTTATCCACTGTTTGTCTTTTTTTTTACACTACCTGATCTGAAAACATTTTAGACCTTTTGGGTAAGACATTAACTTTGCCTGACACCAGCTATTTTATTTTTGAATATGCTAAAGGGTATATTTCACCGCTTTGTTTGGAGACCTAGACCACATTAGACCAGGTCCAGATCGAAAACCACTGTACCTAGACTTCTCAAATCTGGTCTGGATCAATCCACAGACCCTGGAGATTCATAAAAACAAAGTCTCTGATGTGTGAAACCTTTATTCCTTTTGTGAAAATGCAATAAAGGTGCAGTTCACCGTTTTTCTTCTATACCTAGACCACATTAGACCAGGTCCAGATCAAAAACCACCATACCTAGACTTCTCAAATCTGGACTGGATCAATTCACAGACCCTGGAGATTCATAAAAACACAGTCTCTGATTTGTGAAACCTTTATTCTATTTGTGAAAATGCAATAAAGGCACAGTTCACCGTGGTAATGTGGTCTACGTATAGAAGAAAAACGGTGAACTGTGCCTTTAAGGCCATATAAGGCTGACCATGCAGCTTTGGGGCTTCCTGATGCTTTGGGGTCCCTATGCATGTGTACAGTCCGTTTAGCATTAATTAATTATCATAAAAATAACCAAAAGAATAGTAAATGATTAAAAAATACAGCAAAACTAGCACCAGTATTATACTTCAGCATCCGTTTCAAACAACTCTATATCTTATTAAAACACTTCAGAGAGGGGGACTGACGTCATGTACTGAAATTATTCCGAATACTCGGAACTCCTGACATATTCAAATATACTTGCTCAAATACAACAAAGACTAGCATTATTCTATTTTATTTTTACGTTACAATTTGCTACCAATACTTCGACTACAAAATTATGAATGCATGCATATACGGTTACTTATATCCAGGTTACTACTTTTAATTTTAGTAAACTATAAAAACAGTTCTGCAAATGAAACAGCTGTTTCATTGAGGCTTTTTAAGCATGGCGATTCGGAAATTATTGTATATATTGTTGAATTCTCTTTCATTATCTGTACGTTTTTTATTTAGACGGTAGAACTAAAGATTAGTTTTCCTGGTACAGCCTCACAGTTAACGCGGGTTTCAGAGAAGGACCTGGGATTAGCACCGTTGTGTCTAAGCTACATGCAACCTTTATGCTAGCCACAGAGCTGTCTTCTTTTCGTGTTAGTGTCACCTCTCTGAACTCTGTCCTCATGTCCTCGGTGAAGCAGCGGTGTCTCCTGCTCGTCCCTCTCTGTGTCCGAGCCGTATCTCTCCATTGTCCAGAGTATCTTTGAGCAGCTGGGCTCTATAGCATCACATACCCTTGTTAGCCCAAAGCTAATAACAACAACAGGAGGAGGAGCCGAAGCAGTGAGCTAACATCACATCAGTCAGCTGAGCGCTTCTTTTTTTTTTTTTTTTTTTTTTAAATACAAAACTTTATTTATATCGAGCCTGGCAGGTGACACTGTGGAAAAATGTCTACTCTCCAGCTAAGGAGAGAGAGAAACATATTTAAAACACAACATGGGTAACAAAAAAAATAATTAAATTAAATAAAAATTTATACAATAAAAACAGACAATTGGAGGGTGAATTCAACAACTTTGGGGTTTATGCAAAGGTTTAGTACAGGCCTATTCCATTGGCGGCCCTCGGGCCAGAAATAACCGTGTAGCCCAGCCCGTGGTTCTGCCACACACAAAAAAAAACCTGAGAAAACACATTTCTAGTGGGACTTTAGAAATTCCCACAGAAATTCCTACAGTGGTACGGTCAGTGAATGTAACACTCCCTGTAGCCTAGCAACAGTCCTTGTTGTGTGTGGAACATCTGTCTTTATCAATACAGAAATGTAAAATATAAGATGAAAACCATTGGTTTAACCCTCTGGACCGACAAGTGTTTCTTTTACCGGCTCAATGTTCAGTACATTTATTAGTAGACTGAAAGTAGTCAGCTGAGTTCAGGGCCCTGCCCTAGGTGAGATTGGGATTTAGTGCCCCAACCTTAACCTCATCCTAACCTCAGCCTAACTTTAAAACATGTCTTCACCTTAAAATGTAGTAATTTACATTATGGGGACTTGATTTTTGTCAACATAAGTAAGACAAGTCGCCATAATGTGACTGTGTAAACAGATTTTGGTTCCCCAACATAAGGAATATCAGGTACACACTTACACACACATACACACCCATTACAATTATGACAAGCTTTGTCTCTGTTGCAGATGGGAAATAGACAGTTAATTGGCCACTCACATGCTCACACAAAACCACAGATTTGGACAATGTCCAAAACACTGTCTGTAACATTCTGCTGGTTTGACATTAAAAAAGAGGAGTCACTCAGCTGTTGGTTTATTGCTCTATTGTTTCCCCTGCAGAGAGAGGGACAGAGAAAGCAAAGGGATACAAACTGAGCAAAGAGAGACAGTGGCGAGCAGACAGACAGACTCCCAGACTGACACATGTTCACGCACGTGAACACACATTCTCCCACAATTTTTGATATCTGACTTCAATAAGAAGTCTATGAGAAAAGTGAACCGCTCTTCCTCTAAATGTCCCTAAAGATAATTCGACATGCTGGGAAAAACAGTTCTTGTTGATGGTATTTCTGACCCTTTACATCTGAAGGGTGACACATCAAGACAAAGGTAGAGAACGACGTACTCTACGTGGGTGTGGGTTCTTGCAGTGAAGAAGCGAATTGATTCCTATTTTTTGTGGTTCACATGACTGACCTTTGTTATGTAAAATGTTGCCTGACTAAACCAATGGAGCAGCATTTGCCAGCTAAAGACACAAACCGGTCCCTCATCTCTGATCAGAGCTGCTGTACGCATCACCTCATTAATAGCCTGCCACACCTACTTCCATCTAATCAGTTAGTGACTACATGATGAACAAATCTCCCTCTCCTTCTCGCTCACACACACACACACACACACACACTATTTCTCTTTCCTCCTAATCTTTGCCTTGTGTCTGTCTACTCTCTAAAGACAAGGGGCTTTTTGTGTAGGAGGGATATCACAGGACTCACATGCTTCAGAGGAGAGAAACTGAGCGATCAGAGGGTTGTTCGAAGGAAAAGAGACAGACAGTAGTCATCTGGAGTGGGATAAGGACTTAAGAAGTGGACAGCTGCGACCCGACTGGACTTAAACATGGAAAATGGCAAACATGAAGAAAAGTCTGAAGGTAAAACAGGTGTCAAAAGTGTTTACCAGTATCTTTTGATTAGATGTTCACGGAGAAACTTACAGGTGGAACTTTTACTGATTCATTTTCACAACCATTATAAATCTGTTGAGGGTTGCAATTTGGTTTGTAAGCCACAGGTGAAACCTTCTTTTTGTTTTTCTGTTTTTTAGTTTTTGTTTTTTGTTTTTTTTTTTTGCCATGGAACAGCCTTCTTATGTAGTGGCCCACTGGGAGTTGTCCCAGGATGGCCATTCCACCTATTAGTGAGAAGGTGTAACATGGATGCATCAGGATCAGGTGATGATACACTAAAGCCATCACAAGAAACAGCAGAACATTTTCTGCACATTAGATCTTGTTCCCAGAAAAATATCTTTTTAACCGACCAGGTGATGTTTTGAGCCCAAGCTCTTCTTCTTACAGGAATAAAAAGCAGCGTGAAAAAGAGATTTTTATGAGAGCAACAACTGATGTATAGATGATGTATGATGTATTTTTGCTTTTTGTCAGTCCTGCCCAGCACCCAGTGTTTATTGAAGCTGGATGTCCCTGTCTTTGGATAACTTTTTAACATCAACTCATCTAAAATCAGGCCATTTTTCTCTACAAAGTAGACCCAATTTGCAGGAATGTAACCTCAAATTCTGGATGGTTTTGATAACATGGTGATCCTGGGCTGAAATCACGAGTATTCCCTTATTGCTGAATCTGACTGGAAAATATAATTTGATCAGGTTCTCCACTGAATAGTCACACTGTCATAGTGGATGTGACCTCCCATCTGTATCTTGTTCTTGAACTTGAATCAGCAGGATTAATTTATTGTGTTACAGCACGACACAATGAAACAAACAGGATGTGAGGCCATGTATTCAAAACACCTGTATCTGCAATGATGATAGGAGATTTGATCTGACCAGCAGCAGTAGTCTAATAGAATGCTTAAGAAAATAGAGTTTGACAGCTATTGAATTAATTATTAACAGGTTAACAATTTGTTGCCTCCAATAACTGAGGCTAATGGAAGAAAACGTAGTCATTTGAAGAAACTTCTACTGTTTGACCTGATCACAGAAGAAAGCCTCCTTTGTTTGAGGCTGTATATTGCTTCCTTTGCTCTTTCACATTTAGGAAATGTTATACAGTACAGACATGGCACTTTGTCCCTAAGGGCCCTGACAATTATGCATGATAATATATGATAAATAGCTACATATTTCTAGGGGGACTCGCTCTACAGATGACCATGATAACAACAGCTCTGACTGATGACATTTCCACAACAAACAGACGCATTGTGCCCCCCCCCTTTTTTTTTTACAAGCATTTAACTGCGCAGCAGTTAATCAAATCAACTGCATATAAAAAACGATTTACCATGAATCTTAATTACCTTCATCAAGGAAGTTTGTTGCATTGTTTGTCTGCTTGTAAGCAGCATAACTTAAAAAGTAAACATCACATTTGGGTGACTTTCTTGGGGTGTATTCATGTCTCAAGGAAGAAACTATTATATTTAGGTGAAATTGAAAATATTATCCTTTGATTTAAGGAAGTGCATTGACACTATTGGAGCGACTTGCTCTTTCTGAGTGCTTTCACCAGTTTCCTTATGATGATTTACTTCCAACAGTCCCTGATGAACTGCATGTCATAGAACAGTGTATGTGATTCCATCAGGAGGCAAATCGGTTTACTCTAAGTAGGAGCTTTATAGAAACCACAGGGTGATATACAGTACGGAGGGTGAAAAGGCATAAAATGATAATAGCGGTTAAAGGGTATTTGGTCGGCTCTCTCCATGTGTCGCACGTTCACGTGTCTGTTTTTCAACCCCACCATCTCATCCTTGACCTCTGTGGCATAACATAACTGTCACAAGCACTGGTGCAAATGTGTTTATCTCCGATACATTACATGCAGACACAAAGCACAATCCTTCAAAGAGAAGTTTGACACTGCTTTGATAACAGCGTGAATAATGGCTAATACAAACAAATAACGCATATGTACAATGTACTGTATGGATTCAGTCCATCGTATGCCTCGGAGCAGCAATAACCAGTAACATCCATCACCAAACCCCCCCCCCCCATACTTTACTCTGCTGTCATCAGGCCACAGATCCTGAAATGGAGAAGGGCTTCCTACACAGATTTGTCCCGTCTACCACAGCTACACTTAAAGATCTTCAATACTAATCTGTGGTTCATTTTATGTGCTTGTTGTTCATGTGTGCAAATGCCTAGGAAGCCATCAATCATACATTCATCCATCAATTCCTTTTATGATTTGACGATTGAGAGTTGAAACAACCATTCATTCACACTCACATTCACACCTATTTACTCAATCTAAATAAACTGTGGGAGGAAGTCAGATTATGTGGGGAAAAGACCTGGGATTCAAACTGATAACTTGCCAATGCCAATTACTCACATACACTGTCTGTTATTTAGCTTATTGCGAATTTGTGCCCATTGTGCCCCAAAAAAACCGCACATTATGATAATTCGTTTACGTCTCTAACAAGTACGTCAGCAGGGTTCACCAGAGTTTACACTGCATTTTATAAGATGAGTAAACAGGACAGAAAACATAAAAGGAGCATTGTTTTTACGAACATCATGTTCTCAGCATGAGGACAATCATTTATCATTAAGGAGTTTGGTAGTCCGGGCATTTATGGAACATTTATTTTATTTATTTTAAATATTTATTTTATGTATTTGAGTTGAGTAGTTTGTTTTCCTCTACTTTTGTGCAATAAAGTTTTTTTTCAGGCTTGGTTAATCAATTAACATTTTCATTCTTTTTTATTTAGATAAAGAAGAAACTGTGGAGGAGGCTAACCTGGAGATCGCGCAGGTATAATCAACTCCAGCAACAGTTTACCATGTTGACCTGGACCTTTTGACAATTTAATATAAAATCTCATTTGGGTATCATGCAAGCATTAGGATCAGGAATCACCAAAAGGTCAAAGGTCTAGTCATGTGACAGTTTGTCTGGTCTGTAATCCCCCTTTTGTGTGAAAAAAATACCAATCCAGTTCTCACATCTTTGATGGTTAGTTTCACTGCACCTCAGGCATTTTTACATATTTGATTTATAGCTTACATTAGAAATGGAATATCCCTTTACAACTACAGTCAAAATAACCTTGTGGTGCTTCTAATTTTAAAATGCTTCCTGAGGGCTTACAGAAGCTTCTTACCAAAATTGAGGACATGGCATTTTGGGGAAGAAACCAAGTAAACCAAACAGCAACAACAACAACCACAACAGAAGCAACAACAACAATAGTGTAAATGTGGCTTTTGCTGGATTAACTTTTACTTGGTCTCTCTGCATTGAAAGTGGGCAGTGGATGATGTGAAAACACTGGGAGAGCCTTTGTTGTGTTAGCGAATATTTGCAAACATTTTTGTGTGACGACATTACACTCATGGTGGCCTATAGTAATTTTAAGTAATACCAAGCTATTACCCAAATATGATTTTGGAAACAACATATTATTGTAATATTATCTCCTTATTACCACACAATTACTATTGTTATTACCAAGCTGCGTATGTCTTTATAAATAAAAATTAGTATCACCATAATATCACCCCCATTTCAAAATAAATGTCATACAGTTACGATGTTGTAACTGCTGTACTGCAATGTAAGGTGTTAATAAATACTTTAATTTCCATTTAATATAACATTGCAGAACAAGTTGTTCCATATAATAAGCTAGTTTCTGATCTACATATAATACAACATTTATATTAATTCAGACTATTGATGAAAACATTTCATCTATATATGCTAAACTTGGACATTCTCAACATTTGAAAGTTCTGACCAGAAAAACAAATCTACAAAATAAATCATGCAAAAGTAAATCTAATCTTACATTATTCCCTCTCCTCAGATGAAATGTCCTCATTTCAAGGAATGTCACAGAGAGCCACTATAAATTCTCCTCTATGGGAAATATGTACTATACATATTACTTCCTAACTTTTATTACCTGAAAACACCAACTAGACTTTTGGACTAGTTGGAGTTCCGGTAGAGATTTCTGACTGACACCAACTATAAAATAAATTATGCTACAATACAAAGATAAAGACTGACTTATTTTTCTACTTATTTCTCTTAATAAAGCTTCTCAGCTTCAGGGTAACACCATGAGGACGGTGCTGATCACACTACATGTGGTGTGGAACTATAATGCGTGAAGGCTTGGTTTATCATTTCCTGGGTCTCATGACATTTGATCAGGAGCATTTATTAACAACCAGGAGGACACGGAAGAGAAGAACAGCAAGAATGAGACTAACACGAGTTTTTCAGATTGTCTCGTACGACCTGTCACACTGTTTCTAAGAAGTTATAATCAACCAAAATTTAAATGGGACTCAATATTTCATCACAATATTAAACATTTGAAAGGATTTTTACTCCCACTAGTGGCGAGCATCTTTTAAATGGTAAATCTCGGGTGTGCGGATCCTCTCCTTATGCTTCACTGCGATTAGGATTTTCTCAGTGTTTCTTTCAACATGCGTTGACCACAATGCAGGGTAACGTTACACCTGATTTAATCACCCATCACCACATCTGTTAGGGATTTATCACGTAGCTGATCTTCAGCTCCAAGGTGCACAGGCGTACAGCGGTGCTGATAACTGCTGCTGATCATTGTCATATTAGACAGGAAGAAGAGCGGAGGGCGAAACAGAACAGATGCTCGATTCAGTCTGCTGCCTGATGCCTTTCACATGACTGAGGAGGAGCAAGCAAGGGAGATGGAGGAAGATAGGGCAAGAGAGAGACACCCGACCCATGTTATGTTCCCATGAGCTGATTCAGTTATCTCTGTTGAATAAATTCAATCAGCTATGAATGTGGAAAAGCAAAGAGTGGGATGGCAGAGAAAAAAGAATCCATGGCTTATAGATTATTATCATTAGAAAATGATGAAAAATCTTACATTCATAAAAAAAAGGGATTTAATGAGGATGGCGGTGGTGAAGCGGTGACTCAAATTAAGTTAATTCTCTCCACTGGACATTAAATTCTGAACGAAATAAGAAAAACTACCAAGATTCATAGACCAAAAAGACAGAAATGAGGAAGTTATAAAGAAATGTTGTTCATAGTGATGTTAATAATACTATTGGCCTAATTTGTTCGAATCCACAGTAATATTTGAGCACAAAGAGGAATAAAAAATAAAAAACATGCAAAGACTAAATGAGAGCATTCAAATACCACCAGAATAAAAAAAATGAGGAAATTACAATTTTCTGAAACTACACAGGAGACATAATAAAGTATCTACAAATAGCCTTTTAGATTAATTCAATACTTGACTGACTGTGAAAATTTAGTTAAAAAATACTACAACAACCCTGAAGCAAAAAAAAACTGCGACTAATAAAATGTACTCACAATAGTCGAGGCTCAGAAAGACATAACGACTGAACTTCTTTCATGCTCAGTCTGTTTGAAGCTGTCAACACTCATGAAAACATTATGTACCCCTCTTGAGATGCAGCTGCAGGGCCTGGTGGCTGAGCTGCGCGAGGGGCTCCACTCTGTTCTGACAGAGCTGTGCGAGCTGCGTCACAGGGACCACAGCCTGGAGGAGAAGATCCAGGCCCATCAGACTGATGTGGATGATAAGATCATGGGCCTCAAGAACTCGCTCAACACTTTCAAGGTGCGGGAGACGCTGCACAGTAAGAACACACACATACACAAGTCAGAGTCTGTTCCCAGAGCGGTGCAGAGGTTAATGTAAGGGAATGTACGGTTTGTTATTAGATTTATAGGTACATGTACACACACACACACCGTCTTAGAATTTTTCTCTCACAGGATGCTGCTGCACAGTTGCTCAAGAAGAAAAATGGCCTCTTCTTGATTTATGCCTCATAGCAACCCAGCAGATTTATTCAGATCTATCTCTCTGGGTCATGGGAAACAAAACAATACAGACTTTTGACTGATAGCATTTACACTAGGCCACATGGCTGGTGTAGTGGCTATCACCTTTGCCTTTGCATTTACATTTACACTAATGCAGCTCTTCGGTGTCATGCATTTGCAGGAGGAGCTGAATGTGGCTTTGAATGAAATAAAAGATGTATCCAGCAAACAGAAAGAGATTCAGAGGAGAATGGAGCTACAGCAGTCGGAAAACACCAACGACATCATGTCTCTTCCACAGAGGTACCAGTGAAACACAAACAGACACATGCACATTTGTTTACACATGTCTTTATTTGATAATCTACGTTACAAAGACCCGGACCAAATGGCCATTTTAAAAATGATTCAAATCAGTCGATAGCAATCCTGAATTAAAATTTGAAGTTAATTAGTAGTCATATACTGTGTGTATGTATACATGTACTACATACTTAAAATGGAGTTATATCTCTCAACTGAAGCATCACAAGGCACTTTTTTTTGGAAAATCAAAAGTGAGGTAAACATTTTTAAACTGATATTCGCAACTCCAACAAAGGGAATACATCTTTGTTTTATTTAATTTGGTCCTTTGTATAGTAAACTTAAATGCATCTCTGAAATCATATTTGTTTTTCTGTCTTGAGAAGAACTTTTTGAACCGTCTGAAAGAGCCTTATAGCTTGAAACATTATCTACATTATCTTATCATAAATCCAATCGTCAGATATCAAACATCTGAATTTATAAACAGTAGATGTATATTTTCTTCATAACCAGTTGTGGTTTTAAACTTCTCAGTGGGAAACAAAGAACAAGCACTTGTTAAACAAAGAAATATGTCACACATCTGAGGTAAAACATTCAAGTTATTACGTCTCAAAGTTTGTTTACGCAATACAAGTTTATCAATTTACTGCCAATTCTGTTTTATATTTACACTGAAGAAAACCATATTGTGGGTGATAAAGTCAGTGGGAATTATTTATCCTAGTCTTGTGTGGTGATCAGAGTTGTGATTCAAGGTTTCAAGGTCAGATTTCAGAGTGGCCCCGACACTCTTAAGTTTGGGAATGGCTGACCTACAGTCATCACTACATTGTCTGCTAATACTGTTAAAGTGCAAGGTGCTGACTGATTTTTTTTTTTAATGATAATCATCAAGTATCTTCTGCTTCTCCTTCGACTGTGCTTGTTGGTCCAATAGTAGGAAGGATTCCAAGGCAGATGTGTTGACGGCGTCAGGGAACAAACAAGTCTGTGTGCCCAGCCAATCAGAGCTCAGTGTTATTCATCACCTGTTCTCCAGTCTGCCACATAGTGGCTCTTCACCACAGCGAGGCAACACATTTACTCAAAGTGAGTCTCTTCCTGCAATTTCTCTATCATCATCATCATCATCATCATCATCGTCATTATCATAATCACCTGTGTGACACATACTGTTAAAGGGTATATTCAGTAAAATACAGCAGGGGTTCAAACCTTTTTGCCCTCAAGGAGCAGCAGTGGTCAGACCAGTGGTCTACTAATGTGTTGTCAAGATATATAAAGCATAGTAAAAGCATAATTTAACATATATACATATACAATTCCAAATGTGGCTGCCTGACTGTAAGAAAATAACCTTAAAGTGTACAAATATATGAATCACAATCTATTGTTATATATTTACTATGAGGTGCTTTTCTGTCTGAATGAAAAAGTTGTGCCATGAACTGATCTCTTTAGTCACGAAAGGATGTGTTAGGATGTGATTTGTTTATTAAGGTAGAGGTTTGCGTAAGCATTTCTTTAATACACGAATCATGGTATAGTGCCGACGTGAAGAAAACACAGAACTGTTATTATTAATCAGTCTGGAAAATGGAGTAACACTAGATGAATTACATTCTTCAAATCTATAGGATTAATAGTAGGCTTTATTATAAAAATGATCAATTAACTGATCTGATGGAATTCATTATCTCTAATGGAAATTGTGTTTAGCATAAGCAGTTTTCAGAGATTGAAGTGTTTGTACATATTTCTGTGTGGTTACACTATTTGGACGGTGCGACTGCAAATAATGGCAACTATTTCCCATATTTTAAATACCAATAGGAGTTCATTAAAAGTTATCCATTCATCCATTGGTAATAAAACAATTCAACAAGCATGATTTAAGTTAGGATCCCGCACTCTTAATTCACCATTGCATCTAAGTTGAAATGAGTGGTGGTTTTTATCAAAAAAGAAAAGCAGCTTATTTATTTTTCCAAATGAATGTATTAGTTTACTTTAACACAGTGAATCTGTTAAAGTAAACTATTTTCATGTACAGAAACTGCACATTTTGACACTTTTTAAGAGTGAACTGGAACAACACTGCTTAGCTCACAGTCAATTCAATCCCCAGAGATAATGTCAAAGTGTGGTACTATGTGTGTGAGCGACAGGTGCAGCATGCTTTTAACATTGGGCCTGATCTACTTGTACTAACATGAAAATTAAAAGTGTGACATTTCCAGGAAAGTGCAATAGACCTCCATCATATATTTTTGCCAGTCCCCGACTTACAGTATTTCTTAATAATGAATACGTCAGGCAATAAAACCTTTTCAATTAAAGGTCAAATGAGAACAATTAAGAAGGGTTCTATACCATTAAATATCACTAATTCTTACACACCGGACCTTTGAGATGTACATGCAAATATATGAATAAGATAGGATTTCCTTTATTATCCCACAATGGGGAAATTCACATTGTTCTGTTCTGTGTTCAGAATATGTTCTGTGTGTGTGTTGCAGCGCCTACCTTTGAGCAGGAGTCTCAGCTGCAGCAGCGAGGTTGTCTGTCCATGTCTCCAACATGGGGAGAGAGGAAGAGTAGCAGAGGCGACACGGACACACTCGGCAGCCAGACTGAAAACAGTAACACACGCACTACATTATCGACATGTGTATCAGATACTGCCAGCTTTTTTGTTTTTATAATCTCAAAATAAGCCTTTTACCTGTACTTTAGACAAGGGTCTTGCTTTAACAGACGCCCTCATCTCGTGCTGCCATGTTTCTTCAGCAGCTTAAGTGGACAAACCAGTCAGCGCTTGTGCTTTAAGTGCATTTTAAGGCAGAAGATTTCCTCATAAACAAAAAAGAATGATTTCCTTTTTGTTCCCTGACACATATGAGGAAGGAAAGGGTGAGCAGAGGAGTCCTCTGTTTGTTACATTCTGAAGTCTCAACATTAGATTTCAGCAATTCTTACACTTTAAACAGATGTTTAAGATTCAATGTTGTACATAGGACACAGTGATGATTTTGGTTTAGTCATTCAGAATCACCTTGTCAAACTGAAACCAGACATCTGACAGTATTATCAGGTCAGTACAGTGACATGTCTAATGATTATTGGAGTTGAAGAAGGAAACAAATTATTCAGAAAATGAGCAAATGTGAGATTAGATATTAACACATTTTTAACAAATGTGTTTTGTGTGTGTGTGTGTGTGTGCAGATAAGAGGCAGAGAGCAGCTCTGGAGCTGCTGGAGTCAGAGCGAGTTTATGTCTCCCATTTGTCTCTGTTACTGAAGGCCAACATCTCCTTCAATGGATCAGAGGTGCTCCCATCCAAAGACAAACGGTAAGACTATGAGCTCACCACATGACCAAGTCAAAAATGTATTAAAAGAGTATGGCAGATACTCTTTTAATACTTTTAATACATTTTTGAGGTCTATAAGAAGGCGCACGTGGAACTTGTGGAAATGCAGAATAAACCAGACATTGCTGAACTTTAAAACATATATAACAGATCACAGTCATTCTCCTCTTTGTCCGTCTGTCTCTTACATCCACACACGTACACACACGTACATGCATATCAACACTTGGAGTTTATTTCAGGAGCTGCTACTGATCTGATTTGAGAGCTTGTAGAAAGGAGGGGAACAGGAAATGACAAATCAAATGAAAGCAGGTTATTATAAACACCAGGGAGACAGAGAAGACACTCTTTTAAAAGAACTCTAATATAATCACAGCTCTGCTTCAGCACATGTGGTCCCAATGAGCAAAGACACTATTAAACTGGGTTAAATGGTATTTGTAAATGATTGCATTTGTTTATAACTTGATTTACCTGTCACATAAGATCTCACAATAATTGTCAGGAAGTCTTGTGAAAGTAGAGCCATGAAGGACAAGCTGTCTCTTTTCCACAGCAATGTCAGATTAAAAAAAACAATTCACTGTAACAATTGTAAATGCTGTAAACCAAGCACAAGTCACATCTCCAAAAACACTATGAAGTCATTTTCACAGTTTAATTTCTTTGTAAGGGAAAAACTTTTGCACCCTACCATTATATGCATTCCCTTCATTTGTTCTATAAAACAATTAATATTGTCTATATGTCTGTCTTCAGTCCATTCCCCAGCTCTCTGAGGTTTCTGATCCAGCAGCATCTCGAGCTCCTCCACACTCTCCAGGAACGTGTGCTCAAGTGCCAGTGGCAAGGCATTATGGGGGATGTGTTTATGAAGCTCACCAGCAAAGAGGTAATAACAAGATTACACGGCACAGTGTAATGTGTACAGTACATATTTTTGACTTTTAGCTGCAGGTAAAGTGCATTTCAAATGTATTTTCCCTTTTCTATCATACACTTGTTTTTACATTTTACCAACACATTCTTCCTGTCAATGTGAAAACAGTCTAATCAGCTTGTGGACATGCACTGACTTAAAATTGAAACAAATAATAATAATAATCATTATTATTATATAAACAGCTTATTTGCATGCAAATCACAAATTGATAGTGCTGCTCTACTGCAGAAGCTGTTTAAAAATAGTGTACATAGTCTTCCTGTTGTAAAATCATGAGATTCATGATATGACCAGGACCATGACAGTTTCTGGAACTGGAGGTTAATGTCACCAACAACCAGGCTTTGGTTCAAACCAAAAGACTCTATCCACATATATATATATATATATATATATGGTCTACACTTGCTCATGTGCAGCAGTCAGATGGTCTGGCCTTGTGACTCACCATTTCAAACTGAATCTGAATGACTGAGCTACTGTGGCAGGCATTAAGTGAAATGTCAAATTCCAGAGGCACCAAGTTGAGCAGTGAAAAACAAATCACCCATAATAAAGGACAAAGACAAGAAACTTTTTCTTCAGCTCATATGAAAAATGTGGGTTGTTTGCACTTAGAGAGCCCACAGGAAAACAAACTCAGATCCTTGAGTAGATTGAGAGAAATAATAGATAAATAATAGATTTCTAATTTATTTCCACCTGATGACTCTTATGAAGCTAAAACCCCTCAGTACCAGTTTCCCTCCAGAGATTTCTACTACCAACCTTAGGCCAGACCTAGTGCTATGGTTCCTCACAACATAGAGCTCACTGTGTCCTGGGAAGATGCTGTGGAGGAGGCACAAAACACTATGAACACAGAAGCCTGGAGTATACGCAACTGGCATGTAGATCAATGAGGCTGGAGAGCAAAGGTTTGTCCAGTAGAAGTTGTCTGCAGAGGCAAGTTCACCATCGGGCTGCTTAGGGAGTTGGAAATCAGGGGTTAAACCCAACAGCGATCCTTCAAGGACCTCTCCACTGTTGCTGAGCAGGCAAGCTGGTGGCTCTGGATCAAGAGGAAAGACCACTCATAGGCAGCCAAACAGCCGGGGTAGAAGGAGTAAAAGCCAAGGGGGCACACCTGGGATGGCACCCCCACCCCCCCATGACCAGTCGTGGATTAGAAGTTGTCAGAAGACATCATTATTCCCATGTACAACAGCAGCTCAATATAGATATGCAAAGAACAAGGGATTACATCACCTAGTCCTAAATAAAATGCAATTAGGAAGGTGCTGGTGACAAACAAACTTTAACCAAAAGTCACAGTACAGTGAGGCTAATAAGTATATTATGTTAAAGCCAATGTGTGGCTGATTAGTCATGATTAAATGGGAGGAAATTCAATAATTAGTATGAACACCTACCTAATTAACCTATTACAGTGTGTGAATGATAAAGAATAGATAGATAGATAGATAGATAGATAGATAGATAGATAGATAGATAGATAGATAGATAGATAGATAGATAGATAGATAGATAGATAGATAGATAGATAGATAGATAGATAGATAGATAGATAGATAGATAGATAGATAGATAGATAGATATGTTGTAATTTGGAATTGAGGAGCTATATACTATGTGGATGTTGCATTAACTCAAACTTGCAAACCCAGTCAGAATCTTTCTGTGTTTCTAACCTACAGAGTGATTTCCTGGACTTTTATATTTCCTACCTGAAGGAGCTTCCAGACTGTTTGTCAGTCGTCACCATGCTTGCCTCCTGCTCCATGAAATCATCCGCCCTCCTGGAGGTAAAACACAAATCAGGAAAAAGTTAAATTAAATTTAAAGGTCGAGTGTGGACGAATTGTGACATCTGATGCTGAGACTCCCCTCAGAAAACTCTCCCCTCCCTTTCCCAAGCAAGTCAGGGAACTATGGTGGCCTGCACATAGCTTACAGTGTTATCCATCAGCTGATGATGTCCCTTATAGATACAGATGCATTAAGGTCGGTTTATTCATCAGGTCTAAGTGGGCAGAGCTGTTCTTCTTTATTTGTGTGAAATGCTTCCGCTTCTAATTACACACTCTCTGGCCGGTCTGTCTGTTTGTGCTGGTGTATAAATGTGGCAGCGCAAGATGGTGGACACAATAGTCCTGCCTAAAATATGTATGAGTTCAACTGATTTCAAATTTAATGTCAGCATACACTCCTGCCAATAAACCGTCGAAAATGTTACACACTGGATCTTTAAGCCCTGTTTTTATATTGTCATATTCCTTTTGTTCTTCCATCCTGATTGGTCAATCCATGCTCTTCTCTTGCTCTGATCGCTGCTGATGTTGTTAGAGTGACATACTGGGTGACGAATCCAAACCATCACTCCACACTCTATTGCTTCAGCCTGTTCGGAGGATCCCAGAGTACCTGCTGCTGCTACAGGTACATACAGTGCAACATATATATAATGCCTTAAGTTTAACTTTAAAATGCCTTTAAATGCTCATCCAATTTTTAAAAATTCAATGCAATGGTGTGTTCAGGGGCTGCTGAGGCAGACAGAGGCAGAGCACCCAGACTACTACCTGCTGCTGGTGTGCGTCCAACAGTTTCGAGCTTTCACAGCTCAGTATCACCACCTCCTCCAACACAACCAGGAGCTTCTGCTGCACAACCACAAGGAGGTGAAGAGGTCAGAAATGAACACATTACTAAAAAACAGTAACCACAGCGGTTGAAAAAAGTAATCCTGAGTTTATTTGCAAAAATCACACAGAAACCCTATTTTCTGAATTTAAGGATGGTGCTATAGAATCCCCCTGACGAAGAAAAAGATTTTATTGAGGTTCATTTATCCCTAGTACAATAACTGTGATTGCATACTGTCAATTTTGACGCAAGAGTAGGCTGGATGTTGTATTGTATTACTATATTGTGTGTATGAATGCAATGATGAAGGATGAAGCAGTTTGCTCATTGTGCTGTGCGCCCCCTGCAGGTTGTCCACAAAACAGCTGTTGGAAAACAGCAGAAAGTGGAATTAAAGCTAACAACATAGGCTCACTGTATCCCTCCAGCAGTGCCATGCTTGAAGTATTTATGGTCCAGGTCATTCAGTCAGTGAAGAAACAACAAACTGTGTGTGGCCACAAGGAGGCAGGAAAAACATCCAGAAAGATCCAAGTCCCCTGAAAGATTACTTTACCAAATTGTTCCAAATATTAGTGTCCTGTTTGGAAAGATTTCATTCTGAACCATCAATAATGTGATATCAAACTTGTTTTGTGGCTTCACTTATTCTCTACATCGAGCTCACAGTTTTAAAACGGTACTGCATACATTTTTAATCACTGTCAAACGAGTTCATGTACTGCTAATGAAGTCTTTCAATACAGAAAAATATAATCAATAACACTAAAAGATACACATTGCAGCTTTAATGTTGTGGCTGATCTGCATATCTAATAGCAATTGGGTCCACATCTGGATTTGTGTCTGTGTTCACAACAAAAAAATATAATGCCATACATGATCTTTTGTTGAAGTTCTGTCTTGGTCTTCTCCTCTTCATGTAGGGGAATCTGACTAAATGTTTAGAATTAGCTACTTGCAACCAGTGCATCTGCTCTTTGTTGTCAAATATTCAGCATACAGTAAGTTTGGCTGCAAGATTGATGAATCTGCTTGAATATGAGTCATTTATTTGGAACAGGGAACATGCAAACCAGGTGAAGCAAAGCAAACAGCGCCTCCTGGAGCAGATGCAGTCTCATCGTTTCCAGGACTGGGAACAAGATCCTAAACCACATTGTTATGACACGGAGTGGCCTACCCAGCTACCATTCTTCAGTCCAGACCTGGACTCGCGCAACCATAAGTTAACAGGTTTGTGCTTACGTTAGCTTCTAAACTGTCATATTGTGGTTTTGTTTGATTAGTATTACACTTTAATCAACTCTAGTTCAGCCTGGTACAGGATCATCTATGTGGTCTGCCCTGGTTGCACATTTTTGCACATAAAATTTGCAGTTTCTTTATCTCATTATCACCCCATCCTTTAACCACTGAGCCAATCCTTGTCTTTCAGGTCTTGGCAGAATCCCAGAGAGCGAAGCATCTGATAGGTCGCTGTCATGCCAGCATCATCCTTCCCCCAGACCTGCAGACTTCCATCAGGTTCAGCCTGGTTCTGCACTGGCTGATGCTCTTGAAGAGTTCCTTCTTCCTCCAGACCCTCCAGGGATGGAGAGCCTCTATGAGGAGGACACAGTCTCCCTCCATGATGTGTCTATGTTTGACCGCTGCTCATCTGCCTCTTCAGATTCCTCCATTGATATTGCCTTTGTCAAATGTCCCAAAGGCCCGTCAGCATCACATCATGCAGTGGAAGCGAATGTGTCGTCAACACATAATGTCTTCGGTAACAGCGGAAGACAAGGCAACGGTTACAGGAAACTGCCCAACCGAGGATGTGTGTCCCCGGATGAAGCTGTAATGATGCAGCGCAATCAGCATCGCCCTCTTCAGGCCAGCCAGCGTAAAAAAAGCAAGGTGAGGTCTGATGCACTTGTGTATTACATAGAGGAAAAAAAAGTGAAAGAGTCAATACACATGTCTACTCTGCTATCTAGTCCCTGAATGGCCTGCAGATGGAGACCACAGTGAGTGGACTGGATGGCGGACCTCTGTCAAACCACATCCAAAGAGCTGGACTGGGCAGTCATGCTAAGCTGGAGCGTCAGGGCAGTAAAGGCAGCAATCAGTGTCCAACTCCATCCCGTAAGGTCCACAGCTCCCTGGGAAACAGAGTGGACACAGACAAACAGAGCGATGATCTTCATGGACTGCTCACTACTGTGGGTGTCACCAAAGACATAACCCATGCTTTTTTAAACCACTGACTTTAGGACACAAAAGTGTTATGAATGACTCCAGATGTAGTCAGATCAGAACTGAAGTGATTATAATATTGTGTTTGACCCCACTAGGACTCTGGGATCCAATCATGGGGGGACGAGTCAAAGTGGAGGAGTGGGACTGAGGAGAACAACCACTCAGCCTTCAGTGAGAGGAGTCGGAAACAGGACAAAGGAGGCTTCAGGAGCTCATTCAAGAAACTCTTTAAGAAGAAGTGAGATCAATAATGTAAAATGACAAGATGCTCAGCATAGACTGTAAATAAAAATGGCCATGGTCTTTATTTTTTATTTATTTTTTGTAAGTCTAGCTGACAGGAGCAGTGTGCGGCTTTGTGGCTGCATCAAAGCTAATTTTTCATCTACTGTCCCTCGGCAGAGGTTAGAGAACATTTCTGCTAGTGAAGTCAGATACTTACAACTCAGAACATCACAACAAATGAAAAACAGCATATCACCTACAACAGCATATGTGGCTGCAAAAAGAACTCCGAGGACACAAGGGAGAGGGCAAGATGGAGGCAGATGATCTGCTTTGGTGAAATTTGAGATTTGCGATTTGACCGGTGTCAGGACAGTTTTTCAAATCGGAAATTCACCCATATCACGCAGACAAAACAACATCCTATTGGACAATACCAGCTTTTAATCTGGTGTCTTCACATATTTCTCCTTTATACATATTCTCCTTTAAATGAAAGCATAATTAGCGATATTTGCATCATTTTCTATTGAAGAAGACGTAAAACTACAGCAGTTGAGAACATTAACTCATTAGTAAAATGTTTGAATGTTGCAAAACAAGAAGAAAAAGCTTGTTTTACTGTAGATGTTCTTGCAAAGTCGCCTCCTTGGGTTCAACTGATAC
Source organism: Brachirus orientalis (assembly GCA_016785285.1). Lineage (NCBI taxonomy): Eukaryota > Metazoa > Chordata > Actinopteri > Pleuronectiformes > Soleidae > Brachirus > Brachirus orientalis. The sequence goes on along the minus strand of JAFBJR010000233.1, from coordinate 501,317 downwards.
TCCTCCTTCCTGGGCCTCACATGACATGAACTGGAAGTTTTTTCTGAATCATTAAGATTTTTTTGAGATGATGAACAATGAAACATTACAACAATACCACCTCTAACATGCTAAATTATTATTGAAGTACATCGTAACGAATGTCCGGTCTTCCTAACAGGAGCAGTGACGAGAAGAAAGACAAGGGAGGTGAGAAAACGCCAGAGAACCACAACAGCAGTGAACACGAGACGTCGGGGAAGAATCCCAAATTAGTACATCTGGAGATAAACCGCGGCACAGCTGTATGAACGTCACTCCACCACCCACACGGAAACACTGGTTCACACTGGTCAAATACACTGTGCTGTGTGTACTGTCCTGAAGCAGATATATTTCACTGTACAAATATTGTACAGATATGAGCAGTTTATTAAAGCAGCATTTACATTTCACACTGACATTAATTAGAAACACACAGTTAAAAAAAAAAAAAAAAGCAGCTCTGTTGGCTGTAATGACTGATTTTTGTGCAGAGCAGACACAGAAAGATCACATTCGTCAATTTAGACGAAAGCACGGGCAAAGTGAGAGGAGAATGTGTTACTAACCATCTTGACAAATGCGAATGATTGAAATGGTAAAAGTTCTTTTAAAGATTAGGCTTTAAATCATGTAATATTCTGCAGAATTCTCTGCTCTGAAATTGCTAGGGACGTGTCCACTGGAGGAGCCAAACACACACACACACTGGTTTCCATGACTTCAGAGGACATTGCATTGACTTACATTCATTTCTTGCTGACTTACTCTAGCCTTAACCATAATTACTAGTGTCCTAACCCTAACCCCAACCTTAACCTAACCCTAACTTAGCCTACCTTTAAAACATGTCTTCACCTTAAAATGTAGTAATTCGTGTTATGGGGACTTGATTTTTCAATTACAATTTCAATTTCAATTTTCTTTATAAAGCCCCAAATCACAACCTACATTATCTCAAGGCACTGTACATATTAAGGCCAAAACCTTTACAATATTACAGAGAGAAGAGAAACCCAACAGTTCACACAATGAACAAGCACTAGAAAAAAAACAGGAAGAGATGTCTGACAGAACCAGACTCAAAGATGTGCGGCCATCTGCCTCGACCGGTTGGGGAAAGTGAAAGGAAAGTGGTGGACAAAGGAGAGGTGAGAGAGAGAAAGAAAAAAGATAGAGGTGAGGGAGAGAGAGAAGAGAAGAGAGAGACCAGGAGCAAATATACAACTGTTGTATCAAGTGTAGAATCAGTTATGTCATGTTTATAGAAGTACAGTGTCATTTATACAAGCAGCAGCAGAGATTATTGATAAGAAGTTGTAATGATGAACTTTTAATCATAGCATAATAATAATGACAAAAATACTGCTGTTGGTGATAATAATAATAGCATCGAAAAACTGGATCTGGATCCTGCAGCGTGCAGGATGAGGACAAAGAAAGAGAGGAGAGGGAGGAAAGGTACAGACTTGGGAGAGAAAAAACAAGGTTAATGGCATGTAATTAAGTCACAGTCATACCCTGAGTGTGAGAGAGTGAGTGTGAGTGCACCACAGGAAATTCACCAGCAGTCTAGGTCTATAGCAGCCTAACCAAGAGATGGTTCCGGTTTCCCTGAGGCGTCCTTTAAGGATAAAATGTTTCTAATTTTCATAATGTTCCGTAGGTGGAAGAATGCTGTTTCAGAAATTTGTTTAGTATGTGAATCAAAGATATATCCTGGTCAAAAATAACACCAAGGTTCCTTACAGTGGAACTGGACGCCATGGTGACTTCATATAAAGTGACAATGTGGTCAGAGAGTTTATCTCTAAGGTGTTTGGGGCTGAGTATAATAACCTCAGCTTTGTTTTCTGAGTTTAAAAGTAGAAACTTACAGGTCCTCCAGGACTTAATGTCTCTAAGACATTCTTGGAGTTGAACAACCTGATTTATTTCTTCTGGCCTCATTGATAAATAAAGCTTGTGCTTTCTAATAATGTTCCCTAAATGAAGCATATATAAGTTTAAAAGTATAGGCTCAAGCACTGAGCCTTGTGGAACTCCATAATTAACTTTTGTCTACAATGAGTCATTATCATTAACATGTACAAACTGGAATCTATCGGACTAGTATGACTGAAACCAGCAGAGGGCAGTACCTGAGATCCCTAAAGTCCGTTCCAGTCCCCAGAAAGAAGACAAGTCCCTGTAATGTGACTGTGTAAAAAGATTTAGGTCCCCACAACATAAGGAATACCAGGTATACACACATACACACTTATTAGTGGGGACCAAAGTGGCTGCGTTTGAACAGAATATTAAATTTAAATTTTCACAGTTTTTTTAAATTCTTTTCCTTGTTCTCTACTTCATTCCCTCCCCCCATCTTTAAGAATGTTAAAGTTTTTCTGTGTTTTTGCATCCAGGCAAGACACAGTTTAAGGTTGTTTTTTTTTTATGTCACAGTGTTAAGAGTTATAATTTTCACAGTGAATTTGGTTACAAACGTGACCACCAGAGGGTGTCATTCAACACTTTGCATAATGCACTCTGCAAGTGATGTAAATAGTTCTGCTGCCTTTTGCTTTTGCTCCTATCTCAATTTGCACCCACACTTTCAAAACTCATGCTTCTAGATTATCATGCTCTGTATATATCGGCCAGGAGAACAACCATTATTCTATATCATTTCCATACCTTCAAATATTTTGCTGTTTTTCTTTGACAGTCATTTCTATGCTCTGAATAGAAGTCTGTTATTGGGACGATGAATGTGGCAACGAGGAGACGCCAGGAATGTTCAAGGAAAGGTCAACGATGGGAATGTGTTTAATAAATGATTATGAAAACAGGTGCACATGTCATTATCGGTGTGACTGGACTCACCAGTGGGTCTCATTTAGCAGGAAGCAAATTCATTACTTAGACCAGTTTCCATTTTTTTTTGTTCTTTTCAGGCCAGAACCACCAATTAAAAACAAAATAATAAAGAAATTAAGATTGGCTCACACTTACCCCCTGCTGTATACAAAGGAGCAGCCATACAACAAGGTATTGTTTCCAAACTAGACATGAAACCTAAAGTTGTTCAAAATAAATCTGACGGGTCACAAGATGATTAAAAAAAAAAAACAGGTGACATCAGCTATAAAATGTGCAACACGTTCACATTATTCAATTCTTAAAAAGCATTCACACTGAAACTGACTAACTTACTGTATCTCTGTGTGTTTTTGTCATTAATGTGATGTTTTGTTTTTAAATTAGCCTGTGAGGCCAATGACACATTTCCACATCGGTGGACAATAAAGATTAGAATTATTATTACAGCTGAAATATTTTATTACGCAGTATTTCTACACCTTTTTCTCTCTCTTTTTTTTCCCTCATCAAATCTGAAACGCTCATGTCTTCATTGCTGAAATGAAAAAGTGAAAAACCTAGGTGAGAAAGACAGAATGACTTATTCTAAACACTCCTTAAACTGATTACAATAAATATTGTAGTCAGTACTCATCTCATTATGAGACTGCAGACTGTAACAAATGGGTGCATCCTCCACTCATCCCTCCCTATCCAAAGCATGTTGGGACACTATGGTGGCCTTAGCAGATCAAAAAGATGTCGATATTCTTCACTTGCATCAAGAGCTTCTGCTTCAAAACACAAACAGCTGATTTGTCCACTTGATTGACGTGGCCTCTTATTAAAATATCATTTTAATTTCTCTTTACATACATAATGACTGTATTTGATTTGTACCAACAATCCCTCCTAAATACTACACACTGGAACTTTAAAACGAAATACAAACACATGTGAAGAGTTACTACAAACCTTGTGCCTGTTTTCATTTTCAAAATAAGAGTATATATGGACCTTTGTAACTGATGCTGTGTGAAAACCTCTTCCAAAGCACCATGACATTCAAGCTGCTTGCCATATTTCTTACCTTTATTTATTTTTTCCCTTTTATTCACCAAATCGGTCTGTACAAACAAATTAAAAAACACAAAATGGCAGACAGATAATGTGACACAGCAAGAAGAAAAGGAGATAACACAAAACACAGAATAAAAATAATATGAAACAAAACCAGGCCAGGATAAGAAAAAAGAAAAAGATCACTTGTACTCAATTTGGTCTGTTAGGGTTTGGATGCATTTCAGTTGAGTAAGGCACAATAAATATGTGTTAAAACAAATAAATAAAAAAGTTCTTTTCTTTCCTCTTCCCTTGTTTTAAATCCCTGTTTCAACCGAGTCATTTATGGATTAACACGGTAAGTGTTTCTCTGTAGTGTTGAAAAACAATCAAGTAAATCTTGATTTAATTCGAGACTGGTACATATTACCCTGCATCCTATGTTGTGTTTCTTGTCATTTATTATGACTACTGCTGCTGTGATGCTGAAGACACTTTTTGCCTTTAGTAAATACACTTTGGGGACTACAGTATTAATACAGTTGTTGGCCTTTTACTTTCTTGTGCATCATGTGCATGAATTTCTCCACTGCATTGTTGTAACATGTGCCTCAGTTAATAATTACAATGTTATGACATGTAGGCTACCTGGTGTTATATAGTTGATTTATTTTATGTACAATAGACTTAATGTACTGTACTTCCTGAGCTAATCTTAAAAGGCGGCTGGATGGTCAAGTCACGGTTGTTACATCACGCGCTCAGCATTTTGTTACATTACCGACCAGTTATTACTTTTTTGTTACGTTACGCATCTTTACATCTTTACATTATCAGCTGTGAGAAGCGCCGTCAGAAAAGACCACACGACACCAACTAGCTTCACTTCCTTCTTTTTAATGTGTTAACCTGTCCTCTCATAAATCTGTTACACTTCTGAAACAAAATATAGGCAATTATACAGTATGTAAAACAAACCCATTTTTTATTTTACACTATATACATTTCATAACATGTGCATTGCATTGCATTTCGACAACCAAAGACAAAGGTGACGTTACAGCGGCGGAACAGGAGGAGACTCGCTTCTTGTTTATTACTGCGGGGTGAACCTGCAAATATCTATGTTTACTTTAATTTGCTTAAAGATACGCTAAGACAATCCACATACCTGGCACACACTTCTCAGAAACAATCCCTGTGAATTAATGCCATGTGATTTGACCCAGGTGTACCGGAGGGTATGAAACATAAAAAAAAGATATAAAGTCACTATGAAAGGCCGCGTTGGCAGCTGCTTAAGCATCAGTTATTCCCACGGAAACCTATTGTTTATTCTGTGAGAATATTCCAATATGTAAAAATGATCAAACCTAGACTGGAAAAAAAAACACACGAACTGCTTGTATCTTCTGTAAAAATAAAATAAATCAATACATATATACTTTAATGAACATGAGAGTTTTCTTAGGGTGGAAATCTCAAAATTTCAAATCAATTCAAAGTGAATGGGTATTTGAAGAAACAAGTCCAAGTGGCATGAACTCGTTTCTCAGCTTTTGTTCGTTTGACGTCATCTCACAGCACCAACATGCTTCGTTTGACACTCATCTCACACACAGCTGACGGCTGTTGCTTCTTGAATCAAACACATAGCATTATTTCTCGCCGGGGACACACCACGAGTAGATCAAAATTTGGCCATAAAAAGGTTTCAACAACATAGGCTGGCATTGCATTAAAAGAAAAAAAAAAAAAAAAAACTAAAATAAACAAACTACACGTTCTTTGACATAAGAGGAGACTTACTGTAAAGGAATGTTTTATTGGATGAATTGAAATGGTGAAAGGGTTGGTCTTGACACACTACTAAAACAAAAAAGGCAGACGATCAATCAAACTGAATGAAGTGTGTGACTATGACGAGAAGTTACGCTAACTTTTTTATAAATGCGCGAAACAAATAAAAATAATATTAAAAAATATTGGCAGACGATAACCTAATTGGCTGCAGCAAATTAATATGACTGTTACTGAATGTTTATAGGATTTGATCACAGCTAAAAGTTTTTTAAGGTTACACTTTTTTTAAGGTTACATTTTCTCTTCATGGTTTGTTACCACAGACTGTGTATAAAAATGGGCATACGCTTGCAGCCTTCCATCGTGAAAACCTTGCGATTTAACTTCACTGGCTCCCTGATTAGTTTTTGCAACCCAAACTTTACAGGAATCACCTACAACCAGCCTCCTACTGGAAAGTTCCATGTGTGCCATGCTTTATTATCCATTTTCACTTAAATGGGAACATAATTTACAACAATGACTTCATGCTCTATCGGATAAGACCTGAAACTAGAAACTGAGACCGTTAACATCTCGGAAACAAAACTCTTTCTGACATCATAAATCAAGTGACAAATAGATACTTTTTTCCTACAGACCAGTGAGGTCGCTGCCTGGCGGCTAACTGTTAATTCTGTCCCAACTCCTGGGCTTCACTTTCCAAAGCAGGAGAATATGCCCATTTTTATACAACACGTGGTTGTTTATTGTTGATTTCAGCTGATGTGATTCAGTTGGCTGATGTGTGGATGATGTGCTAACAGTCTGATATATAGGACAACATAATGGCTCGCAACTCACTGCACAACAGGTGCATGATTAATGTCTGCGACATCTTTTTCAGGAGCAAAGCAACACTCTGAGGGCATTTACACACTGAGGCGATTAAAAAGTAGACACATAATTTGGATCTTCACAGTCTCTGCATTTGACTAGACTTATGTTGTTTGAGTTACTTCGTCACAGCAGTGGAATAACTCATCGGGAGAGGATCTTAATAATGCTTGAATACGGGCACTGGTGTGTTATCCATCACTGACGTCTGAAGGAGGTGGAGAAGGAGCAGAAAGTTGTTACATTCTTTCCTTGTACTCAGTCTCCCAACACGGCGGCACTTCATTACTTCTATACAACCACCTCGGTAACAGCCAATGACACGTCGGCACAGAGCTGTGACGCTGTCATATGACTTTGATTTTCCACGGGTCCATTCACTCCTCTTAAAATTTTAAAAGACAATGCTGGGTTTGCTCTTGTTCGCAAGCTTCGGCTTTGACGGACCAATGAAAAAGTATTGATCAGCGTATAGCATGGCTTTACAGTCCAGCATTGGTGAGTCCAGCATAACATGAAGCAAAAGACACAAGATTTTACCACGTGTAATGAGAAATTGTAAATCAGAGAAATCACCGTTGCCATGCCATTTAAACTACTATAGCAAAGTTGTTCTGCGTTCCTGATTGGCTGGTTGCTATGGCTCACATCTCTGTATCTATGGTGACAAAGAGGAAACAATACATTTCAGCATTGGAAAATGAAGCCTCGTGCTATTTCACAATCAGAGATGGAGATAAACTAGCGTTACTTGTCCTCTAGTGTCACAGCTTGTAGAGTCTGGTAGTGTTGTCCTGCCCCATGTGGACTCTCCTCCACACGACACACCACAAGCACACGGTGCACAGCTACACGCATGTAGCGTTGAGTGAGCACTCAGATGTTGGCCTTTAAAAGTCACAGCTATGAGTCACACAAATCACATGGAAGAGTTACACAGAAATGAAAAAAAAAGTAGTTTACAGGGTTTCATATGGATTTTCACTTGAAAGATCCATCATCAAGTCAAAGAATTTTAATGTATGAAATTTCCCGTATCCTCGGCAAACGAAATGTAACTACTTCAGAGTCAGTTTTTAGGGTTAACAATATTTTTAATGTTGCACCAGGTTAAAGAGATTGAAAACTTGTACAATTTGCAGCATTAGCTCTGGGAAAAACTCTTGCGTAACCGAGCAAAATTGGTATGGAAACTGAAATACCTCAAAATAAATCAATATCAAAATGAAAGGAATCAAATCCAAAATTAAACTGAATTTGATTGAGAAATCAAATTAATACTGAATCAGTATTAGCAATAGTAATTTATTTAACCCCTTCATCTGCCCAATTTCTGTCAATAAGCAGGTTTTATTGACATAAAATATGATTATTTTCTAATCTTTTTTTAAATAGAAAACCCTATCCTATTTAGTGCTATATTTTAACATACACACTGTCTACTTGATAAATAGGAGTATTTTTTCATTCTGTGTAAATCAATCCTCTTTTTCCAACAGGCAGAAAGACAGCTGTCACTTAAAAGACCAGATCTGTACATGGCACACTCGTATGTGCATATTCTACGTCTACGCACACACACAAATATATAAACACACTGTGCATACACACAAGGTCATATAATGACATCACATTTGTTTGTCAATACCTTTGGCACAGATATTTTCAGTTTTTTTTTTTTTTTTTTTCAAAAAAAAAAAAAAAAAAAAAAAAAAAGCATTTAAGAAAAAAAAAAAAGCTTGATTAAGATGTAATAAAAAAAAACTGATACTGATGTTGAAAGCAGGAAACTTAAATTAACAGAAATGAGAATGTATGCTGCCCTGGCAACAGTTGCTAAGGTGCATACAAGCAGGAAGTCTCGATGGTGATGCATGCAAACTAAAAAATGACAATCAATCAGTGCCGCTTCCTGTCTTTGCTCAGTCCAAACCTGAGCTTCGGATCAATTTTAGCATAATACCAGCTTGCTCAAGCTGTCCACCTGAGGAGACCGCACGACTCTTCACTTCCTGAACGTCATCACATGATCAGGGAAACAGGAAGTGAATCTGCTGCTCTACTCTCTTCTCCACACCTGTCTGTCTCTACTTGCCTCCACAGTTATACAGAGCAACTATACACACACTTATCTATATGACCAGTCTTTTTAGTGTTTGTTTCTGTCAAAAAAATACCACATTTATATTTACAAGAATTAAATAGAGGTCAAATAAGCACTTGTGTGGTGTGGTGGTAGATACTGAATTTCAATTCTAGTGGAGGTGGCAAAGAGTTTTTGAGTCCACTTTCTCTTTTATATCCTTTAAATAAAATAAAACTAATAAAACAGGAAAGCCATCCTGACTGTTAAAGTTACATCATGCCACAATAAATAAAGGTGAAGTTTAAAAAGGGTGAAAGGTAAAGAGGGAGGAGGCGGACAAAGAGTTTTCTGTGCAAGATGGTCTGTCCTGTGAAGCTTTAGTGAAAGTAGCAGTAGTACTAAGGTGTGTACAAGAATTAGTAGTAGACGTAGTGTTGAAGTCAAACTTCTGTGCAGGATGCTGTTTTCCCAGTGTGCAGTATGCAGGGGAAGGTGTAGATGCTGTCGGAGTTCTGGGTTAAAGTCACTCTTAAGAAGCAGAGAAGAGATTCCCCAGATTATCGCACCACTGAACTTGTAGGTCGATTGAACCCTAGTCCGCGACCTACTGCCCGACTACATGTTGAAACACTGTGGTGCATTTTAAACGTCTGTGAGTGGAAAATCCACATCCGCACCGGTGAACTACTCATTTTCCAGTTACACTGCCGGCAGGCCAGGTGAGAAGGTGAAAAGGGTTAGCGGTGTGAATTTGAGAGCATTTCTCAATTGCTCGCTCCCTCCTTTGCATTAGTGGTGTAGCTGTTGAGGGTGCGTGTGTACATGTTTGTGTGTGTGTGTGTGTGTGTGTGTGTGTGTGTGTGTGTGTGTGTGTGTGTGTGTGTGTGTGTGTGTGTGTGTGTGTCTCAGTAGCTGTTTTCGTGGCCTGCCAGGATGTAGAGGTTGCTGTGGGCGGTTGGATTATCTGTAGGTCTGCTCTCCAGCACCACCACTCTGCAATACAGACACACACAAACATCAATCAAAAAAACACAAATATTACTGTTAAAGCTAGGGTCTGTAAGTCTGAGAAATGTAGTAAGAGCAGGTCAACTCAATAGTAGGGCTGTCACTTTTTCAAATAATCAAGTTTACTTACTCTTTACTCTTAATATTAGCCCTGCAAAGTTGAACTCTTGTTGCATCTGTGATGCCTCCTCCACCGCTTCACGTGGGTGGAGCTAAGAGCATTTGTCCCTTACTTCAAAACACTGCTTTTCAGATGCTTGGGTGTTTTGACAGATTAGCTTGTGTCCATCATTTTCACAGAAAAGTAACATAACATCTCCATCCTACTTTGGGTCTAAGGCCAAGCTGTGAACACCGCGCCCTTTTGTCTTACTTCAGACAGTCTGACGTACTTATAGGCTGTATATTTTGAACTCAAATAGGATTTAAAGATTCAGGTCTGAACTTTCATCCAGAATTTCAGCCAACAATTTCATGTGGTCTGAATGAAAGGATTAGCTGCGTTTATTACAGTTTTGACATGACTACAGACACCGACTTTAACTTTATTCATTAATATTTTTTAAATAGACCCTAGCTTTGAAATAAACATCCCATTTTGCTTTGGCATGTTAGATTTCTCAGAAAAAAAAAAAAAAACACTTAGCGAGATGAAATATAAGTACATGTTAGGACCAAGGATTTACTGTTGCAAGATAGACACACCCCGAGCGGCAACCCAGATGGTCAAAGCCCGTAAAAGCTGTTATTTAGGAGAGGAATGCAATATGTATCCTCAGGAAAACCAGAAGGCAGTATCAGCATGGACCCAAACACTCATACCTCAGCTGTAGCCCTCAGTAATGACACAGTAGGCACCAAAATATCATGTTCACATTATAAGTGGCTCTAAACTACTATACTGTATAATGTCAAACTGAAATATATGTGGTTGTATGTCGAATCAGACCAAGATGATTTTGGTGTCTATAATGTCATGACTTAAGATGTAAAATCCTTTGTGCATTTTCGCGCACTCACTCACTCACACACGCACGTCTCTTTCTCGGAAAAAGTCTCAACGACCTTGTGAGTCCCGACAGAAAGAGTTTGTGAGCCACCTGTGGCCAGCGAGCAGCGACTGTACCTGGGCAGAGTGAGGCCTCTGTCCTCAGCCTCTGGATGTCTACTGTCAACACGTCTTCAGTGGTAAGACACCAGCAAAGTGGACGTTAAAAGTGTGATATGAATGAAGTGAGACATCATTGTGTATGTGCTGGTGTGCAAGTGTGTGTGTGTGTGTGTCGGTGTTCTCACCTGTCTGATCCCAGTAGTCTGAAGATGCGTGTGCTGTCAGAAATTTCCTGTGTGATCTGATAATTAAAGAGAAGAGAGAGACAAAGACAAAGACAAAAAGTCAAGGTCACCAGAAATAACTTCCAGTTTAAATAGTCTAATATAGGAGGGTTGGCTAAATACATGATATACAATCTGACTGAGTGATGATTAGATAACAAAGATTAAGTCAGTGAATGCACAGCAGAAGCACATAGCAAAACAAAATTGCATTACTCGTTACTCAATGAGCAGTATGTACTGCAAAACGCACATTGCTGTTAATTGGCCAGACAACAATAAATAACAATAAATGCTTGGATCATGTTTTTTAAGATGGTTTTACATACGTAACATTTCTGCATTAATTATCAAAACATGGAATTAATTAATTAATGTCATTTTTTTTTTTTTTGAGTTGGGTATTTACATTAGCTAAAACATTCCCAATACAATCCAGAGAAGTCTGTGCATTTCGTTTCAAGTTAGTGGATCGTTTCACTTTGGTCACCTTTTAATGATGCCATATCCAGTTTCAGCTATAGCTTCAGTGTGAAGAAGATAAAATCGGTACTACTAACTAGCAAGTGTGTGGTCTTTTGTTTTTTCATTTCATTGAGTGCATTTGTCACACCTAGACCACAGTTACATATTGTCATTTGCTGCATATTCTGCAACTACATTTCCCCTGTGTCAAAATTACCATGATCTCACACTGCTTTCCAATATCATCAAACTAAGTCTTTCACAATTGTTTTGAAATAGAGACCCCTAATGGCAGAAAATACATAATGCGAATTTAAATTGTGCCTGTCTCCTAAAAGGGCTTAAGTTTTTTTTGAGTAAACACAAATTCACATTCAAGAGTAAAATAATAAAAATATAAAAGCAAGTCAGTACACTTGCCTTATGTGTGTGCATGAGTAGTATTGTGTGTATTGGAGGTGGATTTTGCACAATGAACCTAATGTCATGATTCATTTATCTGCTTAAATTTGAGGAATTCAGCAGTAACATTTGTCGTCACAATCCTGCAACAGCCTTGGATAAAATTACACTCTGCCCCGCTGCCTGGAAGTGACCCCCAAGTTATGGGTCCCACATAACATCCCTGTTGTACATTTTCATCATAAATAGGAACAGAAAGACCAATCAGTCGCACCTCATTGGTCTTGAAACTTCGTCCCTGCATGCCATGCCTCCAGAAGGCCAGTACACTGTCTTGAAGACAGACTGCAAGGAAGATAACAGAAAAAATAATCAATAATCAAATCAAATAATGTCCATTTCATTCTAAGAATTTAACCCTATTGTTTCAGTTTTCAGCCTTTTAGGTTTTGATGTGGACATAGGTCTCACTCTCTCAAATTTGTTATCAGTGTGGCTCTTCTTTATGTTACCTATGGCTTCAATCTGGAAGTTGAAAGTCAGCTCAGCTGACAGCTTTCTGCTGGATTTCAACCGGCCCTGGAGGTTCACTATCTTTATACATCCTATAGACACAGAAAGAGACAGAGAGACAGAGAGACAGAGAGAGAGAGAGAGAGGGAGAGAGAAAGAGAGAGAGAGAATCTCAGTGGCATTCTGGGAAATATCTGCATTCTGTCCTCAAGCAGACAAATGCTGAGCAATGCAAGTGCAGGCAAACATGTCTGTGTGCTGGACTCACTGTCAAGGCAGACTAAGATGGTGTCTCTCTCTAACTGAGTGACATGGATCACACATGTCTGTGGTGTGTCTGCAGAGAGGAAGATGGGAGTTTTTGACCTCAGTTATTTACATATTTGAATCAATCAATCAATCAATATATAAATAAATGAAGAAAAGCTGCTGGTCACTCAGTTCACACCTGATTCTGTGAACCAGGAGCAGGTAGAGTTGGGGTTGACAGTGTCAAACCGGACGACCTGGTTGAGTTCTGTGCCTTTACTGACTGCCACACAGATCAGAGGGTAGGTGTGCTCCGGGACAACCAACATCTCAAAGACCTCCAAAGGACATGGCAATGGGAAGTCGATATTCTAAAAAAAATGGGGGCAAAAGAAAAGAAGAGAAGCTGCCATATTATAGAAACCTCCCAAAGACAGTATGTCAGTACATCTTGCAAGGGAAATAAACATTATAAATTAAAGGTTTAAATTAAAGGTCCAGTGAGTGGTGTTTGGGAGGTTAATATATTGCCAATTACTATGTTTGCTCAATTTAAAATTAAAACCTTTGGATTTTTGTAGCCTTAAAATAAGCAATTTATTGGTACTTAAGCAAGGACCTTGCTTTACGTTGGGTACTGTCTTTCTACAGTAGACTTAGCAAATGTGTGTTTCACAGTTTGAAGCTGAAACTTACAATGCAAACAAGGAAGAACGGCTTCAAAATCCGACGAAAAAGAAAACAGCACAGACAGAGAGTGAGAGAGTAGAGAGGGTTGTAAAAGATTCTACTTCATTTTTGGTGCACAACAGCAACCTTAGTCCCCTAACACCTGGTAACGGAAGGGTTGAGCGGAGGAGTCCTTTTTTATTGCACTATGCAGAGTCACTACTTGTTACACATTGGACCTTTAAAAGTATCTAAAACTGGAGATGAGAGAAACAAATGAAGAGGAAAAACAAACAGACCTTGATGAGCATGAACTTCTGCATGGACTCCACCCACTCCAACAGCATGACACTGGACTGGAAGGCTCCACACAGGTACTTATGACCTGTGTAGGGGTTACGCACTGTACAAAGAAAACACACATCATCACAAAACACTTACAATCTGTGTCTCAGTCATATTTAACACTTTCTGTCCTGGTTGATATGCCTCTATAATGAGCTATAAAATAAATATCTTGGCATATATCTTGTTATTTAGTTATTGGGCCAACATTAAGAACTGATAACATAATGAGATGTAGGTTATATCACAATAACTCACCTACGCAGCACTTTTGGCACCCTTTAGTGTCTGGGATTTTATTAGACACAGAAAACTTCCTATATGCAAATAGACAAAGCAATGTGTGATGGGATTCAAAACATCACATGACCTCAGTAAAAAAAAATGAAAATAAAAGCTTTGGCCACCTGGTTGGACACTTACCTTGGAATGATCTTATCAGGCAGTTTGTGTGTGGGAATGGCTACTGGTAACTTCTGTAACTGTCGGGCCTGTTCGAACAGACCACTCAGACTGTGGGAGTATAGCTGGGAAGCTTTTCCTGGAGGAGAAAGAATGACGATGACTTAGGATGTGTGAAAAATTAGAGCACAAAACCATTTGAGGGTATTCACGTATTAAAAATGAGCTCACCAGATATGGAAAGAAGACAATTGTTCATGACATATAGCCAAGTACACCGCCGAGGGAAGAGCTGTGCACAGACATAAGGTATAGACAAAACAAAGATGATGCATATAAACGCCACCATCAAATAATAAATAAACAATTTATTATTTTTAATTTTAATATTTTTTTTTAAAAATTAAATAATTTCAGAACATTCTCCGAGAGATCAGTTTTAAGCTTTACAAAATAATCATAAATTATTATTATTATCTTAGCTTCACCTGCTCCATTGTGGTCTCATGAAGCTCATTAAGGTTTAATGTGTAGATCCCCTCTTCAGCTCCAAATATCAAATACTGGTCTGAAACACACAAACAAACAAACAGCAACATCGCACATTAGACACTGCTAATATGATGCTTATGATTGGTTTACGTAAAAGACACGGGTGATTTTTTTTTCCCTTGTTATTATTCAGAACAAACAGTACTATCAGACCTGACAGTGGGAGTGTTTGTGTGTATACAGTGGCAGCGCAGGGGTGAGCAGAGAAAAGCAGCATTCATAATGTCAAACTGCTGATTGACCAGGTTTTTTGAGCGGTAGTTTTCACTTGAAAATGAAAACATGAAAACCTCGTTGGCACTTCCATGTGCTCTCAGTCAAACTTCAATCTGTTTGTAGCCGTCTCGCTTTACAAATGCAGTGTTGCCTGATAGGTTCAATCATCACTGTGTGAACTAATTTGGCAACGGTTTCAATCTACTGGACATATATTTATATTTAAAAGTGACACACGTGAGTTTTAGGGATATTACTTAAGACAGGTGGTTTTCTGTTGGTTACCTCTGGTGTCAGGGTTGATCCAGGAAGTAGCACAATGGATCTTCAGCGGGCAGCCATTGAACACCTTGGAGAAACATGCACCCATCTGCAAATGATAGAAACCAGTAAATAAAAATATTGCAAATGAAAAACTACAGAGTGGGTGTTGTGGAATGTACGATGCCACAATGTGTTGATTTTCATATCTTTGAGTTTTTGCTCAGAGGAGAGAAAATGTCATTGCTATATACTAAGACTCTTCAGCAAAATTTGTTTAGTCTGAGTAAGTGACACATTTTCTATGAAGTGAATTAAATTAAATGTCATCCAACAAATATGCGAAGCATGTGATTTAACATAATGGCACAAAATGCCACTGCTTACTGATGCAGAACAGAAAGAGACTGTTACTTACATGGACTTTGGGTGTAGGTGGGAGGCCATTACTGATCGGCATCTAGGGCAGAAGGGTACATGCATGAGCACACATGCGCGCACAGACACAACGATTCTAAAATCTGTACAGATGATCTCTATCGTTTTGGTTGTAGCCCCAACTATGTAGACTTATGATGAAATCTCCTGAAAAAGTGAAGATTCAAATCTTCCACAATAGCTAAACATTTTGGATTTAACAAATACAAAATACAAATGGAACATCAATGGCATGTGAAGAGCCAAAATCCAACCCTTCCTGTGCACAGGCACTTTTCTGCTCAGTGCCACAGCAAGATGTGAATTCTCAACAATCCTATTAAAGGCATAACCAAGTACAAGTCTGATGTAAATATCCAGTGGAAAACCGGATCTTTTGGAGATTATGAACAATGACTCAGTGCCGCACAGCCAAGTCGGCTTACCGGAACATCCTTCTTGTCCTTCCGTATTGGGACACTAGGGGGCATGGTGGACTGTCTTTCTGCTGGACTGTCCCTCTCACCATTGTGTGGGGAGTTAAGCCCATTACCTGCAACAACATAACTCAGTGTGTTAGAGTAACAGACAAACAGAAATAGTGAGAAAGCGATAGAAAGCTATAATGGTAGTAAGCAGATGTGGGAGAAGAGACTTGGCTGCAGAAGACTGCGAGCGCAGAGAAACAGCTGGTTTCAGTGACTACAGTCTCATCTGCACAATTACAGACATAGAGGAGCATTAAACTAAAACAGTCACAAACAAATACTGGGAGCAGAGAGGGAGGGAAGGAACGAGGGAGGGAGCAGGCTAGCAGGAAGAATATAGAGGATCAAATATAGTCACGGGGAGCGTTAGTGATCAATATAGATCAATTATAGATCAATTGGCTGGTTGGGCTGATAACTCTGTAATTGATAAGACTCTGTTTTGCAGTAATACGCCTCTGTATGAACAAAAAAATCATTTCCTGTCAGGATTAGAAGACCTAACACTCACCAACACACATTTGCACACACTTTCTCAACCAAAGTCACTGCATGACTACCGAAGACTGTGAAGAGCATCATTGTTCATTGTTGATCGTTCCTGTCCATCCTTTCACTGTTGCTTCTGGCAATGAGCACTGCAATTTAAAATATTCTCTGCTGCCAGATTTCTGTGATAGAAATTCAAACACCACAGTAAAAACTAGATTAATATAAAAAGTTAAGTAAAAACAAGGATTTTTAATGTGGATTTTAATTAAGTGTATATGTTATTGATTGTATTATGGATTTTATGGATATAACTGGATGCTTGAATTTCCTTTGGGATCAATAAAGTATCTATCTATCTTATATTGTGATCTTATTGTACTTTTTTATAAATGCATTTTGGTAAGACCAATTGTCTTTGTTTCTATTGTGGGTTGCATCTTTGTATAAAATGTACATTTAAAATAAAGACTTTTATCAATAAATATCAATAAACAGTGAATCTGAAACTAAGTAAAAAAAAAAAGTCTAATGATATATTTGATAAAATTTTTTAGAAATTTAGAAAATTATTAGTACAGCTGCCATGAGGAAGGGGAAAGATCAAATTTTATCACAATAATTCAATTAAATGGAAAGTATGAATGTAATTTTGTTATGTATTGGATGTTTTGCTGAGAGATTACAATTGGGGCACATGAAATATGCGCAATTCATTCATATGTGGCTTATCATAATGTACATTCATGTATTCAGCCATGTCTCGGGTGATCATCATTGTGATCAGCCAAGACATTTTCTCTTCTTCCTTCTTCCTCCAAGTGGTTGCACTCTAGTATGTTTTGACTGGTTTAACAACCAGTCACACTTGATTGAAAAGATGACAAACAACCATACTGAGCAGAAGCTGATGAATGGAAGGAACTACAAAAGCGAAAAAATGGCACAAATAAGGCACTATTATTAATGAACTCATGGAACAAATTAATCAACCAGACTATTATGGACTGACTGATGGGAGACCACATAACCAATCAAAGGGGATGACAGGGTCTGTGGACACTAGCACTCTACCAATCGGCTGCTCTTACTCGCTTCCTTTTCCTCCTTTTTTTCCTGCTCCTCTTTCACCTCCTTCAGCACCTCCCATGCCTCCTCCAGCTCCTCCTCAGTGTGAGGTGTGTGGAGCCACTCCCAGAAATGCCTAAAGCTCCCATCATCCTCTGGGGCAGAGTTTTCCACGTCCGTGCACTTTGGGCTCTCGTTACCTAGGCTACTGCGGCGATGGGGCGGCAGCTTCGGGGGCGGGGGCCGCGGGGGAACATTGGAAGCAGGCCTCGCTGGGCTTGCCGTCTGTGGGACCGGACAGCGTTTGATGGTCCCTCCACCTCCGCTGTCGTCCTCGCTGTGCGAGTGGCTGTCGTCCAGTTTTTGCTGTTGCTGGGACGAGCGAATGGACTTGGGCTGATTTTAAAAAAAATAATAAAGACAAAAGTTAATTTCTTGTTTTTGTGAGAAACAAAGTCATTTGAAATCATTCGCTGGCGGCAGCTGATGAATGCACTCAGCACTGTTTGTACCTTGGGAGGAAGCGGGGGTGGGACCTTTGGCCTCATGATGGTGCTTGATTTACTGAAGAATGAGAAAACAGGATTTGAGACTCTGTTTAATGAGACACCCAAAGACATGAGTTATATTGAGATGTGTTAAAAAGCCACCACTTGGATTATGGTTAAACTTGCCATTTAATTTTTTTTTCTTTGATATAGTACATAATATTTGATAAAGACACTCATTCATATATATTCAAATATATTATATAAATTGCTAGTTTATTGATCAATCACATCACTTAAAGTGATCACACCGAAGACATAAACTTCACATTTTAGCAACATCAAGGCTACTCTCAAAAGGTAAGTATGACTAAGTTAGTTGTGGTCGAAGACTTTTGCATGGTACTGTAACTATACATTCACGCATCAAGGATTAAAACATGTACAGTGTCTTTTAAGTATTCTCCTGTAAACAGATCCCAGAAAATTAAAAATAAATTCATGACATGTACAAGTCAATGTTTACACCACTGGGACAGACACAAGATAACTAAAGTTAACCACTACATACAAAGTAATAATGGGATCATGATTGTGAAAATCAAACAACAGAGCATTTGTAAAGTCTCTGAGAATCGAAAAGCTGATTCTGATAAATTTGTATCAGTCAGGTCTGATAGTTTGTTTCTCATTTCATTCAAGAGATTCTCACATCATGAAGGATTTTTAGCATCTTTTACTGCACTATTACCAGCCGCATATTCACAGAGACTTTACTTATTTTAATGTTTATAGACGACTGCAAATTTACAGAGGCCACTTGTTATAGTCCGACAGAGAACAAACAGTTCAGAGACCAGTGAAAGCGGGAAGGGGTGGGAGTCAATCACAGTGAGTGAACACAAATACAAACACGCCAATTAGATAAGCCACAGGGATTTTGCTGAACGGCACCTGACAAATATATATCGCTTATCCTTCCCTCATCAATGTAATGATCAGTAACTGCATGTGGTTCACATTTTCAGGGCTGGAAGCTACACAGCTACAGTCTGTGACTGATGCTGAACACATTAGCTGGAAATTGTGGTACAGTAGTGGGTGGATTTTGGATTTTAATTAACAAAACACTGGGGAAATTGGCAAATTAAAGGTATCCAAACAGAATGTGAGAGGATTTTTGATGAACTATGTTAATGAGCTATGCATAATGAAGAGTGGAAGAAAGCTACAGCAGTGATTTCTGTCAAATGTACATACCTATTCAGCATGATTATACAAAAAGCTAACAATTTAGACTGACACAACTGTACACTCAGGAGGTTTTTTGCAGTGAACCAGAGGACTAATAAACATTTCTGCGCCTTAATTAAACATTAACTTTTACAACATGCAAATAGAAGCTTTTGCTCTTATTTCACCTTTGCATTGGCTGCAGACCATTTAGAAATGCAGGTGATATCTATTTTGCAATGACTGTTGCTGTATTTTCTGGATGCGACTGTTATATTAACTAATAAAAGGACTTTCTGGCTTCAGTGGAAATTATCTGTCTACAAAGAATGTGCTGCTCCGCCGCAGACGTTTGGCTTTTACACATTGAGGGACAAGGCTTGATGCCAAATGTTCAGTTTTATAACGAGAGGAGAAGACAGAAGGCAGAGAGCACACGTGTGCTCACAAAAAACACACACGCATACTGTACATGCACGCTGACACGCTCACACATACACGGAGCAAGGAGGCACACAGACGGTAGAAGAAAACAAGATAAGAGCAAATAAATAGTCTAAGTCCTAAGTATCTTGCCAACAAAACTACACCCAGACCTCATATTTAGTGCCTCACAATAGCAGAACAGTAACAATCCATTGATTAGTAATTGACTACAAAATGAATCACCAACTATATTAATATGTGATTTTTAAATCTTGGACAAAGATGTTTTGTGCACAAAAGAACTATTTTGTGGGAAGCTGTTGAACACATCTGATTCCAGTTTGTGACAACCCTTTGTCTAAGAGCTAGAGCAGCAAGAATGTCTTTATATGACATTTCAGGGTAAAAATAAAATGGTGGCTGTGAGGATGGGAGGAGGCATGTGAATTTAAAGTATTTTATAGTGTGTGCACATGATCGGAAAATAACACTTTCTGGGACTGAAGGGGCTCTGTAAATTTTAGCTTATTTAATGTGAATCTATTTCTGCTTTTCTGTGACAGTAAACTGAATATCTTTTTTCAGTTTACTGTTTCAGTTTGTGGACAAGACATTGGAGGATACTGTAATTTTGAGATGTCATTGTGGACAATATTGACTGACATTTTTCACCATTTTGGCTTTACAGACCCCAAAACTGATTAACTGAGAAAATGATCAACAGCTGTAGCTTTAGACAGCATAGCTTTCACAGAGTGAAATTTGACACAATATGATGAACCTGGATTTATTACGTAGCTGCATTTACATGTACTCATTAATGTCTTACCAGTGGCTAATGTTACTCCCTGCACCTGTTAATTTATGCAAGTAAATGGCCACCAGGTGAGTTTTGTTTGTGTTAGGGTTGCTGTTAGTAGCTATCAAACACACGGGGTGTAAATGCACACACACTCACACAGGTGGCAATTGTGACATGATGGTGAATGTGCTGCGTTGAGATGCTTGGATGAAACTGTGAAAGACGGGAAGCTTTCTTTCTCGTCATCCTCCTCCTCTGACGAGAAGGGAGACGAGAAGACGCTTCAACTTCTAAGACTGGGAGAGAACTTACTGAGTGTGAGTTTCATCATCATCTGCACCATCATCATCCTCATCCTCATCATCCCCTAAGTGTGCCACATGGCCCCTGGGAGAGGAGGTGAAGAGCAGGGTGGGGAAGAAGGGATGGGGAAAGAGAGGGATAGAGTAGAAGTGGAGGGTCAAAGTAGGGAGAGATTAGGGAGAAAGGGAGCAAGCAAAGGAGATAAGACATGACAGGAGGAGGAGGCAGAAGAGGATTTGGGGAGAGGGAAAAGGGGAGGGAGATCTGAGTGAAGCGTGGTCCATAAACTGCTTCTAACCTCTAAACTCTGGACAGATCTGAAAGGGCTGAACAGATCAAAACAAAATGCTCACAATGAGAGCAACAAAATCAATCAATCAATTGTTTCAATCAATTACTTACAGCCCGGAAACACAAAGGGAGTTTAACCACAATATACCACACAGTTCCAGACCCCACTGTTTAAAACCAGTCCTCACAGATCTACAAACTTCAACTCTTATGAGTCAATTTAACTTTACTGCAACTTACATCCAGTATATCTCTAAATAACAGCTTTTAATCATCAGATAACAGAGAGAACCAGGGCATTCTTTCAAACTGGCTTCTATCAGAGAAAACCTGACTTTATATTTCTATTAAGTCTATTAATTCCCTGGTTTCTATGTCTATGTCTACTAACACAATGACAGTCATATCCTACTCACCACTCTGCATCTATCTTTTCCCAAGAGAATCACTCACTGTCTCTAATCTGAGCCTTCAGTATAATATTGGACACCAGTAAGACAATGGACTGAGATTCTTATACATTAATACACTGAATATTTCCATATTCAAAAAAATTACAATGATTTTTCTTGTATTTAGGTTCAGTACATTATACAAATATGGCCTGACAACATAAGAAACTAGGAAAGGTTGGATTGTTAATTGTCAGAAGTCTCTCCACTCACCCGTCTGTCACAGCTAACCAAGAAAAATACACTTTCATCTACTTTAGCAAGATTCTGCCACAAGCTGAAGAAAGCTCACCTTGAATGCCCTATTACTACCCTACTATGTAAATTGCTTGACTCTACAGTTCTCATCATCTATCACAGGAGACAAAAGGGAGAACTAAACAACAATCTACATTACTCAGAATATAATAGAATCTCAAGTTAACCATAATTTAAATCATCTAAGTAAGATGCTGATCCTCTCATTAAGATTATGTCACTTTTAAATCAATGAGGATTTATAAAACAATTTTGATTAATTAAATAGCAACTATAGTAATGTTGACTCTCTGTCAAAAGGTATTGAAAGTCACTTTGAATTGATTCGAAAATTCAGTACAATACATTTGCTGTAACAATTATTGGAAATAGCAAAGCATAATAATGAGTCACTGTCTCTGGTGCAAGTAAGAAGAGTTCCTCCACAGACTTGACAGTAAAATTACAGAGTAAACCCACGGCAGCTCTGGCTGAGAAACTGCACATAGGTGCATGTGTGTGTGGATACACACATGAGAGTGTGAGTGCGTGTGCATGTGTGAGCCATGCTCTGCATGAAGCTTTAATGAAGCCACAGCCTTTTCGTGATGACATCAAAGCGTGATTCAAGCTGCAGAGGGGAAAATGAAACCCAGCAGAGTCCAGCCATGTGAGCCTCAAGTCATTACAGCAGCATTAGTCGCATGTGATTTTCCCAATAAGTCTTGCCATTAACAATGATTGGCTGATGAGTGGGCGTGGTTAGAGGATCAGAAAACTAACACATCCTATGAAAATTAGGATGTGAGTGGAGTCAGACTCACCTCTGCTGAAGCTCTTCCTCCACAGATTTGAGAAGACTCCTGCTCAAGTGAAAAGAGAAACACAGGAATGAATACATTTAAAAATGTACATTTCAGAATTTACTAATTTACTACATGCTTTAGAAAAACCTATCAGCATTTGCCAGACTGTTGTTCTGATAAGTAATTTTGCAATTTACCTGACAAAACACAAATGAGCACAATACACTCTGCTTCAACATCCTCAGACTAAAATTATAAATAAATCAACAAGCCTACATTGTGAAACCTCTCAGAATCAGGCAATCCACAACTTGTTCACAACTTTATTCAGAAAAAAGATGGTAGAAACAAAAGTCACAATGAAAGAAAGAGAAGGACAGGACAATGAAGCTCACACTCACTTGTTTCCTCCAAGCAGACTTGGTGAATCATGGCCATAGTCCAACTGCAGGTCCTACAAGACAGACAGATGACATTACTACTGTGAGATAATATTTTTTTTATTTAAGTGTCTCAATTAAAAATCATTCTGTATATTCAATTTATCTGGGTGCACAAAGAAAAAGCTCAGTAAATGAAACTTAAACGGTGACTAAAACTGAATGAAACCTTATTTTAATTGATTACTGCAGTGGCTGTTGCTGCAGCAGAAAAGCGATTACAGTTAGTATTTAAATCGACGAGTACAAATATACCAGCTCCATAAACCAGATCAATCACTTTATGCATAGCCAATACCGACAGAATAGTTATATGGCTACCAGTGTGTATGTATAGATTGCCCCCTTGCCGAGTTCACATTGTGTAATAATAAAAAAAAATGATATGGGGATTTACTATACAGTGGATATGCAAGTTGTGAACAGAGCTTTTACTGTTTTAATTTTAATAAGTACTTTTATCTTCCCAACTTACATATGACTCAGTGGCATTACACAATAATGTGGTTGTTTATTCCAAAGTAAAACTCTCTCACCACTACCGTGACTTTGTAGGACATGCAACCGATTATGTTCTGCTGTAAAAACATTTTAAACTTATCTCTTAATACAACCACATTCACGCTGTCTCACCAAGTGGAAGAATCCAAACACTGACAGGCTGCTGTGCCTAGTTACAGTTGCTTTGCCACATACAATTAGAAACAGCTCTTTTATGTCCCCCCTTCAGTATTATGAGAAGTCTCATGTCCTCTTGGCGATTAAGGGAATAAAAAATAGTGTTTCTAAACTTGATCGATTTAAAAATATGTTTTCTGAAAGTGTGTTGGAATTTCAAGTTGTGTATTCCTGCTAAATTGTGTTAATGCTTTAATATCAAGTAGATACAGCCACAATGTGAACACAGCATTGACTTTGAAGAAAACAACAAAAAGCAACTAGCATGCAGAAGAAAACAAACTGAAAAATAAGACTGCGCGCGCACACACACAAACACACACACACACACAATATTCTGGTCAACTGCAGGACTTAACAGGTTAGAGCACATGTAAGCAGTAAAGCACAGAAATGAGAGACACATTCTGCAGAAAGAAGTATGAAGAGATATGTTAAGACTGCAGTTCAGTGTGTGTGTTACCTCTTTAGAACTTTTTCTGGCATAAATGCTGACCTTATCTAATTGTGATCTTGTTTAATTGTGGTTGGGTTTAGGTTAGGGTTAGCTATTGTAACTGTTATGGTTAAGGTTAGTTAAGGATGATACTTTGTTTAGGCTGTCCTAATGGATGGAAGTGTCTGAAGAAGAATAGCTGAGCAAATCGTGTGTGCGTGTGTGCGTTCACAATTTAACTGCATTGCTTCTAATGTGTGCATAATATAAAAAAGCATATCTGAAAACAAGATGAAAAACAACACCAACAACTACACCAACATCAAAATGAACTCTTGTCACCATGACGACTACAACACCAGTTAGTGAGGCAGAAACCAAGGCTGGAAAAAGAAGAGCAAAGTGAACAGTAACAGATGGATGTACCACTCTAGATGAAAATGAACAAAAATACACATGGGACATTGACCAGCCAAAGCAATCAGCAGACTGGAAAATGACAAAAAAAAGAGAGAGAGATACAGCATGGGCCTAAAAGCAACAAAGCCAAAAAGAAGATGATGTTTTTGACCTTTGGTAACAGCTTAAGAATGAAAAACAGCCAATACAGGTGGATAGAGGGAGAAGCCAAAAAGGGAGAGGGAGAGGGAGAGAGATGGATAGATAGAGTACTACCAGATTAGATCTCGCGGTATAGTAGTGCTCCTCAACACAGTCCAGATAGGGCTCAGAATCACACTGGTCAGCAAGACAGAGCGAGAGAGACCTCAGTTAATATATTAACCTGGACTGATGGAGGGAACAGGGCAGGAATGAGGGAGGATAACAAATGAAAAATGGAATAAGGCCAAAAATGGGCTATGAAGTTCATGGAGGAAGAGGTTACTACTGGAATAATAATCCAAAGAGAAGAGGGGGAGGGATGTGCGACAGATTAAAAAAGGGATGGGTGGATTTAATGTCGAGCAGATGGGGGTTAAACAAAATCAGCAAAACTTCGAAAAATACATCAATTTTAACAGAATTAGATGACAGGAGCTACATTTAAAAACAAAACCAGTAGCCTCCATCTAATGCCAATTCTAGTCTTGATAAAAAATTCTTTGAATCAACATCATATGTTGCCTTAGTCCATCTTTCCTAGTAATGATTTAAATATGTTTGTTAAATACAACACAACACAAACTCCATAAAGTCTCTCTGAATAAAGATCCAAATGCTTACTCTTTGTAATGGCAAAAGCAGTAACAGTGGGCTGTTAATGATTTATTAGCATATGAATCTGGTCATGATCCATTAGGATCACTATGAATGGATGAATGATAAAGAGCTAAAATAAAAAAAAAACCCACACCCCTAAGCAAGAAACTGAAGGACAAGAAGATGAATGTCCAGGCCTACACTGGAGGGAGGATGGACTGATGTACTGTATGTAAACAATATGTAATGGTCTCATTTCTTTCTTAGTGAACTTGAGGGGAAAAGGAATACCAAAGTGAGTTTGTGCAAGTGCAAAGAAAGTGCAGAAAAAGTGGGCAGCACCAAGGGAACAGACTGCTTTAACACCAATCCCTGCTACCGCGTGTTCACTAACAATGTTTCCTTTATCTTTGGTTTAAGAAAATCAACATAAAACAAAAATATGGCTCAGTAAATACACATTTCTGATCCACTAGATGAATTTCCTGATAATATTCCAGCATCACCTATACCGACATCCTTTAAAGCCTGGGTAAATAAGTCCAGAAAAGCTAGCAGTAGAAGGGCACACTTTGAAAGAATGTAACTGATAATTCCCCCCCCTCTGCCCACAAAACACCAGAAATTGTCATCTGTAGTGAAACCGTTTGGCTGCACTTTCTCTGCCATTTTTCTGTGACATGCTTGCCATGCTTGCTTCTGTCTATTAACTCGGCTTCAGCTGTGTATGTATCCCTGGGTTGTTGCTAGGACTTTCCTAACATGCTATTAGAACACAGGTCCATCAGGTAAAAGTTAAAAAGAAAACTATTTCATTTCACCTCATCATTACTCTGACTGAAGAACCATACATGAAATAATGTAGACAAATGAGGAGAACTGAAATCACTTACATTTTGTCTTTACCAGAATTAACCGTTTGGACAGACTTGATATTTGGTTCAACACACAGTAAGTTTACATGACATTGAAATATTAATAATTATTGTCAGTCTGAATAAAACTGGACTTTTTTTAACTACATGTTAAGATCTGACTAAAATTGGGCTAATTTAAATTTAAAAAGTCACACTACGAGATAATGTGATTGGGAGTCGCGTTACTAATAATAGGAGAAGCCAGTACACAGAAGAATAAGACAACAGCCTCAGAAAAATGGTGAAATTCAGGCTGATACATTTTTGGACAGACAAGGAGACTGATTTTAAGCTCTATCGGCTTCAAAAATTGGATATTTTTAAGTTAGTGAATGGGAGGAAGACTCACGCAAATGGAAATGGGGTGTTTCACCTCCTCGTGGAGTGGGAGCAGACCCACCTCATTCAATAAAATCGATTCCCCATCTATGCTTGTATAATGTGACAAGGGCAGGAGTCCATTGAAAAAGTGCAGGTGAACTACAACTATAGCTCTATTTAACTATGTATGGAAACGTACTGACAGACTGACCACAATGTGGATTGTTCGGTGGGGGGTTGCTTCCTGTGATTAGGTGATACTCTGCCATGCTGGTGAGTGGTGAAGTGGCAACAATACAAACCATATAATTCCACTCGCAGACACAAACGCACACACATAGAAAGTTATACCACAGATAATTACATACCGGCTCATGGTGAGGCTCTGTTTCCTTTCTCAACGGAGGATCAAACTTCACCTGACCAACTGAGAAACAGACAGAGGTGAGAACAGAAAAGGAAACAACATAAGAAAGTAGGGTAAGTGCTAATGGGTATTTCTTACATTACAACAAACTTAAGTGCATTTGCTTTCATTCACACTCACAGTTAATCTCTGACAGTGTCTTTCCTTCTCGTGTGCTCCTGCTAGTGGAACGAATACGATGAGGAACAGAGACCGGAGACTATCAGGAAAGAGAGACACGTACACACACAGTTAAGGAGCTGTTCAAAGAATGTACACTGTGTAGTACATTGTACTTGAGAGGGTTACAAAAAAAAAATCCCACTGCTATTTCCTGCAGGTGGGATGCGATGACACTGCAAAATGGCCAGCTGCACTCTGCAACCAGACAACAACAAAACAAAAGTACCATATTCAACACCAGCACATTCAACAGGAATGCAGTCTTTCTCAGACAGCAATGTTATAAGAAACATTCTGTAGGTAGAATAGATTTGATCAAATGCATTTCAATACAGGCCACACCCCCAGCATCACACACAGGTCATGTTCATGCCCCTTCTGTTTAGAATGAGTATAAACTACTGCATAAAATGCAAATTACTACCTGTAGGACAGATGAAGGTTCGGTATTGTGTCATGACCAGTATAATGTAAATTAACTTACAGTACAAGGTAGTGCCTACTTGAATTCACGTCATCAATATTAAATCATATGATGTAAAGTAAAAACACAGCAAAATCAAACCATGCTTGCAGACCAACCGGAAAATAGAAAAAAAACAAGACTGCACCACGAAAATGCATTCATAAAAGTTAGCTGATATTTGTAGCTGATATATGTCAATTTAAAATAATCTCTTGTAGGTGCAATAAAGTCCATTCTCAATGCATACAACTCATAGTTAGTAAATATAACAACAAAGGCAGATGAAGATGGCTTCCATAACAGATATATCTGAGTCTTCCAATCCTTTCCATAACCCATCCTGTACATCCACACACATTTTTGATCTTTAAACCAGAGGCTGCTAAAGCAAACCAAAACTTTGTTTAATTAAATTTCCAATCACTGATTGACTGAAATACTTCCCTGAAGCTTTAAAACTGAAGTTTAATATGGAAAGCACATGTTGAACTCTCGTGGACAGAAAGAACCACGGTGTCAGCTCTTTAAACTTGCAGGATGTGGTTTGGATGCATTTTTTCTGTGGTGCATGACAGTGTCATACACTGGAAACCATCTTTATAAACCTAGACACGTCTGTTTACCCAGCTGCTGCCACAGAACTAGGATGAATTAAGCTAATCGACAGTGATGGTACTTAATGAGCTGCTGATGTACAGCCAATATGGCTGCCAAATCATCTGAAAAAATGTTGTCATGGAAAGTGATAATGGTTTTGTTTCTTTTCTCTGTATTTATAAAATTATAATATTTATTAATATTAATTATTTTTTCTTGTATTTATAATTTATTCTTGCCTGTTTATTATTCTGTGTATTATTTCTTCTGCTACTGTAACACAAATTTTACCCTTGTGGGGTTAATTAAGTAATATCCTGTTCTAAAACAAGCTTCGCCAAATGGTTGGAGATTAATCAAGTCAACATTAACTATCACCTGGCATGATTGACAATATCGCATAACTGCTTATGTTATGTTATGTTAAACTAAAATTGTGATTGTATTATTATAAAGTTGATGTGGATGTCAACAGGGAGGCATGACATTTAAAAAAAAGTTATTACTTGTATATTGCACTAATTAAGCAATGACAATGGCAGTCCATCAACTGTTTGAGCCCAACATGCCAGTTTCCATGACAACACCAGTAGATAATCCACCTTGTATTCATTCAGCTCTGTGGTCCTCCTGCACGTCAAAACATAACTGACACTTTCGTTCATGTTAAAATGAAATCACTGCAGACACTGCAGCCCACGCTGGTACCTTCCAACGGGCTGCAAAGCGGGGTGCACGTCGAGCACCGGGGCTTATGGGTAGGAAATGGCCTCTGTACTTAAACTGAGGAGGAGGTCAAGGATGGGGGGGGGGTCGAGGATGGGGGAGGAGAGAGAAGGAAAAAGTGAGGGGGAGAAAGAAAGGTAAGGAAAAAAAAATGCTACAAAGAGAAAAAGAGCAAGAAAGAGGAAGATGGGGAGGATAAAAGGGGAAATAACCAAGAGGAGTGAAAAGAGAAATAAATGGTAAAAAAAAAAAAGATGGGATAGAGGAAGGAGTGCTGGGGAAAGGAGGGGACTTCTAGAGGTAGAGGTGAGTGAGGGCAAATTGCAGAGACATTTCATGAGAGACAAACAAATGAGACAGAACATGATCATTTGAATGGAAGAAAAAGTGAGCTAAAGTTGAACATGCGAGGATGGGGGAGGAGAGAGAAGGAAAAAGTGAGGGGGAGAAAGAAAGGTAAGGAAAAAAAAATGCTACAAAGAGAAAGAGAGCAAGAAAGAGGAAGATGGGGAGGATAAAAGGGGAAATAACCAAGAGGAGTGAAAAGAGAAATAAATGGTAAAAAAAAAAAAGATGGGATAGAGGAAGGAGTGCTGGGGAAAGGAGGGGACTTCTAGAGGTAGAGGTGAGTGAGGGCAAATTGCAGAGACATTTCATGAGAGACAAACAAATGAGACAGAACATGATCATTTGAATGGAAGAAAAAGTGAGCTAAAGTTGAACATGATCATTTCTCTGATGACACTTTCAAAAAGGTGAAACCTTAAACGAACACGGAAGGTTACCTCAGGTTCAGGGTCATCATCATCAAAGTCGTTGTAGGTGCTGTGGTCAGGGTTGCTGGCTTTATCCAGCAGCTCTATTGCTAGTGTCCTGCTGAGGGGCTGAGACACAAAAGGGTGCTGGAACACAAACAAACACAGGAAAGAGCCATTAAGAATGAAATACATGCATGGTCTAATCTAATTATGTAGTGGGTGCAAACGTCTGGGCTATAAATACCATTGTTAAAAATAACAATATGGCTGATAGTCAATACTATTTTATCATTAGGTACAAAAATAAATCATCCTTACAAAAAATGATGAAACCGCTTTGAAGTGTTCCACACTATCACACTAACTTTCAATAATCACAAACTAAATCATACACATTTATAAAATCATGTTCAATTCTACATCAATCACAAAACAGTTTTAGAGCCTTTTAGCCTCTAACTCAGAGGTGCCAAACGTATGGCCCGCAGGCCAAAACCGGCCAGCCAGAGGGTCCAATCCGGCCCACAGAATTAATTTGTGAAAGTTTTACATAATGATTACAATCTAATCAGTATGTGAACTCTTTTATTTTTCAGTTCCAGATACCTCTGACAAACTATTTAGTGCCTTTGTAGATCCACTGTGATCTGTAATTTGTAATGCATGTGTAAATGTAAACTTAGGTATAATATTACACTTTTTTTTTCTCAAGAAATTTCAGGAGATAATTCATTCAACGTAAAACATAGGGAAACCTTTGGAGTTCTTGTAGTTTATAGGTTATTATGTTATTTTAATGGTCCAGCCCACTTGAGATCAAATTGCACTGTATGTGGCCCCTGAACTAAAATTAGTTTGACACCCCTGTTCTTACTAAACCACCTATTCAATTACAATATTCGGGCAAATCTACATTGTATCAGCCAATCTCAT
The DNA here is from genome assembly GCA_016785285.1 of Brachirus orientalis. NCBI lineage: Eukaryota > Metazoa > Chordata > Actinopteri > Pleuronectiformes > Soleidae > Brachirus > Brachirus orientalis. Next base: position 470,647 of record JAFBJR010000233.1, on the reverse strand, counting down.
CTCATTAGCAGAATGGCTGGTGATGGTCTACAATGTGAATATCAACTGATGCCAATGCACAGCCTATAAATTGGTGCATCCAGCATCTAATATACAGGTAGTGGCTTTTGAATACAGTAATATATAAAGCATGATCATCTAATCGGTTGGTTATTGATTACCTGCAGCAGTTTCTCAGCTGTCGGTCTCTTCTTTGGGTTCTTAGTCAGGGCTAATTTGACAAAATGGTGGAAGTTATTTGTCCTGTTGGAGACAAAAGAGTTTAACTTTTGGCCTTTGCAACAACGGAGATAAAGAATGGACAAAAGTGGGAAGCCTCAACTTACAAGCTTAAAGCAAATTTATTTAAAAACAGTGAACACAAGTGTGGTCACATAAGTGTGGAACACAAGCGGTCTTTTACCATTTGAGTTTATCTTTCAACTTAGGAGGCTGGAAATTACTCTTGGTCATTAAGAACAGGGCCCTAAAAGGAAAGAGATAGACAAGGATTAAATCTCAAGACTCTGAAATGATGGTAAAATAAAGAGCTTCTTGCAAATAATTCTGGTCTGAAAGTGCATGTAAAATGATAAAAAAAATATCTTTTGGCTTTGACACCCCACAGGAAAATGTGTTGCTACTGCCCAATTTGAATTATTAAAAAAGTTGCAACACGTAAACTACGGAGCTGCACAAACGCACACATACGCTATAGTGGGGACCAAAACAGGTGAACGTCACTGTTAATGTTTGTACAGAATATCAACTTAAATACTACTGTGACAAACATCCTGTTTAACATGTAGAAGTTTTTTATATCACTATATTTTTGACAGACCTAAATAATTCTGAATAGTCCACTGGAGAGAAACTTATTTCAGTCTTTACTCCATAGTTGAATTTTTTTATTTCTTCCCTTATTTTCTAACATACTGTTAATATGTTAACATTATATAACATTAACATAATGTAAGTGCATTCATTGAAGTATAAACAAAAAATATTCAGGAAAGTATATCAACTATAAAATATCTATTTAATGAAAAAGTGAAAGGGCTGCTCCAGATATACAATGATTACAGATACTGTTTCCAGTATTCCTGCATTATTTTATATGCTGGCGGGAATCAAAAGAAATCAAAGTCACACATAATTCTGTACCTCATTGGGTGCAAGTCAAACATGGGTGGCTGTAATTCAGCCAACTCTATTGCAGTTATGCCCACAGCCCAGATATCACACAGCTGGTTGTAGCCTCCTTTTCTCTCCACTGCAGCTACCTCAGGAGCCATCCTAAAGGGATAAAGAGAGAGAGAGAAAGGAGGAAATTTATTTATTATGATACAATTAAAAGAGGGACAGAATGGGAATAACATGTGTACTCATTTTTACTATGTAAAATCAGGTTAATAAAAATAGCTACACAAGTAAATTTAGACTTTTTAAGTTTTTTCCCTGTAGCAAAACACAGGGTTCTCTCCGTGACCTAATATGTAAGTACCACTTGCTGACTTCTCCATGACAGTTTCTGTATGAATCCCACTGGGAACTGAAAATGCTATTTACCCCTGGTTTGCTAAAGTGAAACTATGCAGGATTTTACCTTAATTTAACAGCTTTGGAGTCACTGTGATATTAAATAGCTTGTTGTGGGGAGATTGGTGGTTATAGGATCCTTTCTTAACTGATTCAACTATCAGTTATTTTCTTGATTAATGAATTTGTCGTCTTTTTCCCCAGAAATGCCGAAAATTATGAAAAATGTCTATTGGTGCTTTATAAACCTCAAAATAGCAATTCCCTCAAAACACAAACCAAATATTCAGTTTACCGTCATGGGTGAGCAAAGAATCCTGAATATATTTACGTTTAAGAAATTCCTTTAATTTATATAAGAAGAACCCACTCAAACAAATTAATCAACTATCAAGAGTTGGCGACTAATGTAGAAATCAACTTAAAATCAATTAAAATGCATGATAAATCTTCCTGTTACATAATCCATCAGACAAAGTCCTCCATTCACTCTTTCCCTGGCTAGTTGAAGGTCTGTGCATTTTACCTGAAATAGGAGGGTGGACTTTATAGATTCACTTAACTTGCATTGATATAATTTCGAGGGAAATTACACAAAAATAACAAGCAAAACTCACCAGTAAGGAGTTCCAATGAATGATTTCCTCTTGGCCAGGGTTGCTGTGATCTGGGCTGATACGCCAAAGTCAGCTAGGGAGCGAAGAGAATAAGAGCAGTGAAATTGAGGAAAAAAAAATATCAGAGGGGAAGAAGTGACAGAATTAAGAATGTGAGCGAGAAATTGGGGGGGGGGGGGGGTAAAGGAAAGTGTCAGAGGAGAGAGAAAAGGAGACCAAGTGAATAAATGAGGCCATTCAGATTCAGCCTTTTGAAGCAGAAGTAAATAGCATGTTGCTCTCACCTAGTTTAACATAGCCGTTGTCTGTCAGGAGGATGTTGGCTCCCTGTCAAGAACAAACAACCCATGCATCAACACATGCATATAACACAAGAAATCACAATGGGTAATTTGGGATCAAGCACATTTAACACATTTAGAATATTCAGTGATGCAGATTTGATGCAAAGTGGTTCATTACTGATCATGAATCAATACTAATTTTATTTTTAATTTTTGTGACAGCACTAGGATGATGAATTAACACACAAGTGTCCTTATGCAACAGGAAAAATTCATTTACACAAATCATTTAAAGTATAGTCTACAGTGCATTGTAAAATGGAAAATGTACTGTATGTTTCTCTATGCATATTCCATACAGTTTTCCCCAAACTTACCTTGATATCTCTGTGCATTTTGCCTTTATTGTGTAGATAGTATAAACCCTGGAGACAGAATCACAAATGTCATAGTGCAGCAGAATAAAAGGTCACAGACAGTATAAATAAATAATAATTTAAATACTGGTTAAAAAAGGTTACCTTTTGTTTTACCAAAATAGTGAAAGGCATAGGTTTAAAAGATTTCATCTGCTCAGCACTAGACATATCATCAGTGTCAGCAGTAAAATGATTGGCTGCAGTTTACAACGCTAACAACAAACATACTTTCCTCTGTAATTAAATGCAGCTTTAGTGCATAAATCCATTCATGTCTCAATATTCGTTTGCTTCTAATTAATGTTTGATCATAATTCAATTTTCCTAATGCATATGTGGAACACAGTTTGATCTCTGGACCACAACACATCGAATTCGACTTCCTTAATTTACTCAATTTATTCATTTAATTTGTAGCAAGTGGAAACACACAGCTACTTATGCGTTTGGTGTCTAACTAAAAGAAAACGAAGCAGCTGTTGTTAAGGATAAGGCTAGCCTTCTTATTTTCTCTGTCTATGAACCAAAAATCTCTATCTACATGAATAAAAAACACAACATATATACTACCTGCAGAGTCTCCCGTGACATATACGCGATCTGTGACTCTGACAAAGGCCCTGTGACTGGAGGAGTGAAGTAAGGACATGGACAGAGAGGGAGAGAGAGAGAGAGAGAGAATAGAATTGAGAAAGATGGATAATGTAAAGAGATAGAACGAGTTAAAATAAGTAAATAGCAAAGTTTTATATACATTCATACATTGTTTGCAGTTTGAGTGTGTGTATGTTACCATGGTAGATGTCCTGCAGAGAACCTCCTCCACAGTACTCCATACTGATCCATAACGTATCTCTCCTGTGCACATGCATGGACACATAAACATAAGAAGTTGTAGATATACCTCACAAATCTGACACAACTACTAATTTCCCTTCATAATCACATTTGCCACACATACACCAGCTCCTCTTCCTGTGAGAAACACACAGTAGATATGTACTGTACAATTTAATATCCACAACATACACTGATAAAAACCATAATCACTGTATATTCTGTATGTACATGCACGCATGTAGGGTTGCAATCAAAATTACTCAACTACATTTTGGGTTTACCTGCAAAAATTATAATTTTGGGTGTTTGGAGGAAACAAATTACACAAGTACAGTTAAATAAAACTAATATTACAAGGATTTTATCCAAGTTAAACACTAAATACTTTCAACGACTACAACCACTGAATAGAATTCCTCATAGGAGCACACATTAGTAGATCACCTCAAATACCTGGATTGTTAATGGTGCAATTTGACTGCATGTTAGAAATATGGCTAAGTCAAGAGAATTGTCCAAAAATTTCAGAAAAGAGATCACTGCCTTGCACAAACAGGTAAAAGGACAGAAAAAGAAAGCAGAGGTTCTGAATTTTCCAAGAGCTACAGTCAGAAGCATAGATCCCATGTTTAAAGTTGAAGGAACAGTGACTACTCTACCTGGATGTGGAAGAAAGAGGAAACTATTAATGCCTACTACCAGAGTCCTGAGGAGGCAGGTGGTCAAAAACCCTGGACTGACTGCAAAAGACCTGCAGCAGGACTTGGTGGTAGCAGACACTGAGGTTTCAGATTCCACAGTAAGGCACATACTAAACTCTGAAGAAAATTGAAAATCTGGCTCCAATTTGCTAAAAACTATTAAAACTACTCCTGTGGAGCAATGAAACAAAATTGGAACATTTTGGGTCAATGGATCTGGAGGAGGAAGAATGAAGCATACGTAGAAAGGAACACCCTGCCCACAGTGAAGCATGGCGGTGGCTCAGTGATGCTCTGGAGCTGCTTTTCTTTTGGCACTGGAAACCTGCAGTGCATGGAGGGCAAGATGGATTCAATGAAGTATCAGTCTGTGAGGAAGGTGAAGTTTGGGTGTCATTAGACCTTCCAACAGGACAATGATCTGAAGCATACTTCAAAGTCCACCAAGGCTTGGTTTCAGAAGAAGTCCTGGAAGATACTAAAGTGGCCATCACAGTCGCCAGACTTGAACCCCTTTGAAAATATCTGCTGGGATTTGGTAAAGGCAGTAGCAGCACACAAACACAAGAAAATTAGTGAACTGGAGGCCTTTGCCTATGAGGAAAGGGCTAAGATTCCTCAGGAACGCTGCCAGACACTGGTGTCTGCATATACATCACGTTTGACACAAGTCATAACAACAAAGGCTGCTCTACTAACTGCGCAAGTCATTAAAAGTGGCATTTTGTGTTGATTTTGGAGAAACCACTTGTAATATTAGTTGAGCTATTTAAATTGTTCTAGCTTGATTTGCTTATTGCAAACAGCTAGTTTGTACATTTTGGTCAATAAACCTAATTTTTAGTGTTGGTTGAATAATTTTGATTGCAACTGTATGCACATACACAGACACACACACGCTTACCGGAGATAACTGCCAAAATAGGCAACAATGTTGGAGTGTTTACAGTCTTTCATCATTATGATCTCCTGCTGGATGACAGCAAAGTCCTCACCTGGAGAGGAAAAAAAGGCGGACGGACAGAAAAAAGCATTATCATAGTCATAATCTGGTATTGAAACACTAGTAATAGTAATAGCCTTTAATAAGGCAGAGAAGAACAGAGAAAAATTCTATATGCTCATGGATTTGCGTGTATTTGCATGTGTCAGGCTAAATGATAGAAGAGCAAACTCATAAAATATATTGAGAGATGGAGAGCAGCTGAGCAGGAGCTGACACATTTTCTTTTCTTTTTTCTAAAATTCCACATTGAAAGACAGACAGAAGGTGGAAATGAGCCAAGGAGAAAAAAGGAAAATCGTTGATGGGGACACTAATGGCTGGGATCATCAGTATAGGGTGAGAGTGAACAGAGATGAAGGTGGGGGGGTGTTATGTGAAAAATAGCCTAATGAAGGAAAAGGGCAAAAAAGAAAAAAAAAAAGATGGAAGAGAACATCTGTGGGAAAAGAGAAGGAAAAAAGGCTGGCAAATGACTGAGAAGAAAACAAAGCAAAATAAGGGAGATAAAGGAAAAAGACAGAAAGGTAAGATAAATGTACCCGGTTCCAGTTTGATGACTTTGATAGCAGCCAGCTCTCCTGTGTTTACATTACGAGCCTGGAGGGGACAGAGAAAGGAGACATAAAGAGAGTGAAAACAATGTTATTCATGCTACTTTAAGGTAGAGCATTAATCTGAGCTGCACTTTTGTTGCCATTCTTATAGGCCTTAGTGAAGGAAGGAAACGGTGCACTGGTACAGTGAAACCTGGGTCAGGTTTTATCACATCAGTGTAGGACATCCTCAAGCCACGTAAGGTTTTTGCCAAGTGCCAACTCAATATAACTTCACCCAATGAGTTGAGCTGGAAAAGAAGCGACGGGGTGGAGTATGTTGTATGTTATCTACATGTAGAGTGTGTTTTGGCATGATGCAGGGTCAGAGTTTCCAACACTCATTTGGCTTCATTTACAATAATTTGCAGTGGATTTTATATATAAAAATATATATATGACTAGTAAATAGCACAAGAATGTGCTAGTATGACTGAGTGACATTGCATAAGTCTGTGAAAAATTAAGAGAGAGCCCGAGATATATGTGTCCTGTCAAGAGGCAATAGGGTTTCCCACATAATTTTAGTGTCGATGGAGCAAATGACAGAAACTGCCTTTAGCCTGATCTTGTCTCACCACCGTATTTCCCCTAGTTTGGTAAATATGCTGTACATTTGTCAGTCCTGGCACCTACGGCCTTTTGAATCCTCACCAATCTCCTAAATTCAATATATAAATGACAATACTGTGTAATAAAAGAAGGACATTTCCATTTTGTCTTTTATAAACAGGAGTAAACATACAAGATATCCTCCACTATAATGAGGAAAAAAATTAAATCAGCAATTAGAACTGGAGGCAAAAACAAAAATAAGAATTAAAAGATAGCCACATTAAAAACAAATGCACTGTCAAACACTAATCACTGAGATTAAATACAAAACGAGATTTTAGAGTTGCTGAACGAGAAGAGGAAAATCAAGTGAAGAGCGGAGGCAGAGGAGGAACGGCACATGGCGACCCACTGCAAAACAAAGCTGCGGTGAGAGTCGGGAAAGACAAAGAGACACACAGATAAAAGACGATGATGAGTGAGGCAGACTGGAGAGCACAGCCAGTTTCTTCAGTCAGCAGACAGAACAGAGATGACTCACAGAGCTCAGTGCTATTGCTAGTGATAACAAACAGCCTAACTCAACTTGACTGACTGGTTGTTGTGAGCAAGTGGGCGAACTATGCCATTTGGTATATAACCACAGAATGGTTTGAACTTGCTGTAGAGCGTCTGCTGTAAGAGTGCTTGCCCAACAAATTATGTCATTGCAGCTTTAGCATCATGTGCAGGGGAACTTTGTTGAATTTGAATACTTCCCACGGTACTTTTCATTACTTTAACATTTTTAATAACTGTTACTTTATAAACAGTGCTGTTAGTGATAGAATATTTATACAGCACTCAGTAAGGAAGGATGGAATAATCACTCCCTAAATGGGAAATCACTGACAATAGGAAAACACTCCAACAGCTTTTAACTAAAATGTAATAATGTTACTTCAAAGTAACACCAAGGTAATGGTAAATGGCCCAACTTAATTTCCACCATTATTACCAGAAACACAAGTCTGTCAAACTGATCTGGATTGAGTGGGGCTCTCTGTTTATTTAGATTACCTGCAGCGGTGCACAGATGGTATTTATGAGACAACTTACAGAGAGCTGTGGTTACTTGGTGCAGCCCATGTCTCGTCACCAAAGCAGCGTGTGCTATCTGCAGAGAGAGGAGTCACCCCAATACAGGCCTGCATCCCCAATGTGCTACCACTGCTGTGGCTGCCTTTGCAAAAGTCACTCAGTTTGTGGGACCTCTATGGTACGAAAGCGTCTGAGCAACCTTTGCTGAAGCATAAAGAGTATTACTTCAAATGGTCTATGGTCTACAACCTGAAAGTGAATGCAGACAATCTTGTCACGGTTTCCAAAGGTCTCGGTTTTTGCTTGTTCAGACTAAAATGCAGCCCTGGAGTTTTCAAACAAGAATGAAGCCGGCAGCTCTTTCAAACGTCTCCGTTTTCCACCATCTTAAAATGCCATTGTAGTGTGGGTGAGTCAAGTCTGGAGCAAAGCTCATGTATCTAAAAATTATAACAGGAGGAAGCCTCAGAGTCTTGCCTGAGGAAACAGAGGCACACAGACAAGAGGAGCCAGGGTTCTAACCACTGACTGTGCCATTAGGTAAATTTTGCATTTGGACTGCATAGCATTAACAGAACCTAGAGTACAGAATATTCTGTACTAAAAGGAAAGACACAAATTAATCAAATCTACCTCACTGATTGTCAGACACATACATTTAGGTGTAATGCAAAAATCACACTGCCGGTGTTTGCAAACATTACAAAACTTTTAAAATCTAACTCAACTTTTATGTCAACCATTGTGGTTCATAAAAAGCTTCTTGAACTCTTTACTGACAAACTAAGTTAATGACTTTATGAGCAAAATGAAGAAAATGCCGCAGCAAAGCCGTACAATCAATCATTACCCAATATTTCAGACAGAAATAAGATTCTGCGATTAAACACTGATGGGATGAATGATTTATCAACTACCCTTAAAAAAAAGATATGAATTAGTTACATTTTAATTGTTAAGAAACAAAGTACAAACTTAATGTCGCCCAAACAATTGCTGCTAACCATGTGTGTGTGTTCTCTCCAGGCTCTCTGGTTTCCTCCCATAGTCCCAAACCATGCAGAGACTCTAATTGGAGACTCTAAATTGACTGTGACATTGTGAGTGTGATATTGAATGGTTGTTTGTCTCTATATTGGCCCTGTGATGGACAGGTGATCAATCCAATCCAGGTTGGCCCTATGTCTTTTTGGGGAATCAAACAACTGACAACCACCACAAAGAAATGCATAACAATAAAAGTAACTCGCAACACAGAGGTTCATTACGACTATGAAGAGACAACAAGGACACCTGTGTGGACAGTTTAGCTGTACAAAATGGCAGACGCCGGGACTGAAAACAGTGAAAACAGGGCAAATGAGCAATCGCAGCAAAGCGACAGTAATAGGATGAATAGGATAAAAGTATGTTTTATCCGATTACTCAATGGAACATATGATAGAATACTCAATTACTAAAATATTCAATAACTGCAGCCCTAGAAGTTATGTCGGTTTTTGGTGAAGTTTCTTTATTTGTTTCATCCTGCCGAGTAGATACCATTGCTGTAACTGACCTATCCATTTTGCCGTAATCCATTTGAAAAAAAAATGAATCAAGAGTAAAAAAAAAAAAGAAAGAAAAACAACTTGTTTCCACAATTTTTTTTTTTTTTTGATACTGAGACGATGGCAAAACAATCATCATTTACTTCATTTACAGCACCAAAACACTTACACAGGAGTGCTTATTATGACACCATAACACTACCTCTTAAGAAAAATAATTGCCTGAAACATTATCACAAACTTTTAACACCAAATCTTTACGACAGTTATCAAACTGCAACCCAACAGAGATGTCAGAGATGGTCAACTGGACCATATGCTGGAGGATCAATGTGGCATTTCACTTTTTAGGACCATGAAAAACAAACCTAAGCAGAGGCAGACCGCCATGCTGATCATCCTACTCAGCTTGCACTGGACTGCATGGATCCAAATAACTGAATAATTAAAAAAATAAGTGTGATGGTTTGCTGGCTTTCCAGTTTGTCATAAGTGAATTATTGTTCATTTTACTGCAGCTATGACAGCCGCCTTGTGAGGCAAACTCCAGGCAGACCACCAAGATTGTCTAACAGTCTAATTTACATGAGATCAGAGGTCACGATAAAGTAGTAATCTTCTTAGTCAAGGTAAGTCACCTCATGTCACAGGTTCATGTTCAAAGCTTCACCCACTTCACCCACTTAAGCTACTGTGATGGGAATCAGCAAGGACCTCCACATTATATGAGCTTATTTGTCTTTTATGATTTAATATATTGTCATAGGGGTAAGGAAATGAGTCTGGATCCCCTTTCCAGGAAAAATACAGTACCGTCTCGCTCGATTTACAGTGAAAAGACCTATGTCATTTGTACACCCCCCCCAAAACAAAAATCATTCTAAAATGAAAACATTGCATTCCTCCCACATGCCTCCTAGAGGTTTTGCCATCTGCGTTCCATTCTTCTCAAAACGTGATGAGGCATTTACCACAATACCACCAAAACAGGAAAGGACCAATGTGTGGAATTTAGCATAATCTAGGAATGAAGTTACAGTACATAGTGCAACCAACTTAAATCCCACCCCAACAAGGCAGAATCCATGGAAGGGAAGGTAGTAAAACACAACAGTTCTTAACTTTGTGGCGATAATAGACAAATTAAAGCATAACCAATGTAATCAAATATAAAATCAATTAAAATACAATTTACACTTTGCCAATTGTGGCATTGTTTAAAAACTGATTAAGTGTTCAGCTCTAGTGGCCGACCGTGTCGCAAAGGTCAACCTGAAACAAATGATGAAGCATTTTAATTCACTTGTACAATGCACTGTAATAGAAAAACTTTCTATTCATTCAGCACTGATCATCTTTTGACATTTTCAAACCCTTATCTGAAAAGATGTCTTTGCACACTCAGGTAGTATAGAATGAGCAGAGCCTTCTGCTAAAAGTCACTGAATTGCTCCAGTGGGATAAGTCTGGCTGTTAAGTCCTGGCCTGAGGCGATGACTGCCACAGTAGTTAGATATTCTGTTCTGTTGAGATTTTTCCAGGAGATATGAAGTTTTAAACAAGTGACCTTCCAGTCACAACCATGCTTCTCCGATCTTTAAGATAAGTCAAGTATTGAGCCATGACAAGCTTCTCACTTTTTTGGATTTTCTTCTTGTATTTACCTTTACTACAAGTAGTTTTGGAGTAATCACAAGTGAGAAAATGGCCTCATAGATCTCTCACTCACTGAAATCAGTCTTCCTTTAGCACTTATTTTATTAATGAATATATAGTAAAAACTATATTTATAGTTAGGACAACAATTGTGTTAAAAAAGATCATAATTGAATTGTGAACTAATTTCTGCATTTACAGCCACACAACGCAGCCATTATAAAACACATTCCCCAAAGGTGGCTAACACCTGAATAGTAAAAGTTTTAAAGCTATCCACTTCTAGTGCTGCTTTGTGTTTACTTTTTTCAGCATGATGTCAAGCAAAATGCTTTAAATATTGAAAGGTATATATTAAAGACGATGAATCAGTTTGTTTGATTTTAAGAATCAGATCCTGGTGACGGACAGTAGCAGCTCCTATAATCCATAAAAAAACTTTCCAGGTCAAAAAGCACCGACCTAGTGCTGCAAATATGTGTGTATCTGTGGGGGGGGGGGGAGGTCCATATACTTCTTCACCTGTCACACCATTATTTCTTTTGTGTTGAAGCACCATGCAGACAAGAGTCATTCATACCATTCACTAACACACAGCAGACACTTTCCAAAACAACTTCTTGCCATTCATTCTGTCAAATGTTAAATATGTAAGAAACATGTGATAAAGTATGTAATAAACTTTTGATATAGTTCAAGTGTAGCTGGACACACCCTGGCTAAAAATAAAGTGAACCACTGGCCCAGTCATCTGTTTACATAGGTAAAACACTGTAAATACTTTGAACGGGCATGTAAGAATTCTAAATTAAGCTGCAAATTTTTAAAAAATGCCATTAAGTCCCAGTGGTAGAAGACTGTAAGAACCCAAGTCCTTTTCCTCATAACTAGTGTTCTGCCATAATAAGCAGCACAGCCAAAAGCAACCCTGTTGCGCAGAGCTTAAATGACAGGAGTATTTTTAATGCAGGAGTGGTTATTATGGCACAACACCAGTTCAAAAGGATGTTATCAACACCACATTGGAGACAACAGAGGTGAGTAAAGAAGTATGTAGATTGTGGAGGCCCACTTAAGATTTCAAGATTCCATTGTTATACTGTAAAGCAATTGTTATGAATGTGCACTGCAAAGCAAAGACTGTGCTTGATCAACACTATTGCTCTGTGTAAAAATGTGTAAAATCAGCAGGGTTTTCCTTTAAAAATGAAGCACCAAGAAAAAAAACCCAACAGCTGGTAAATTGAGTCTACATTTTTCCTGGTGGTAAAGAGAATAACATAATGAAAAAGTAAGGGTTTTCTATCGTTGCAGTGCTGTGCAATCAATTTTAACATCATAATGACAAATTTAAGATGAAAGTATTTGCTGCTTTAAAGTCAGGGAAAAACACAGAAACTACATTTCATAACACATTGCCTACTATATCTTAAAGCTGCAGTTTGTAACTTCCAGTCTTTTTTTTTTTTTGCTGTTATTATTCTGCTTCTGTTTGGTCTTAATGAACAGAGACAGTTTAAGATTATTTGTATACAATGTCAATCTGAAAACAGGCTCTGTCAAGCAAAACTATCAGACCTAACCGAGTGTGTGTTAACATTTAGTTACATTTAGTTTTAATGCAAAATAGTTTTTGCTTATACATGTTGATGCTTTTTGAAAAGTTTGTCTTGTGACGCTGTGTCATTAACGATAGTGAATCTAAGCTTATTAATAAGTCACTGCACCGGTGGCAGAGAGACAAATCTCTGCACAGAATATTAATTGTACTTGGCAAACACAAACCTGAGAGCCAGGAAGGGGACTAAATTTCCGATCTTTCAGAGCTTTTGTGAATGTAGACTGAGGTCTACATGTGTCAACCTCAGTGAGCAAACAAGAGAAAGAACAGGAAAACAGGATGATTGTGGGCCAGCGGCTTTCAGTGCAACTCCACAGCCATCTGTGCATGTGTGCCTATGCATGTGATGTTACAATCATCTGGTGTTGGATATGCATGTGTGTTGTGCTGCAGCTCTCTGCTCTGCTGTCTTCCTCTGAAGGAGGGGTGGGAAACAATAGAGTATGAACACACACACACACAAAGGAGGAAGTTAGGATTCCTGCATTCCTGGACCATGGCTGCCCAGCTGTGCGCCACAAGCGTGCATGCACACACACGGATGCCTTGCCAGAAAGAAATAATTATCATCATTTAATATTGTTACAATTACTAACAATATTACGAGATTATTACTGTTTAAACAGATTTTAAAATGAAATATGCCTTCAAGCATGGACCAGTGATTCATTCTCATAAAGGGAGATGATGCTACTAAGTAAAACTAATCAGTAAAAAATCTATTTAAATCAAGAATAAGTCAGCATTTAAAAGGGGGTTTAAAGGTACTCTCTTACTCATGTCACTCTGTCAGTTACATGTGCTGGTAAACTGACTAAAAAACAGTGAAGTCAGAGCAAGCCTGTGGGAATTGGTTTTCCCTTTCGTGAAAATCCAAAAATACCCAAACGACTGAAGTTCTAGAAGAGGACACAGTGCCATGGATATCAATTTTTTCATTAGGTGATTTTGATCCCCCCCCGAGGGCCGTTGTCTTCCCCTGCTGCCTTGATACAAAGTTACAAGCACCATCACCTTGACAAAAACAAACCAATCATCCTATTTTTAAACAATTCAAGTTGCACCAGAGCCTCTGTACTGGTGAATACAGAGACATGCACAGGTACAGACAAAATTTCTGTTACTCTGTATTATTATGCAAGTAAAAGATAAACTAGACCCCAAATGCAGGAGAAATACAAGAAAATAGAGTGTTTTCAGGTACTACATCATCTCCTGTGCTGTGTATTGTAATTAAGAAATCACAATTAACTAGAGTTTAAGTTGAAGTCAACAAGATGAGGAAACCTATTAGAGAAATTTTTTAGTAGGAATAGTTAAAAGGCAAATAAAAAAGACTTTCAACTGCAATACTCTACTCAAGAACATTCAGGGGACACGGGAATGGGAGTGCTGTGATCCATTTTACAGGCGTTTGCAAAGTAATATCCAATCAAACCTGAGGCCTGCTAAAATTAACATAGATTGTAATGTAGACTGGAGCTATTACAGATTTTGCAGCACCACTTCAGCAGGTTCCCAAGGCGATATAGCGACAAATAAATCTGATACCAGCGCTTACTGACGCTTCTTTGAAGAAGCCTGTAATGACCAAGAAAAGACCATTTCTTTCTGCTTCCCTCTGCCACCCAGAGAAAGTGACAAATCAATACAAACACTCTTTGCCATCGGCAAGTGAGCTGGCATTTTCTAGAATGAAAGCTCAACTCAATGTCTTATAATTCTCCTCTCCAGACAGTTTAATTTGTTTAAAAAGCATCTCACTGTTATCATGTTAGCAGCGAAAAGTCAGAAGCTGCCTAATGTATGCTTAAAGGTGAAATATGTGAGAAATGCATTAACGCATATCCAAAAGTGTAGCAACAAAAAAAGGCAACTGGACCTTTTTTGTAGCTACACTTTTGGATACCATGACCTGGATGACTGAGAATCTTCACAGACACGCATTAACGCATAAAATGACTATGAGGTGTCAGAAATTGGGGAAACATGTTTAGTTGAAATACTGGCATCACTGATTATAAAGGTGCAGCCAGTTAGGTGTTTTGGTCCATTGTGTCACCTACCACTGCTCACCGATCAAAGCAGCTTGTAGCACTTCGGCTCATAGGATGCCAGCAAGGTGAGCAGGAAGCAGCTAGCTGCAAGTAAGAACTAGTGGATGATACCAAAAGGTAAAAGCCTCTCAAAAATGTCTCAACCAAATTAGGGGGAAATGAGCACCTGCAGTGGAGAGGAGTTAAAATCTAGTTGACTGAAAGGGGAGAGGTGATGACAGACTGTGACAGACATGCCAGTGTGGATACTTTTCTCCTGGATAGGAAAGCGACATGGGAAACTTCAGCTACGCCCATTACTGACACACTAACCTATAAATAAAATTAAAACAGATAGTACAGTTATATGAGTGGATGCGTGTCCATGAACACAGTGTAAGCATCTTGTAATTATGTAATTAGTCAAATATAAAATTTTTGATTGCAGTCACTCTTTTAAATGCTAAAGGTTGCTGTTTTACATATTTTACATATATCAACTTAAAAGCTGAAATCATTCGATTCTGTCACCTCCTGTGAAAAGGCAAGGGGGAGATTTTCTCTCAATGTTGACACGGATTTGTGTTTTAAGGATTTAAGGATTAAAAGCTACAGTTAGCAGGAGTTGTTTGGCATTATTGATCAAGATTTTATAAAAATCAAATGATATGAGACAGAATGACACTTCTCCTCTGACTAATGTCTCAAAATGAGACTTGATGGTCACAGGAGGCTTTGACCAATCAAAGGGTAGTCGGCTGTCCACTACAACTTCTCTGCATACAGGTCCCTTCCGGTGCTGATTGCTACCCCAGCACCAGTAAGCAACTTCAAATACAGCAAAGAAACTTGAAAAAAAAAGAAAAAGTCAGACCATAAATGCAATATAAAAGTGGCAGTATCTGCAGAGGGATTTAGAAATGGAAAAGAAAATGCTTCAGGTCTTCTGCCATGTGTGAAACAAGTGGGTCTGTTCATGCTCATCTGATGAAAGGAGCTACGGACAAAGAGCCACAATCCCAAACCTAAAGTATTTCAATTACTTGTACATGAAACTCAACAAAGTGTAAACAAAGTGTAAGGTTTCATTTGTCTTCATTTTGATGATAAAACTGTGACAGACATTTTAATCACAGTAAATTATTATAAAAAAGGTGTACTGTTCAAACAAAACTATATTGCATAATATGAATGCTCATCCTGCCTTGAGAAACTGCCAGAGAATTTAGTCTTGGCTTTAAAATGGGAGTTTGGTGCTCCTGAATGACCTAATTGCTGTTAAGGTATTTTACTCCCTGCAAAGGATACATTCCTGAGGTAATTAACAAATATTTCATGTTAAAAAACAGCACAGTGCTGTGGACCTGAAACAAATATCAGTAGCTCTACAAGCACCCTCTTTTCAGAGGATCAAACCTGTGATCCTGTGACCAGCAGGCCTGTCACACCACCAGCCAATCCTCCACCGTCTGTTTTTTAACTCACACATACACACACACAGACAGGCCTACAAACACAGGAGAAAACAAGCTTGCAGAGTTCACACTTTGTTTCCTGTTCAAACATTCCTGTCCAAGCCACAGATTTTCACACAGCGGTAGAACCAAATATAGGCGTCACTGAGGTTTACAAAGCACGCTGGTGCTGGTGTAGCACATCCTTTAATCCAGAGGTTTCAGGTTTGAGCCCCCCCAAGTGTCCTTCTGCAAAACTTGTTTACTATGAAGTGACGCATCAGTTACACATGGTATTGTGGCATGTTTCAGTAAATACATCTGATGTAGGCAAAAAATGACAACTTTATATTCATATTAGTATATTTGTGGTATAGTATGTATAACATAAAATATTTATACCACACATTAAGCAGGTGCAAGCCTTCCATCTGTAACAAAGCAAGATACTGAACTTCAAATAGAAAAAAGCAAGCGCGGATACAATATGGAGTTAAGGAATAATGACCCACAGTGGGGTATGGAGAGGAATTTGGGAATTAAAGGCAGCTTTGACTTGAAAGAAAACTTCAAATGTGTCTTTTGTGAACATTTAGGATAATTTATAGTATATTCCTGTACTTACCACTGATAGTGTGGAGGATGACCAAACAATTATCTAGTCTAATATACACACTTAACGAATCCACACACTATGAAATAAGATGCCACACCGGAATCACTGTTACACAAATAAATGCACAGCCAACAGTGATGCGTGACTTGCATAAAGCTGACTTACATGCAGAGAGAATTAATGTGCAATCCATCTGGATAAAATGGATAAGATGTTGCCACGGTGATGTGGAACGAATAAATAAATAAAACATTTTATTAATCCACTTTGTAGAAAGTATTTTTCATACTCAAGTATGTTTTGTTTGAAGTTAACATGATTATCTCTGTCACATTTGCCTGTTTGTGAGCAGAGCATCTCAAGTCTAAAGTCTAAAAAAAAAGTCTAAAAAAAAGATTTTGATGAAAGTTTTTGGTAATTTAGGTCCTGGTTAAAGAGACAAATAATGAATTACTCTGTGAAAAAATGTTCATATTGCTTTGAAAAGAATCTGGATCTGTAGCATGAAAAACAACTGAAAAATTATTAATTATCGGCAATATTTCTGTCATATTGGTTTTATTTGGTTCATTCATTTTCTACCACTTTTTCTTTCACATAAGGCTTGTGAGGTGCTGGAACCAACTCCAGCTGACCAAGGGTAAAAGGCAGGGTCACACCCTTGACAGGGTGCCAGTCCATCACAACATACAGAGACAACAACCACTCACACAATCACTCCTATGGCCAATTTAGAGTGTCCAATTCAGATCTTCATATATTTTGAGTGTGGGAAGCTGGAGTACCACAAGAAAAGCCAGACGCACACTGGGAGAACATGCAAACTCCACACAGAAAGGCTCTTGGTCAGGATCCAAACCGGTGACCTTGGCCAGTTTACAACCATATCAGCCTCTGTTGCTTTCAAATAACAAATCCCGTCACCTATGTTGAGAATGATGCTTTGTCATCAGTGTGGTGACACTAATGAAACTGGCCTGAGTGCAGATGCTTGCACTCTCCAAGTCCTTTTCTACTTCTTATTGTTTTATTTCCCAGCTCTAGTTTCTAGCTTTAGCTTTACATCTCCATCTAATAAAATATAACAATGATACATTAAACTGTTTAACTTAAATAAACATTTATTTAACATTCATGGCCTGTCTCTTCAATCTGCATTTTGTGTCTGCACTGCAGTGCATTAATATCTTTTAAATAAAATTAGTGAGTATTGACTCATAAATTATAAATAATGAAACAGATTGTGGGGGAAAAAAAAACTTTCCATAAAACAATGGTTTAGTGCGCAAAAATATATACACTTGCATGAAGATGGAGTATTTGGTGGACTAATTAAATAGATATTGGCCATGGGGATTGTTAACATGGCAAATAATAATAATAATAATAATAATAATAATAATAATAATAATAAATATTAATAATAATAAAAATAGCCAGATTAATCAGAAAGAACTGCCTTCCCGTTTGAATCCAACAGGGGCCCTGCTCAAGTGTGTGACCAAAAACAGTAATAACGCGACAATAATCACACAGTCCACAAAGAAATTATAATTTGAGATTATTATCCGAGATGTACGTCCTTCAAAGCCCTGCCTCTTGTCTAAATGTAATTCTTATTAATATGAAGGCTCGGTATTATGGCTGCTGCGGTTGTTGTTATTGTTGTTGCTTGCACAGCCCTTTACGTGTTTAGCCAAACTGGATTTCCAGGCAGGGAAGCCGTCACGTCCCACTTTCTGTCAGAGCAGTTTTAACAAACAAACAAGCAGCTTCTTCATTTTACAGTATCAATGACAAACCAAACACGCTGTCCCTGCTTCACTTTGTGTTTTCGTGCGGAATAGTTGTGTGCTGTCATGTTGTCATGACCCACGACTAGGCTAAAAGCCTCGTTAGCTCCTTGATGCTATCAGGTTAACTGCATTAGTTGTCGGACGACTAATAGCTACACGCCTATTATAGTAGGCAATTTAAACAACAGTCAATCAACAAAATAATTAGGTCATAATAGCGGTACATAATTTTTATAATAACTAACACATATGTTCGACAATAAGAAAGGTAGGGGATGTTATGCGTCTAAGTTCAGAATGGGGGCTACACTAAATCTTAGCATTAGCTGTGGCTACGCATTATTTCCCACTGCTCGTTCATTGCAACTACGAGAAACCATTTCTGTAAAACAATTGCGGATGTTCATAACAGTCAAGTAGATAAGGCCAAAACAGCAGCAGCAGCAACAACAACAACAACAACAGGCACATAAACACCAGCGAAGCACAGCCCCAACGCGTGTCCGACAATGGAACTGACTGGGTGCGTGAGTAGCAGATCAGACACTGCACCAGGAAACGCCAACACGAAAAAAAACACGCGCACATTGAAAAATGCAGGTGGTGGCCAAATTATAACTTTTTAACTGGGCTACACAGAAACGCCGTACACCAGCAATAAATGTCTTACACACCGCCACCACTGTGTCCGATAATGGAACCCCATGGCTGCTTCCCAAAACTGCAGTTTTACCTTGTACACATCTCCGTATGTGCCGCTTCCTATCCTTTGGATCCGCTCGAAATCCTCCTGCGGATTCCGCCGCGACAGGTCGACACTGGAGTTCATCATTTCCACTGCCGATTACGGCGCCGATCGCGCACGTTAGACGAACCCCTACAATGTACGAAAACAGATATTTTAAGGAAAAACATACGGCGTCAGAAAATCCCAGCCCGATTCCACTGTAGCTCCAACATGGCTTCCACTGCGCACTGAGCATGCGCAATGGACGTCTGACAGGGAGACAAGAGAGCTGTTTGGTGAAAGACGGATCATTTGCACCTTTCATCACAGTATAAAAGAGTTTAGTTACGCTACAATAATCTACATCAACAATGCAGAAATATGTATTGAAAAAGGGGGAAAGGCAAGAAAAAAACATTTCATGTATAGTATATGTACATTATATATAATTTAGTGATCACAGCTGAAGAGGAAATTGATGAAAACGCTTAAACTTGGAGTGGCCTTGGCTAGCATTTGAATGTTAAACTGGGCTAAACAGGGCTAAGCAGTGGCAGATGGCAAAATTATGATTCAAGTCCTATTACTGAAGATTGTAGAGTCATCATGTCACTCCTTTTAAAGCAGAGGCAGGGAAAATAGATACATGCGGCCAATCTCAATCAGTCAATGTCTTTTTTGCCCCCCTTTCAAAAAATAATGTCAGTGTGCACTTTGTATATTTTTTTTAACTGCAAACAGGACTCTTAATTACAGGCGTGTGAGAATCATAGTAAACATGACAAGAATTAATACAACCCCTGATTTCATCTCAAACACAAATATGTAGCACCATATATGGATAGTTGTGGGACTTTAATAAATACTGTATCACACAATAAAAACATATATGAATCAAGTTGGCCCTGTGATAGATAGCCCTATGTCAGCTGCGATTGGCACCAACAGCCCCATGACCCTCATGTGAAGGATAAAGCAGTGGATGATGAATGAATGAATGAATGAGTGAATGAAAAAAGTCAAAATTTTCCAAAAGTTTGTACTAACACACATTTTTAATTCTGTTATCTCTGTATATTTTCATAATAACTACTTAAGTGTAAAAAGTACACAAATTACTTTTAGCTCTCAACAATGCTCATCAAACACCTGTCTTAACATATTTATGTATAAGTCCATCTATTGTGCCTAAGCTAACTCTCAGTGTTGTCTGGTGCTTCAGAGAGGAGATGGCTGGAGGCAGGTGTAGGTGCAGGTGCCCAGTTTCAGTGTCTATTGCCTGGGTTGGTGAGGATTTAACCCCCTGGTGGATTTGGACAGTCTGCTGCTTTTTGAAAGACAGAGAAGGAGACATGCATTCTTGTATTCCAGTTTCATCCTTTGTTCCCAGGTTAGATGTTGGTCCAGTGTCTTTTTGTGCCAGGAGTTTTTTCAGGACACAGGACAACTGAGGACTAAGGAGGAGAACCAAGGTGCCACCAACACAGAGGACTCTGGACACACAAACATACGCACCAATTTCAGCTAAATAAATACAAACATATTTGTATTACAGACAGATTTTCTGATTCACTGAACACATCTATGAAGAAACAACAACTACACAAGGGAACAAACCTCTCCATCTCATAGACAATGACTGGCAGGTTGGCAGCCATGTTTGCTTTGGTGCCAAACTTCCTGCCAAATGGTAAGTCACAGACCACAGCATCTACACTGGCACTGGGCAGAGGCAGCACTACACACACACACACACACACAGGGGAAGAGAGAGACAAGCCAAGAAGTAAATTAACACATAACAGCAGGATTTACACTCAGATCCAACTCACTGAGTCCTTCCAAAACACGTAGCTTTAAATCCACATCAAATTAAATAAAGAGTAATGTTAAAAGAAGTTTTACCATTGTTTCAGCTACAAATATCATTATGGTAAATGTTTGTACTTATATAGCGTTTTTCCTAGTCTTGATGGCCAGTCAAAGCTGCTTTACTTAGTTTTTTGCCATTCACCCATTCACTCAGTTTCACACAGCGCATCTACGTCAAGCACATTTTTCTATCAGTCATCTTTCATACCCATTCACACACTGCCGTAATGTGGGGTTAAGTGTCTTGTCCAAGGACACACAGACATGTAGACTAGCGGAGCTGGGACTCCAACCCACAACCTTCAAGTTGAAAGACGTCTCGTGCCTCCATAGATGGCAGTCCATTGCAACCCATAAAGAGTATAAAGACCAGAGTGACAAGACCACATCGTAAAAAGGAATGCCTAATATAGTATTTTGGACTACTTTTACAGCAATTTATAATCTTTAATATTATTTTGGATAGATAAATCAGTCAGTTCTAAGAGATACAATGTGTTTCTCCCCCCAAGAAATCTTCTGCATCTCATCTGTGGGTTCCAGCTTAGTTTTTGACTGATAACTGCTTTAAAGCGGTAGTGCCAACTTTTATTGGTTTTTGTTGATAATGTTAATATTCTGCCTCTGTTTAATCTTTGAAAAAAAAAAAACAATATAACATTATTTGTATGCTGTGTCCATCTGAAAACAGGCTCTGTCAAGCAATACTATCAGACCCAACTGTGCACATTTGTGTGTATACAGCAGCAGTGTGTAGGCAAGAAGCACCTATCCTGTCAAACTCCTGAATGACTGAGTTTTCTGTTAAGAAGTCACTTCTGAAACTTTTCGTGGTGCTTTTTTGGGGGGGGTTTCAGCCATATTCCAACTTGTTTGCTGCTGTCTTGAAAAACAAACAAAACAAATCACTTCCTGTGTCATCTTTTGACAAAATAATGTAGACGTGACGTTTGACTTTTTGACCATTGACTGCGTATAGTACACTCAACTTTATTGTGTCACTCAAATCCTGTGTCATCCTGAAATTCAAATTGACTGGATGGAGGGTCTCTGGGTATGAACATTCAATTCAATGTTCTGAATACTGTGTGTAAATGGGTTGATGACATAATAATTTTTGCAATAGTCTGGTGATGATTTAGAGCAGTTTTTCTTACACATGCATGAAGCTTTCAGCAGGTGAATCCTGTTTCCCACCTCTGCAAACTTTATGTTCTCACTGGCCTTCTGCAGTTGTGTGTCATCAATATCCACACCGAGGAAACAGGCATCCTTAAGGTCCCATTCAGAGTGAGAGGAAAGATTAGAATAATATTAGTCCAATTAACTTCTATGTATTATTATTATCATTATTATTATTAGTAGTAGTAGTAGTAGTAGTAGTATAGAAAATTTTACACAGTGCATTCCTCTTTATGTTATAAATCTCACCAAACGATCAATAAAAACATATACTGTATATCAGATTAACAACTGTATAAAAGTGTGGTTATCTATATCATGACTGAAATATTCAAATTTTTCTTTCTTATTTGTCTTTTTTAACATTTGACATCTTTAATTGAGCACAGTGTGGTTTTCTGTCCTGACCTTGTTTTCCTGCGCCGCTTCTATTAAGATAGTTCCCACCCCACACATGGGGTCAACTACACAGAAACCTGGCTGAGAAACAGACAATTTGACATTCAGTACGTACAGTTCCTTAGAGCACTCACAGTACAACTGTGACTGATGGGCAGTGTTAAATCACAGTCTGAATGCTAAGCATGCAAATGCCCAGACTGTAAATTCATGTATAGCAACCTTTTTTTTTTAAAGACGGTTGAATGGGGCCAACTTTAGAAGAATTTCCTAATTTAGTAAGTCTAAGAAATTTCTAAAATATCATTTGAATTGCAAATACAAACAAAGCATAAAGTAGATAATAATATACAGTACATGCCATTTTGATCTACTGACTACTAGGTATTAAAGGGCCCAAGAATAGCAATTTTGTATGTTGGCCTGGATGAAGGCCTTGATGGCTGAAACATGCTTTTACTGTCCATTTAATTCAATAGCCATGAAATGTACTGCATACCGTATGTACCTGTATCTGAGCCAGTGAGGCCATAGCCCAGGCGACTGTCGCCCTCAGTCCCGTGGTTTTTATGTAGCCCCGGTTAGCCAGAGGCAACCTGAAGAAATGTGACCCTTAAATTATGACAGCTTGTCAAATAAGTGAAAGCTCACACAATCCACAATGGGGTTTCAATTTCAACAATGGACACAATCATTTGAGAAGAACAACACAGAGTCAGTAATCCATGCTGTTACTACAGACTGGTTATGTTGGTTAAGTGTAGGGGGAAATAGTTTCAGTCAGTTACCTGGTCAGTGGAATCCCCAGCAGACAGCAGTCATCACTCAAATAAACATTTACCTGCAGAAGTAGTGCAAACCAGTGGTGTTACGTTTGAAAGAACAGGTAAGACAGCAGAGCATTTCAGCCACCGCTGCTTTCCAAAGAGAATATTTCAGCAGTACAAACCACATACAGTACAAAGTCAATACAATTCAAATTTTAAAATGTTTTACCTCTAGTTGTGGATTTTTCAGATCAGCTTTCCAGCCCAGCAGTCTGCCCAAGCCCAGACCAATCACTTTACTCACCTCCTGAAAACATAAAATATTGTAGACATACAAGAATAAAGTTATTTATGAAACCAATACCTCGGGTGACTAGACCTGTTAGAACAGGGGGTTGTTCTATAAGTCAATTAACTGCATGGTTTGGCATGTTCTATACACTTTTAATAAATTATTGCATTTATAAAGCCTAACAATGTGTATTTATAAAAAATTCTGCAGTCTACACAAACATCATACTATTGAGCCTCAATCTTTTAATGCACCTGCAGGAAGCAATGGTTCAACTTGCTTTGTTTTGTGTATTTTAAATCTTACCTGTGTGCTGCCAAAGCATCGAGACAGAGATCCAGTACACCTGCAGCTGATCCTGAAAGTCACTGGAACAGAGGAAGTACTGCCTTGTTTGATCTTGCTGGGTTTCAGTAGTTCCCTGTCTTCTATTCTGTTGGTCTTCACTTGAGAAAGAAGAAAATAAAATTAGGAAATTAAAGTATATTCCACTGAAGTAACACTTTAAAAACAAAGAAACCGATTACCATGTTTCTTACTTTCCACAGAGAAGTCATCATCCATTTTCATATTTTTCTTCAGTATTTGGCCTTCATCTTCATCACTGCTCAACTCGTCCACACTCTGTACCATCTCTTTTTTTCTCTTCTTTTCCAGTGTGTGTGTTTCTCTTTCGTCACCACTCTTCAGGCTCCTAGTCTTACTTTCCTCCTCCCTCTGCCCTCCTGCACTCTTTCTAGTCTCCACATGGCTCCTCTCCTCCTCTCCCATCTGTTCTGCACTCCCACTCTTCTCCTCCCTTTTACTGATCACACCCCGCATGGGGCTTGAAGTGTCAACAGTAATTCTTCTATCAGCTAGCTCCCCCCTCAGGCTGTTCCATGTCATTACAGCACTGGTCCATTGATTCTTGTCACCCAACAGTGTGGACTGCAACAAAGTGGCTGCCTTTCCTATGAAAATCACAGAGAATATAAATCAAACTCCAGCAAAAAAAGCATTATTATGAATTGGATTTATCAGAATCAGAATGTCTTTATTGTTATGGTACATTCACTATTTCACTATGTGCAACAAAATTGCATCATGATTATGATTACATTACTACCCAAGGTGATTTGAGCAACTATTTGTGTTTAAACTGCCCAGATGAATACAAACGAAAGGCATATTTTTTATGAACAACTAAGAGTATTTTACAAAGTAACCCACATGTATATAAATACACATCTATCATTAGATGTGTGAGGTACAGTACCTGGGCTGGTGTGTGCAGAGAGTCTCACCGGTGAGTCGTGTTTCAACAGGAGAAAGAGTCTCTCTGCAGCCTTTAGCCTAATGATTTTGGTGATTGTTGCAGTGGAGCTGAACAACACTTTACCTGGCAACTGACACACCTGTACACATATTAAAGACAAGTCTATTTGTGGCTCTTCTGTGACAGTAAACTAGATACTTTAAATTTGTGGACAAACCAGGGTATTTGTGGATACTGATCCTTCTGAGATTTGGGAAACAGTGACTTTTACTAAACCAAAATAATAAAGTAATACATAGAATCATTGTTGTAATTAGTTAATCATAAGATGAAGACCTAAACTTAGACATTGTAGCATAAAGGACTTCCTGTACGGCTTAGTCTAGTTAGTCTTAATTTCAATGAAAGCCGACATGATATACTCACATCTTCAGCAGCCAGTTTCCTTTTCACTTCGTCGGTTAAAAAGGGCTCCATACCATTACCGGCGGTGCAGTAGTAACGGACGAACTTACCCTCTTCTCTTAATTTATTCATTATGGTATACGAATAGTTCACTGTTGACTAATTCTCATATCTGCCCATGAAAGTTTGCCATTTTGGACAATATGTTTACACCGGAAACGGAAACACGTCATTAATAGTGTAATGGTTCGTCTTGGCCAAGAGAGGTCTCTCTCTAACAACGGGAGGAGAAAGTGGCTAAAACCTAGAAAACACAAAAAACTAAAACTGTCTGCATATCAAATTTATCATTAATAATAAATGCCAAATGTAATGTAACTTACACAAACAGACATTAAACGTTTTTTAATTAAAAAAAAATAAAAGTATGTCGTTTAAAACAGTTGTTAAGACACTCAGACCATGCATTTCCTCCTCCCTTGCACCAACACTAACAATATCAAACACAGCTTTTATCCTAACATAACCTTAACTTCATTTTAACCATAACCAACAGGTGTTAACCCTATAGTGACCAAAATAATTCACAAAATATCCTTACAGCAATAAACCGAAAATGTTCTTTACAAATATACAAAGTCATGTACTTGTGCACTCCAGTCCATGTATCAGTGCACACACAAACATTCTCAAGACAACATCAAAACTTCAACTGTGCAAGTGCAGGTAAATACACCCACCTCTGCAGCTGCACTGTTCCACCCGGAGGCAGTTCTGAATCTTTATCTTTGTCCAAAGACTTAGACATTTCCAAAGTGGGAAAATGTCTAAGAAACCCTGCAGCAGGAAAATTTGCCGACACACAAGTCTTTCTGTCTGATGGAGTCAGACTGATCCTTCCATCCATGTCTCAACACTTCCCTCACTAAATTTCCATCCCTCCTGCGGTTCTGTCACAATCTCTCTTGCTGTTCTGTCACAAAACTTTTTGATCTCCTTCTTCCCCTTAACTCACATTTTAATGACCCCGAACATATTGAGTTCCATCACCCGTGCCATAAACCTCTCAAACTCTGACAGGCGGGTGTGACCTGCCACAGCTGTGTGGTGCATACTCATTATAATGTGGAGAATTATAATAAGTATATTTATTTGACATCTGGCACGGAAATACTTTGGAATGATGTCACATTTCATCGGTGGGCACAGATTTGATTTTCTTTGAATTCATGTCTAAATCTCTTGTTTGCTAGGTAATTTTCATGCAATTACTGATAACCTGTCAACCCTGACAACATATTATATATTTAACATATATTTATATTTAACATATTTATTAAGCAATCAGACTTTGAATGCACCATAAATCAAGACTTAAAGATAAAGCAAGATTTTATTTTATTGGCAATAATATTCCATCTTCACCAATTGTAATGCTCACAAAAGAATTTATGATACAAGGAGATTTTACTGGTAGAATTGTGAGACTGTGTAAAGACACAACTGGTTCTGAACCAAGTGCGAAATTGATGATTTTTATTAAAAGAAACATTTATACACACATTTCAAAGGGAAATTATGACTTGCTGTGTTATTGCTTTACATTGATTAACATGACATTAGATGACAAATCAAAGGGTTTTGATTTAGGACATGTGTTTGTTGAAAAAGTTCAGTCTTAACAAACAAAGTTCAGTCTTAACAAACAAAAACTAGGTTGCTTTTCCAGTGTATAGTTTTCTTTTGTTGTCAATATTATAAGCCATATTTCATATGCACTCATTAGTGTCCTCAGTTTGAAAAGTTATTTGTCAGGTTTCCTTTTTGCTTCATTATGTGGCAAAAGCTGTCAGTGTTATTTATCCCAAATTATAATCTAAAAAAAAAACAGAAAAGACAAAGCCTGGCTAGACCCTCTGCAATCAACAATACTGCTCACATTTGGGTCTCTCGAGCCAGAGGTACTGTTACTCAAGTTAAATGTTATTGCACTGCAAGATGGATGATGATTACTGTCCCTTTAGTCAAGGACAGCTAATTAAAACTTAAGTTGAATTCATGGGGTTTACCCAACACCTCAGACACAATTCAGATTGTGCCTTTTCCTTGTCACTCTCATTCTCTTCAAAGTTTAGCATGTGACTACTCCTCGTCGGCCCATAATATTGGACGTGTTCATGCAGAAAGGAGACATTAATACTCCTTTCAGCAGCTGCCATTTGCAATAATTAATCCCAGTGCTGCTAAGTGAACACAACAGCTTCACAAAATAGATGCCGTCTGGTACACCAGCCATGCAGTGATGTACTATTGTATATTAAACTTGTTTTTATTCCCCTCCACACCCTATAAATCAATGGATTGGGGGGGTTGGGGGGGGGCATGCAAAATGCGGAGAAGGGGGCAGGTAAAGAAGGCAATATGGAGAGGAGTATAAGGACAAAAATGAGAAAAATTAAATGCATAAAATTATTATCAGTATTATCAACTACATGGGACAACAATGAAAACAAAGTTGAAGGTCAGTATCCACTTTATTCCCTCAAGAGCCACTGGAGAAATGATTATAGGTGGAACTTTAGGTGGAACTTTCAGTGAAGTAACACACATAATTCACGCAAAGGTATCATGGGGGATAGGAATTAGGTGGATAGATAATGATTAACATGAGTAGACTCAAAAAACGAGCAGGGACCTTTCCAAATCTCTGCAATTTATTTTTTACATACAAAACACTGGGGTGTGGAGAGACTAAGGCCCATTACTTTTCTGCATAAAGGTTAACTGTTGCCATGTGACCAAGCTGGAGAAGCTCACAGAAGACAAAGTAAATCCAAACAAGATAATATGTTAAAATTAGCTACATAAACAGAAAATTGAAGTTACAGCCATGCAATAAAAAAAAAAAAAAAAGATGTCACATATTCCACATGTAGCAAAGGCTCCCACTGCACAGAGAACTGGCTCACCAGGTCTAGTCTGCTTCATTTAAGAGAGAACTAGACTTGCCCACGCCTCCTTCTTCTCCTCATAGTCACATTGCTTTGCACCATCTTTCAATCCTTTGATTTTTTTGGTTTTTTTAACCCTTGTCTTTGCTCTCCTCTGCAGTTTTTCGTCTTTTTTTTTTTTTTTTTTTTTTTTTGCATAATGTAACCCCTGCCCTCTCTGCCTTCCCCTTTCATCTTCACTTCAAGACAAATCTCCTACCACTTGAATCCATACAGCTGTGTGTGTGTGTGTGTGTGTGTGTGTCATGGACTTGAGCACACTTAAATATTTACTGCTTTCTGAGTGAGGAGTGTGAAGTGTGTCGAGGGCGTTTAATCATCCATGGACAGAGAGAGCGCGCGAGAGAGAGGAAGAGAAAGAGATACACTTTCGCTGCAGCAGAGCTCCACTGCATCAAACTGACAGAAGCTATCAAAGTCAACAATATCAGGAGAAATAGGGACGGGCAGCAGACTGGGTGTGGAAGAAGAGATATAGTGAGTGGTAGGAGGAGAAGGAAATGAGGACCAGAGTATATTGGTCCACGTGTGGTTTGTATCCAAGTGACTCCATGCTGCTTGAGTGTCCAGTTTTTTTAGACAGCATCATATTATTGTTAAAGTTATTCTGACTCCCTCCCTGCTAAACTTACTAGAAAAATCCAGCACATTAAGGTGCTATTACCATACTATTACTATGCCTTATCCTATTTCATTTTACTTATAATAGATTAACAGAATTCACACTCTGACAAGCTGTTATCTCCATTTTAACTAAAAGGAATCCAGCCATCACACTGTGATTCACCTGTTCCTTCTGTCAGTGTGAACAGTCAAAATGGATCCATTGAAAAGGTCTTTTTTTCTGTTTATGTGATGTACTTGGTTTTCAGCCACTGCAGCTCATTTCCTAAAGTGCTGGATCTCCTACAAAAGACGTACTGTGAGAAATTGGGACTCTGGCAAAGAGAGTGCACTCAAAATAGATGGACAGAGATTTCAGTGCAATCAATGATTTTTTAGAAAACTGAGCAGGACAGTATGAGGAGTGAGCGTCACGCTTCCACTTTTGCCAATGAGTTAATGTGACCTGCTATGACTCTGTTGGAGTGACTGAAGTCATGGGATTGGAGCACCAGTTTCAAACTATACAGTACTGTTACTACTTTGCACATGGGGCAGCAAATGACAATTATTTTCATAATTAACCTGTTGGTTATTTTCTCAATTAACTGAGTAATTGTTTGGCCCATAAAATGTCAGGAAATGTTGATCAGTGTTTCTCAAACCTAGAAAGAATGATGTTCCAAACCAAAATGGTTTCTTTGTCATGTGGAGCCAAGAAGTCAGAAAATACTCACATTTAAGGAGCTGAAAAATCAGAAAGCTTCTTTTAATGCTGAAAAAAAACCTCAAACTGATTACCAAAATTGTTGACGATTCATTTAGTGATAGTTTCAACCCTAATATATCATAATTAATTGCTGTAAATACAAAGTAGTATAATTATTCTTTACAAAAATACAAACTCACAAGTCCTAAAAGCAGACTCTGACAGGTTTAAATGGCTAAAATAAGCCTCGAGGAAAACTCCACGGTTGATACACAAATATGGTACAAAATCTCTTTTGGAGTGAACTTGATTGAAACAACTTCATTTTGACGTATTGATTCCATCCAGGTAGTTGTTCCAACGTTAACAGGCTTAAGCCACCTGATGGCATAAAACTTCAAAAAATGATTTATCTTATATTGATAATTTGAGCAACAAGGTTGGTTAGAGTTAATTAATGGAAGTGTAAACAAAATGTGTTGATCAACTTTGGTCTGCCCATGCTAAAGAAAATTGAGGAACATTCTCTTCCTCCTCCACAAAAGAGAGGATTTCATCCAATATAATGTTGCAAAGTCACCACATTAATGATGTTGTTGTCCATAAATTACACCATAGCTTAGAGAATGCCATCACTCCTTGAGATGGCAGGAGTACACAGATGCTGCTTGTGTAAAATGACGTGCATCATTTAACTTAACACGGGAACTGGGGAAAAATCAAAAGAAAGGCAACAAGGAAAAACAAAGATTAAAATTGGGGATGAGGGTTTCACGAGCTTAACAGATATTAACATACATATACAGGAAACTGTGAGGCCTGACAGTGCAGAAGCCCTTGTCCCAGTTAACACACTACATTTAGTCCCAAATCCCTTCGCCCCATATATTATTAAGTAAAAAAAAGGTCAACATCACACCACCAAGGCTTCTGTTCCATTTATCTACATGACAAGGCTTTAATAAGCCCTTGATCCCTTTTATCAGCATGTGACACAGTCATTAGGAGTTTGTTGCTATTAATTCAATTTCAAATGACCTCTGGCTTCTTCTACTGAGATTCCACCACAATATATTCACTAGAATAAAGCACTGTAAGATATTTAGGGTTTAAAGTCAGCTTGCAGCAGCAGCAGAGAGGCAACAAAAACAGGCTGGAGACCTGCAATGATGCAATGATCCATGGCACAAATTCTTTGTGTCATTATGCGTAGTTGCATTTCCTAGTCACTGCAGCTAGGGGGAGGTGT
The DNA here is from genome assembly GCA_016785285.1 of Brachirus orientalis. Taxonomy (NCBI): domain Eukaryota; kingdom Metazoa; phylum Chordata; class Actinopteri; order Pleuronectiformes; family Soleidae; genus Brachirus; species Brachirus orientalis. The sequence continues at coordinate 439,831 of JAFBJR010000233.1, read as the reverse complement.
AGGTTTACTGCTGAGCTGTATTCAGCTGCTGTGTTGTCTTGGCTATTCTCTTTATTGCAGCAGGCGGAGACATGGGAGGAAGAGAGAGGAGTGAAGCAGAGACATAAGATCCTGCCTGGAATAAACAGATTCAGTTATATGCATTACAGCAGTGACCGAAGAGATCGATTGCACTGCTACTGGTTAGTTGATGTTGAAATTTTAGGGTTATTTTTATAGAGGGTATTTGGAAACTTATTTTGCATGTGTCTTAAGATGTGTAGACTCTTTGTTTTTCCTGACTTTTTTTTTAGATATGAAAACAAAAAATAAGAAAACATTATAATAATAATAGGGGTATGAGAGCATGTAGGTTATAGTTGGTTAGTTAGTTATAGTTAGTTAAGTTAAGTATTTATTGATACTCTTGTAGTGTGCTTGTTTCCTCTCAGATGATGCTCTAAATTATGAATATTTTCCTCGTGTGCACACATACAGGAACACAAGCATCACCATGGGCCAGCAGTCCTCATCAGAAGAAGAGTATTCTCAAGTGAAGGATGCCATTGGTTCTGTCTTATACAATGCCATGTCGGAAGCCGGTGCAGTACCTGACCTCGGAGTGGTCCACCCTCTCCTCCTGGCCAATCACAATCAGAGCTCTGACTCCCCCACCTGCCTCCAGGATAAACTGCAACAGGTTAATGAGGTTTAAAGGAAAGCATTACTAATGATGGTGATAGTTATGAGGAAAACATCAAAGACACAATGAGAAGACTGAGTTAAACAGACCGAGCTGGTAAACTGCTCATTGATGTCACCTTTACATCCATTCAGTTGTGACGTGCAGGTGGAGATGAACTGGAGGGAAAAGGAAAGATGCTGTTGCCAAGAGTGTTCTGTGCTAAGTGAAGCACCTCTCTCATTATTAGCACCGCTGCTCCCGATAAAGAGGGCTCAGATTAATACAATAGTCTGCATGGATCAATGTGATGTAAACAATATGATGCTATTCAAGATAAGAACGCTATCTACTCACCCAACATATCTAGTTTATTGAGACAAATGTTAAGAGATACTATGCTTGAGTTTAATCTCCATTTATTTAGACTTCAGTGTTTTTGTTTCCTTTCTCCTCCTCACCCAGATGCAGACCAACATCGGGAACAGGGCGCCTGCCTACCTGAAGGATCTGATTGGCCGACTGACAACCTTCTCAGATGATCCACGCCTGGCTGGCTTGGTAGGATTAGTGGTTACCTTGGTGATGGATATGGCTTACACTTCATCAAGACGGTCATTGGGGGTGAAAGTGAAGTCAGAGAGTTCATCATCATGTCAGGTAAAGCTCTGTCTGAAAATAACAATGTTCACAAGCTTACAGGTAAGTACGGTTAAACAACAAAAAAACAAAGCTGCGGATGAGATGAAGTGAAACATTGAAAGTTTACGATAAGTGAACAACAAAAAAGTAATTAACTGTCAATATCTACCTCCAGGAGAGAGTCTGGGAGGTCCAGGAGGTGATGGAGGAGTACCTGAAACGCTGTAGGATCAACTTGAGTAATAAAAAGAGACTGTTGGAGGACTCTGTCAGGCTTGAGGGCGAGCTCAGCCTCACCCTCACTCAGCTGAAGACCTGTATGCTGAGGGGAGACTGTGACTCCAGGTGAGTGAAAATGACTTAGACTTAAAAAATGGGCATATTCTCTGGGTCGGGAAAGTCTTGACGAACAACTCCAATCTTTAAGACTTGGAAAAAGAAGCTCACAAACCAGTGCGTGATGTCAAGGGTTACCACTTGCTCATACTCTTGTCTGTTGCTCCAGGTCTCTGAGACACTGGGCCAGTGGAGCAGTGTTTCACACCCAGATGTTGGTTCACCTCTCTGCCCTTGAAGGTCTGAATGAGCCCCTGGTTGCAAGAGAAGCACTGGATCAATACAAGGAAGACCTTACAGAGATTATACCAGTTTACAGGTGACACGGCTCATTCAACACATACTGTAGCAACAAAACAATATAGCGTATATTGACCATTTTATTATTATTTTTGGTTTATTACTTGATGTTCTTCAACTTTTTGTGAGGAACGATGGAAGGGTCATCATCTGCGACAATGAATGTGTGATTGTGAGTACATTGGTGGAGCCGATACAAATACAGTGAACATAGGTACAAACACTGAAGATTTCTTTTTGAGGCTCCGTTGTTTGACAGCAAACACACAGCGCTTCGCTGGAGGCAGGAGCCCACAGTAATAAAGCAGACTGACAGAGGAAACCATGGCTGCACTGGTCGCTATGAGACAAGCTTTGCAGTCTGCTCCAAATTTGACAGCAGAAACACACACAAAAGCTAATCACTGTCAGAAACCTGGAGGCCTAAGCGTACAGGTTATGTTTAGAATTTGCTGTCTACATGTACAAATATACAGTACATTCAGACAGGCAACAGCTGTAATTGTGATAAAATCAACAAGGTCTGAATAAAGTGTGAAAAACATGAAAAGTCAGTGAGTTTTCAACCCCACTGTGTTGGTCCCTCCCTTAAGCTAACAACAAGCCATCACTACAATACAGCAATGATTAACTGATGTTTCTGTTTTAATGAATAAATATGCACCAATAAAGCAGTTACTGTAGGAAATTCAAAATAAAATATTTCCAAAAAGAATTCATAAAATGATAAAAATATCTGTTCTGTTTCTTTTTTAAAATCTTATCACTTTAGGCGATATAAGTCTAATACAGTGTGCGTCATGAAATGCCGTGGTGGTCTTCCAGTATCATATGACCCTCACGAGGTGCCGGAGGAAGGATCCATGACGGGACTCATTGTGACAGACAGCGAGACAGGAAAGAGTGTGACCCTTCCTTTGAACGCCTTGGAGACAGAGACAGGTAGACTTATTATGTTGCACATTAATAGGGAAAACTGTCTCTGTTGGTCTCGGGCATTTAATTAAACTAAGTTGAAATTTACAGGGAGAAGAAGGAGAGTTTCTGTGCCTGATAACACTGTGATGCCCTCCTCCATTAACCTGGACCTGATCACCTCAGATCAGTACTCCCAGGCATATTTGGATTATCTGTTCTCTGATAGGGGACCTGTGGCCAAGCTGGAGATTTATTTTAATAAGAGCAAGGACAATCTGCAAACATTAAGAACTCCAGGATGTGTAAAAAAGACAGGACTGAGACAGGGGATACGACAAAGTGATGGTGAGCAGGCACGGGGGATGAATGTAAAAGAGCAAAGAGAAGAACGGGCCAAAGACAGAATGGAAGTAAGACGAAGACAAGAAGAGACAGAAGAATTAATTCAAAGAGATGAGAGTTTGAAACTGAGTGTCACAGAGACAAAGCCAGAGGAAAGCCTCCATCACAGTGCATCAACTACATAAAAACAACAAACAAATAGCAGCGACAGCATAATGTCAGTCCTCCTCTCAGGAGAATTAAAAAGGAGAGCAATCTCAAAGAAGTGGCAGTCACCTGAACCCAGCTCGGGAGGAAGCTGGGATTAAACCACGAAATTTCCTACAGTGAGGCACCAGTGCTAACCACAGAATCACTGTGCTGCCACACAGTGATTTCTTTTTTTTTTTTTTTTTTTTTTTTAGCAAAATTGTGATTGTCTATTAATAAATACTAAAATGTCTATTCATTTTGTACTTGATTTTGGACTGGAGAATATATATAATCTCAGGAACAAAATGACAAAATTAGTCAAGCATCTGTGTAAAAGCCAGTATTATCATGATATTATCCAATATTATCATTATCATGTATAACTCATTATCATCAGTTATACAGTAGTTTGGAACTTAATTTACAAATAAAAACAGCACATCAATAAATAAATACCAATGCTCCAGTGAACCAATTGACTTTTAATTAAGTGTGAATTAAGATATTGGGACTTTTAATGTGACACATTGTAGGATTTCAACCTTCAAGTAATTCCTTGCAGACTTTGTATGCAGTGTGTCTGTCTGTCACTCAAATATCATCTGTAAGCATGTTAAAAACACCTCAGAAATGAATGTAAAGAGACAAATGTAGAGTATAGAGGGAGGAAAAAAAAAATCAACTCACCACAGCTTCTGACAGAGATGGATGAGTGCAAATCTTTGAAACCAATATTTGATGATGTAAATTAGTAGCTCTGTAGTCACAGTGTAACCATGGTAAAACACATTACTATGGTAACAGATTGCTGCAGAAGAACATATTTCTAATGTTTTGGGCTCGTATTCAAGAGTCAGTGTAGCTTTGTTTATGTGAATCTCACCATGTAGTAAAGAAAAAAATATTATTCATGTAATAATAATACAACAACAACAACAACAATAATAATAATAATAATAGAATTACCCAAGGGGGCTTTACAGAGATGGGGTAAAAAAAACAAACAAAGTGACTCTCTTTTTTGTTCCACACCGTGTGGAAATGTCACAAACTCACAAAACCTTTTCTTCACCTGAACATTTTACCTCCCATGTACATAAAAAAATGGGACATTTTGAGTGACACTCACAAGAGAGTTGGCACTTTCTGTGGCGTGTTTCTCACTCAGAAAGGTTGAAAAGATGCTTTCCTCGCTCAGTATGAAGGTGTACAGTGCAGCAGGTGGGCGAACAGCACAGGAAGGAGCTCTTTAATAGCGTCGTTGGCAGCACTGTGTGAATGTCAACTCGGTAAGTGTGTGTGTGTGTGTGTGTTTCTGGTGTTTTGTGAAAAGGAGTCAGACTCCCTTTGTGTGCATGTGGAGTCACATGGTTGTCAGCATGTCTTGATTAGAGGAAGATTCCAAGCATGTGTAACATACTGGGTTTCTCTGTATGAATTTAAAGTGCATATGTGCATACATTGGAAAGTGTGTGTCAAGGGGAAGAAAGACAAGAGTGGTGCAAGTGATTGAAGCTGATGCACTAACTGATATAAAAAAAAATATAAAATATAAAAAAGCCAAAAGAAACATGTTGACACTACTGACATTATCAAATAAAAAAACTATTTTTGTAAGTGATAATGTAATAACTGCATTTAATGTTAAGTCTGGTGTGTGGTGATGTGTATCGATGTGGAAACGGGATCCCTGGATGCGGTTAAGAGTTCAAATTGTTTTTCCTGTGCTATAAAGAAGAAAAATACAACCCCGAAACATAATTTTAGGACTGTATTTGAACATCTTAAAAACACCTTAATAAAAAAACAAGCTACACTAACCCCCCTGTGTTGGTAAACATGCAGGTGTAGTAAGGTTGTGTTTCAGTGTGCGTATGTATACTGCATTTGGATGAAGTAAAAGCATCACAGCAGCAACAGAAAAGCATCACCACGGTAACTTGACATAATCATGCCACCCACAGCTTCTCATCAGGGAACAGTTGCTGACACAGAGTAACCCACTGTCCGAGTCCAAAAGAGAGGAGAACTTGGTCATCAACTATCTGCCAAGAGAATGGTGGGTGTACGAAGATCCAGACAAGTAGCAGAGACAGTCTGAAATAGGGGATGAAATGAAGGAAAGAAGGATGGAGGAAGGTAGAAAGAGTGGAAACCAAGGGCTGGGTGAAAGGAGCTGAAGGGACAAAGAGAATATAATTATTCATGAAACATCTGTATTAATTAAGATGCCTTACTAGCCCACTTCACTTGATTTAGTAATATGTACATGTCCATTCAAATTGGGTAAGAAGATCATGAGAAATAAAAACTTTCAAACTGGAGAACAGTGTGTTCATGTCAGAATCCATCACAAACAGTAATGGGCTATTTGAAACAACGTCTTTTCATGCCACTTGAATACAGTGACACGAGGTGAGAACACATCTTCATTGTTAGGAAATTCATTCGTACAACTCTGCAGGGATGAGTGGGAGTGACTGGTGCCACAACCACAGCAAAATATTGAATTGTTGAATGTCTTGAGCTGATTTTGATGATCAGTCCAAGTTGTATAGATAATTCACAGGCCTGTATATTGGCGTAACATCTTCGGGTGAATTACAATATTTGTGACCATTTTATGAAAAAAAAAGAAAAGATAAATGTAAGTAAATTATGCACACAAAAGCACCAATATGTCAAGTACAAATGTTTCATTATGAAAACATTACAACAGACCAACTCACTAAAACTAAAAATAAAAAGTATCCAGTGTAACCTTTCCGTCAGCCCAGTTCATGAGCTGGTATTTGCCTGACATTTATTTTTTTTGTCAATTCCATGTGAAACACATGCTTTAACATGACTGCTACCACACAGAATATACAGTAAAAATGCCACCACGCCATCCAAAGAAGAAGAAGAAGAAGAAGAAGAAGAAGAAGACACTGTGCTCCTTCACATCCCTCCTGGATATGAATAATAATGGGGAAAAAAATTGTCCAAGGACCCAGTCTACAACACAGGACTAAGTTAGACTTTGGCTGCCAGATAAACATTGTAGAGGACAATGGCCTGAGAGAAATCATTCACATAGCATCAGCATCAGCATCAGCACTCTACCCTAAAGATGAACAATTGTTTCATGAATACTCACATATGAAGAAGCTGAAGACTGGAACACTAGACTTCTGTGGGTAATGACAGTTACAGGGCATCAGATCACCAGTGATTGCAAGATTCAGTATTAACATCAAAAGTGATGTGATGAATCAGGAATACTCACAGCAAATTTTGTGATGAAGTGGTTTGGGGAAAGGAAATGTATACAAAAACTTAACTTCCTTGCTTGACACGCCAACACAACACCCCCACTCGCTCTCTGTTCTGCCTCCTTTTTTCACCAGGCTTGACCTTTTTACTGAATAAATGCAACATTTCATCTGCTGAATGAAGGACAGCAGGTTTGAGGAGACAAAAGCAGAAGATCTGAATCATCAAGGGGATGTGTCAAAACACAGGCACAAGAAAATACACGATTCAGAAAAATGCCAGCCATAACAAGTGCATGTTTTTCAAGATTGTTTCACAAAAGAGAATTAACAAGAGAACAGCTCCCTTTCAGTAATGACCTTAAAACAATGGAGATCCAACAGTTCCTTCCAGAGTTGAGATAATACTAAGCTGCATGTACATGGGGTATTCTGATACTTTATAACTCAAAAATAGAAATCACAGTGACATGATACAAGGGTGCAATCTATCTCTCTATAAGAAAGAGATGATTTTCAATAATTTGGGCTAAAAGAACTAGCCTTAGCACTAGCATGGACATGAAATCTCAAGACATTTCGATATAAAGGAATAGTTAATTGTGACGTCCATTGTTCTATCATAGAAAGCCAAATTGGGGTTAAATCCAGTGATATATGATCATATAACTCAAAGACACAGAATCATCAATGCAGCGATAATAATATTTTGAAAAAAAGCAAAACAATCCTGACGTAAGACAAAGATGGGGCCAAGAATAGAGCTCTGTGGTACACCATAATTTAGAAGTGATGAGGATACATAAACCTTCTTGAACTCATTGATTTGTCTGCTTTGCCAATAAGATTAAAATCATATATCGTATATGGGGTTCAAGGTATAATCCAGTCTCTGAAGCACTTCAAAAGGAAATCATGGTCTATATATATGGATGTGTGTCCTGAAGGCTGTACAAATCTTACCGTTTTTTCACTACTAGTATGAACTACTATGTCTCAAAATGTGGTTTTCCCACATGTGGTTGTCTACATTTTTTTGTCTTCATTTGTGTTTAATACTTCAATTTGACCATCATAATCTTGCCATCAAAACAGATGTAACTTACATGTAAAACATCTTATCTGGCTGTGCGGCATTGTTATTCCATCGCTGTGCGAGCTGTGGCCCACAACCGCTGAGAGAGGACAGAATCATATCTGACTTAGACAGAAATAGACTGAAATGAAGCACAGACACAGAAAAGAATCAAAGCACTTTGTAATGTCTAGACAGTGAAACAATGTTAATCTGACAGATTGACATTAAGAGTCACTGCAACATTTACCTTGTTGCACTCTGAAGTACACTGGGTATCCTTCAGCCCTTAAGAGGAAATGAGAGCAGCAACAACAACAGAAAGAAGTACTTTCCAGTTTTTGGTGCTTTGTACCTGCAAATTGCCTTGTTTTCTTCATTTCAGGCAAATGGGATCTGTAAAGATGGTGGAAAGTGTAATTCTCTTATCATAAACTCAAGTCCAGACATGGCCAAGTAACAGTGAGATGCCTACATACATACATACATGATAAGTTAAAGTAGGATGTAGAATGTAAGATTTAGGGGAATCTAAATGAAATATAGTATTCATAATTGTGTATTTATTAGTGTATGATCAGTTGAAACTAAAAACAATCGTACTTATTTATTACCTATTTTACCTAATTACCTAATTTATTAGAATTAGATCAACAGTTGTGTGTGTGTATACACATACATACATATATACACATATTTTTTTTCTTTACTGAACCAGGTAAGAAAAGTTTCATTGAGATTAAAATTTCTTTTTCAAGAGAGACCTGGCCAAGACAGATAATACAAAAAGAAAAACATTAGATATGTCTAGGAAAAGGCAGAGACACATCACTTTTCTTTTATTATTTTAAATATAGACATTTTATATGCCCCTGAAAGTCAGCAGGAACATTTCTAGGTTGTGTAGTAACTAATGGGGGAAGTAGAGGAAGAGGAAGCCTTATATTGAAGGTTTTTAGCTCAGCAATTGTGTTAGACATTTGGATGTCTAGTTGTCACTGAGTGTCTGTGGCTGAGCACTGAACAGTGGAGAACGAATGGCTTCGTATATTTTGACAGCTAAGTAACTCTTTCTGACAATTTAGCTTTTTTTTTTCCCACATTAAAGTCGTCTAGACACTCGCATCTGTCTAGAAATCAAATGACACAGCATAATGAGATTTTAGATGGCCACAGTAGAGAGTGGGTGATGAGAGGAGTCAAGACAAACACCTGAACACAACAGCATCAGTAACAAACGTCTATATAAAACATGCCGGTGTCCAATAGTCCCTTCCGCTGACTCACACACTGATACACATTTGCATACGATAAACACCAAGAACATCTCATCGAAATGCCTGGCATTGCAAATGCACAGATATAAGTCAAATTCTAGACATTGTATGTTAAAGCAATCCCTCCCAAACTTTCGTAATGGGAAGAATCCATCCCTCTGTACAAAGAGAATAGCCACAATCCATCACAGTGGCAGCATAGGAGGCGGAGACGAACAAAACAACACTCATCCATCAGACAGGGCAAAGGCTTTACACTAACCAGCTGTGCTACTCTCTCTACACCTGCACTCACACCACTGACATTTGGTGAAAGCTTTGCAGGCTTTGGGCTAAACAGCCACTCCATAGGAGAGGTAAACTAGCTGTGTTGGGCCTTGAGAGGTCATTAATTTGTTACTGTTCAGTTTGTCAGCTAATTCACATTATGCATTTACACCCGGTATTAACATGTGTCTCCTGTGTCCACATCAAGATCTGCTATCCAATCCAATCATGGTCAATCACGTAGTGATGCATCATTTACACTACTGTTCAATATGGTCACAATGTGTCTCCGACCACCTCCCAAAGGTTTGGCAGAGCAGATAACAATCCTTGCTCGAGTGTATTTACACCTGCACTTACAAGTGGACAGGCAGTGTCCGACTGCAATCTGAGCACAGAAAACACATTTTAATAACCAGGTGTAAATGGGGCCTATGATAGTCAATTTGCCATTTTGCCAAGTCAGTGTTTTGCACCAATGGTTATAGAGGATCCCAGTGGAAAACGAATTGCCAGTTTCAAGGTCTGATGTATAAATGTCCGCAACATCTAAAGGTGAGACTGCAGATTGTAACTCCTCCGTTCATCCCTCCCTTTCCCAAGTGTGTCACAGAACAACGGTAGCTTTTGCATACAAGAAAGAATGTTGTTCTTCTTTTTACGTAGTAAGCTTCTGCTTCAAAGCATGAAACAACTGCCTGTAAGTGACAATTTGTGCCCCAAATACTTGGGAGCACTGTCAGTTTACAAACATTGATATGAAACAATTTTGCATGAAACAATTTTGTAAAAAAAACCCAAAGCAGTTTATGTTCATCTTAATTCCCAGCTTCTTGAAAAGATAGTGCTGTTGTAACAAATTCACCAAACTTAATTTGAAATTTGAAAGTTTTCCCTGCTTTTCAGCTGATCTTCAGATTGGCATCTGTTCAATCTGATAGGCCTGATTTTGGCCATTTAGGCTGAGCATTACCGTAATCCACTTTCACACATTCAAATTATAAAATGGTAACATATGAGGCACTAGTCTCCATTTTACGAGTCAATGTACCACCAACATTCATTTGAAGCTTTTATTATGAGGTTAAATATTTGCAGTGTTGCTGTAAGACAACCACTGCATCCGGGCACTAAAAGTGTCTTATCTTAGCAGTTTTGGCTTTTGTGCACAATGTAATTTAATGAGAGAGGTTAGTGTAGTAAAATTAGAATTGTATTCCTGTTGCACTAAACAATAAAAAAAGTGATAAGCTACATGGTGCGGCACAGAAATGAAACAGTGCATTCACTACACAAATCTGCCACATTGCAGCTAGGGGATTTAAATTGTTCATTAATCAAACATTTCATTTTCTTCAGTGTTCTTTTCACTGCTAGGTTGAAATGAGTGTTTATTTTATAACCAATTCATAATTTATTTCTTCTGAATGTTTTGAAGCGTTTAGGAATGCAATGCACATGCATTATATCTGATTTGAAGACATATAGTATTTAATCAGATGCGACACAATGGCAAGTCACATGACAGTTAATGGATGTCCGCCATTCAGACAAATGTCATCCTTTGTATCAGAGGTTGGGATAAGGAGGGAGAGTGAGTTCCATGAAACTGACAAATGGGCATTTTGTTTAATAATTACATTTTTATATTAGAAGCTCTCTCACACACACACACACCGGTTTCCATGACATTGCATTGACTTACATTCATTTCCTGGAGACTTACTCTAACCTTAACCATAATTACTAGTACCCTAACCCTGACCTTAACCTTAACTTCAGCCTTACTTTAGTCTTCACCTTGAAATGTAGAAATTTATGATATGGGAACTTGATTTTTGTAATGTGACTGTGTAAACAGATTTTGCCCTCACAACATAAGGAATACCAGGTACACACACACAGAGAGAGAGAAAGGCAGTGGACTCACAGGGTCTCTGAAACACGGTATCCCAAACTTTATTTTATTGGTTTTTATCAGAAGTACCATGTACCATGGAGAGCAGTCACAGTTAGTGGCAACACATACATACAACTTACCTCCTATCAGTTGGTGATCATGAGCAATCAGTTAAAAAAAACAACAAAAAATAGAAAAAAAAAACTAAATGAACACTCACGCTCACACAGAGAATAGTGGCAAAAATAACCCTTCATTACTACCAATATTGGTTATTGTTCAATTAAAAAAAAACCACACCAAATCATATTGACAAACATGAAATTCCCACCTACGCCCTGTGAGAGCAAAGAAGACTAGAAAGAGAGAGAGAGAGAGAGAGAGAGAGCTAAAGAAAGAAAATGGAAGTTGGAGAAAGATGTGCTGACACAAAAGAAGGACTGAAGAAGAAATGAGGAGGATTTAGGAAGAAAAACGACGGCTGTTCTGAGTGAGGCATATGGGGCTCAAGTGCAGACAAACAATCTCATGAGAGAAGACTGGAGACCCTGGCAGATAAACCATACTGTCACGGATATATGGTGTGGATGTTTGTACTAACATGAGCTGTTGAATGCAAGGCAGTTTGGTACGTCGGACGAAATGAAAAGAGAGAGAGGGAGAGAGAGACAGAGAGTTTAAGTCAGAACTGACATGCGCCTCAAACAGAATAATAAAAAAGAGCACAGGGAGAGAGGTGGTAGCAAAAAAAAAAAAAAGAAAAAAAGACAAAAGATATGAACCAACCGAGGCAAGAAAAAGAGTGAGAGAAAGAGACAAGCTTCAAGCAAACCACAACTTCTCCAAAAAGGCAATATATGTCATTCTTGAGAGTAGTGAGTTTTTTCACCTCCCTTTAAATAAATATGTAGAATTAATTCTTTACGGTTATCGCGATGGCCGTGTGGTCCACCTCACTTGTAACACTGTACAGTATATACACAATATTACTATCATTATTATTTCTTTAATGACAAAATAACTTTTAGATGTACATATAATATTCCTCGCCCTCTGTCAGAGAATACAGCCACGGTAGTAGAAGTAGCAAGCAGTGTCTTCTTTTTTTTGTACAAATAAAACCCATGCAACTCCCATATACAATATTTATTTAAGAGACATAACTCCTCTCTCATCTCTCATTCAATAACAGCAGATATTGCCTTTTTCTTTTTAAACAAAATAAACCTTCAATAATTAGTCATGTGCAAGTTACTAAAAAAAAACATAAGACGTCATTGTCTTGGTTTAAATAAAAAAAACAAAAAACAACATGTTGTTAAGCTCTACATATGTTAAAAAATGTAACTGAGGAGAATAGAAGATGGAAAGAAAAACCTGAATCTGTACAACATTCAAACCATTTTTTTTCTGACGACTCTGGGGGGGAATGGGATACAATTCTCTATAACTATATACAGACATGTTATCATTCATGCACAGTATCAACAAGTAGCACATCGACATTCCAAAATGTGGAAAACATGGCATAGGGAGGAAAAGACGAAACAAAATGTTTACTGCCCGTCTTGGTTACTGTGGCAGCAGAGGGGCTGAGAAAGAGGGGTAAGAGACACAGAGGGACAGATAAGACACCATAACAATACACATGCTGGGCAGGAGGAGTCCATTTCAGTCTCACTGACCCAGAAATCAATGTATGGCTGTAACTTCATGTTTTTTTTTTTTTGTTTTTTTTTTCATTAATTGTTATCTTCTTCCTCCTTCCACTCTTAACATTTTACTTCTTTACTGTTACACTAAGGGTAGACAATAGCTCTGGTAATGCTTATCCCCCCCCCACTCAACAGTACATTACTTGCTCCACGAGGACACTATTGTCCTTCCTTTAGTTCATTTGTCTGTCTGTCTGCTTGGTGTCGCTCCTCAGTCTGTCAGACAGACAGGCAGGCGGTTAAGAGGCAAACGAGGCAACGGGAACGCATCATCACTCTTTACGTTTTGAAGCGACGTCACGACTGATTCAACACCACTGAATTTTTTTTTTCTTTTTTCTTTCATCTGGTACAACATTATTATTGTGTACATCAGAGTCAAAAAACAAACAAACAAACAAACAAACAAAAGAGTCTCTACTGTTGTTTACATCAGGAGCAATGCTGTTAATGAAACAACATAGCAGCCGCTTCACACAAGCAAAAAGAACCAGTGCAAACCCCATCACAGAAGAATGAAAACAAACACTACTGCAATGTCATTTTTTCTTTTTTTTTTTAGCTTGGTGTTAAACTGTATGTACAGCGATGGCCTGTAGCTCTGTTTAACCTTTGACCAGTCCAGACAAAGGTAGGAAGCTAAATCGATGGGAGCTATTTTTTGAGTCTTCTCTTGTATAAGTTGTTTTAGTTGGGCTAATTTAGCTTCTCGACTTGGTCCACACCCTGCGGGGCTTTGAATAGCTGTCACTAATTTTGCCGTTAAGGTAGAGAGAAGTGGTGCAACAAAGCCGGTAGAGCAAAACAGCTAATGCCCATAAACAAAAAGTTTGGCAACTTGATGCAGCAAACTAACTCGATGTGAACAAGCACATTACTGCAAACTTTTTCAGTTCCTCCACAAATTCACTCTGACAAATTAGGCAGCAGGCTATTTTAAGTAAATCCAACATGACATAGTTATATCAAAGACAACATAATATACAATGTTAGAGTTACTCAAAAGGTGATGCAAACAGCTTTTCCTATTTCTTTTTTCTTGCACAAGCTATAGCATTTTTTTTTACAGTGTATAAACCTTCAGCTCCATGCCAGTGAAGAGACAAATGCATACAAATTAGAATAGAAAGATTTGCTAGTTAGCGTTAAAACAATATCAAGGCGTATTTTCGGTCTCTTTTCAGAGTGGTAATGAAATATGAATAATAATTGACGTTTTTAAGAAAGATCCTCTGATTATAAAACCCTCTATAGGTTGAACTGCAAATATCAAGTTTCTGATAGAAAGATTTCCCTTTGGCAAAAACAGGGGTAAACTGCCACTCCAAGGCCTTCACATGAGAACAGCTACCCTAACGGTGAGCTGCACATTGTGCAGAATTTGGCAAATGTAAGCGATGCTAGATGTCATTTATCCTTCAGTACTGCAGTCAAAAGGGAATTTAATGAAAAGGTTCTTCCAAAAAGAACTCGCAGCAAAAAGAGAGAGTAACTGTAAGATTGGCTAGATTTCAGCGTGTGATCCTTGAAGCAACATCTGCTGAAATCGTATCAGTCATTCTGGTTCTTTGCTCCAAAGGTATATCAGAAATGTATTTCTTTACCCTCAAGTCTTTGCCAAGCTCATCCAAGTCAGGGCTTGTCTCTGCTCTACTCTGACAGGGCTTGGGATCTGTCTGTGACAAGATTGTAGCCAAGTTTCAAATAGATTGCACTCAGCCAGATGACTCACTTTACAGATGACATTAAACAATACTACCTATTATAATATACGTCAAGAAGAAAACAAACAAACAAACAAACAAAAAAAAAACACATCAGCAGGAAAACTCTGGCCAATTCAGATGCATACAGTGTGGTGCCATTCTAGCTATGGATTTTCTGAATGCCAACATATACAATATGGTTATTGTACATTGAGATCTTTGTAGTTTTAGCTGAACAAGTACAATAATTAACAGTCTGAAAAGTGTAAACCTCTCTGATAGTCCAAATAGATTTATATTCTACACATATTTTGGGACACACTTGTCTATCAATGACAGTCCGGAAATGCTTCCTAGCAGTTAGTGCTATGTAATGTCAGTCAGTGTGTTGTGAGTTAACTGCTTGGTTTTTATGCTCCTAAATGTGCATTTCGATTAGTCTAGCTAATCCTGACAACGGTTTTCAAAGAAACCTGGCTGTTGCTTGCAATAATGCTTGGCAGCTGTTGTCCCATGACAGCACACCCAGTGTTTTCAAAACCTCAAGTTGCCCTTTGACGCCATTATATAGTGCACAGCAGACAACTGCTTTGCCAGAATCATATTTCTACAGATTTTTGAAATGACCAGGAGCTTGATAAGAAGCCAGAAAACCCAGAAAGCTGGATTTACAGGAGGTGAACTCACTTTGCAAGACTACAGGTGCCGCTTGTGCGGTTGGGTGTTTCCCAACAGACAGCTGACTTAAATTATTGTGTCAAGATTTTGGTTCAACAATTTGGTTATCCAAATCTCTACAAGCTTGTTACAAAGTTATAGAGTCTACAATCAGATATAACCCTCTCCATTGACAGAAAATACTTTTGAATACATTCTGCTCTCAGGTTTTAAAAAATGGTATGAAAAGTGGCTGCTAAAGCGTCAAAGATTTCAAGGCTAGAGGAGAGGAGGCAGACTAGGGAAGAACATGCCATGGATGGTTTCATTTGGAATAAGGTTGATTGTAATTAAGCGAAAAGGTTGAAGCGTTGTCTCATTTTATCATTAATAGCTCTGGATACTTGGACTGGCAATGCTGTAATGAAGCTGTGTAACTTACACTGAAGCAAAGTCCTAATAAACTACACAAGTGATGGAAGGTTGGGGAATACAAATCCCTGTTTAAGAGTCCCCTAAGGGCCAATCTATATGTAGAGTCATAAACCAGGATGAGGGTTAGGGATTAGTGGTTTCTTATAAAGCCCTTGAGGATTTTGATTGGTCCACTGACCAGCCAGTGGGAGGTGCTCAAGACATACTGGGATAATGACCAAAGTGGTCAAGTGAACCAATGGGGAAAGTGGCATCAAAGTGAGATAAATGATAACAGAGGCAGTTCACAAATATGACGTTAAGTTGAGGGCGGTACTTACATTTTTCAAAGTCTATTGCAATGTTAGAGATTGACACATGATGGTGGCAGTTGCACTGGTGGAAAACCAGGCAACAGAATGCCACAGATTAAAAAAAAAATACAAACACACGTAATTATTAACCTAGATATTAATGCAATGATAATCATTTCTCTAACAGTTTTAAACGGTACAGCGGCCATATTGTCTTTTCAGACATGGCCTTATTAAAGGTAAAAGCACACTAACCCTTCTTGATTAAAGTTAGACCTTAAATCATTTACATCTACAGTATAAATCAACAGAAAGAGGGCCCATTCAGAAGCACATGGCATAACCAGGACATTCAGATGGAAAATAGCAGAGCCGTAGTGTACGTTCAGCTCTTCATATTTACATTTCTAACCTCAATGATCAAAAAGATTTTGCTTCATTGAACGTGCCCTCCTACTTAGCGTTTCTACAGGCTGGGAGGGAGAGAGAGAAAGAGAGAGGGAGAGAGAGAAAGAGAGAGGGAGAGAGAGAGAGAGAGAGAGAGAGAGAGAGAGAGTCAAAAAAGACTGATGAAACTAATAAAAGCATGTCTGTCTCATGCAGAGACAGCAAGTGAGAGGCTTTTTTTTTTTTCTTCACAGTACTTGACCATCTTCCCACAACATAAAAGCACAGAAACACAGCCACACACCAGCACTCTCTCACAGTTTCTTATCATTTAACAGTTGTGGCAATATAATCAGATTTCCTTCTGACTGTGTTTCCAGTATCGTCTGGTCATGCACATACATACTGATACAGTTACTTGGTCTTTTTCGGTCTTACTTGTGCCTGTTACTGAAGCTGGATAAAGGAGAAGCACTACTCCAATGAAAGGGGATTAATGGGAAACGTACATGCTACATAAGTAGCTGTGACAGTGTGTCAGCCTCTTGTTGCTTCTCCTTCTTCACGTTGTTAAGACTGTCAAGTTTCTGTATGGCTGAATAAACTGTGGGGGTTCATTTCTGTGTTTGCAACATTGCAGATGTATTTAAAACTGGGATGGTTTCAAGTCAACGTGATTGGTTTGGATTTATGGAACGGAAAAAAAAAAATCCTTTGTTTTTAAAATATTTCTCCATCTTCTGAGCCATTTTTCTAGTTCTCATGTTTCTCCTATTTGCTGTTGTCCTTCATTGTATGCATACTTCTTTCCATTCTGTTTTAAGATGGTTTAATGCGTCCACCATGCCTTCATATGTACATCCATCCATTCATCCCTCATTTAATCTACTGCGTAAAGGGAGGGAGTGACTGATCAACAAGACAGTCTTAATTTCCGATTCTATCCCCTCACCCATTCTCCTTTCACATTCTCCTTCTGTCGCACCCTTTCCTTCATCACCTCCTGACATTTTAGAAGCCCTGGATGTGACAGTAGGCCTCCAGTGAGGAGAAGAGGATGTAGAGGAGCCACAGGCTGATGAACAGCATCGTGGTCAGGACCTTCGCAGTCCGAGGCCCACCCAACTCTCCCCCGATCTCTGGCTTCCGTCGGTACATCAGTGTGGCGACGCAGACGAATGCGAAGATGGTGAAGAGGGTGACAGAGAAGGCCAGTGTGCCGGGGTCCACCTTGAACTCCTCCCCCTTGATATGGTGGTAGATGGCAGCGATTGACCATGCCACCTGTCAAGCATCATCAGAATTAACACAAACAAACAAAAAAAAAAACTCCACAGCAATATAAAAGCCATCAGATCATCATTGTTGGAATAATACTTGAAAGCAGGAGGAACACACGGCTTTAAAGTCCACATTCATAAAGTAAGACTGGAAAAACTGCAAGGGAAGCAAACAGCAAGGCTACTTCACAAAAGCTGCAGACGCACATGTCGCTGACCGACTATGGCTGACATACAACCAGCACGTTGTATGTCAGCCAACAGACTAACAGGTAGTGTTAGTCTAGGGAACCCGGAAGAACCATTCAGCGGTGGGTGGCACATATTCAACTTTGTTTATCTTGCTCAGTCCTCACCAAGACAGACAATGTTGTGATAGCACATCTATTTCAAATTCAGTGACCCTGTTGTTGTCAGGGCTCTGGGTCTTTTGTTTGTGGGAGAAGAGAGGAAGAGGCAGAAATGAAAGCTGAAGGCAAACCGCACTAAACTTGACACAGAATCAGCCGGAACTCTGCATTTACACTAGGGCTGTCACTTTTTCCAAGAATCAACTTTCAAGGAATTTTCCAAGACCATGCTATTCCTTCAAAAATATTCAGATAAATTAAGGACCAAGGTAGGGCCAAACTGGACCCTCTAATGGAGCAAACAGTAACCAGTTCAGATGATCTGATGTACTTCAAAGCTGTATATTTCGAGCTCAAACTGAAATTTAATTTTCCCACCAATTTTATATGGACATTTGAAATTTGGATGTAAAAGCCCTAATTAGCCCTAATTTACGCTAGCTATCAATCAGTCTGTGTATGAGCTGGTACTCACCCCGATACCCAAGAAAACATTGACAGCATTGGACCCTGTCACATTACCAATGGATGCATCTGCATACTGATCCTGGATAGCAGCCACTTTACTGGCAAATGTGTCTGAAAAAAGAGAGAGGAGTGGGAGACAAGATTTATGTAACACATTCAGCTCAATGGATACTTATCATTTCGACAGGTCTAAACATTTCATTGTCGTCACATTTTATTGTTTTACGATCCGGGGGGCTGGGGGTCAAGGATGGAGTAACTTGGCACAGCGTTTTATTCTTGTTGTGGGGAAAGTAATATGTCTTCAAAGTTGCAGGCTTAAAAACAATATGTTTTTAAGACATATTGTAACATACTCTGTGAGGAAAAAATTATATTTTCATTTGACCAACTACAGTAATAATGACCAGATAGGCTTGACATTTGATATACTGAAGATGGCATTGCCTATAACAGAAAATGAAAACTGTGACCTTTCTCTTATGCCACCACTAGGCCATTTTTAAATTAAAGACTTGTGCCAAGTGCTCACAAATCTTTATTTTGGTGACAACTTGGCCTTTTTTTTTCCTTCAGTCACCATCCACCCAAACTTTAATTACACCCATTTAAATGTTCTGTCATCTTAACCAGTGCAGTAAAGGCTTCTGCCTTGGAGGACTACACTGACTACTGTTATTAATTCTGTGAAAATTAAATGCTACTGCTTGAAAGTAGAAACAACAAAGAGTAGCGCAGCACACACATATTTAATCCTCTTGTTTAAGTCAAGACCTCCTCATGCAGTTAATTGCAAGTTACACAAGACCAGAGTGGCAGAGAGGATGCTCTTCATAAATGCAGAGCACTTACAATTATTAATACAGAGCACACTAATGTTGAAATCTACAATCTTTTATCTTGTCTCAATATTCCGTCGCTGGCAGGCCAGGTTTGGGCCAAGAGCAATAATTTACAGGGCTGAATCACAGTCTGCAAGGACAAACAAATCTTGGCCTGACAACTAATCAGCATTGTGCTACTTATTCCCCCAGATTTCCCCTGGATTAATTTTTGGCCAAACTGCAGCAGCTCCACAGGGACACTGAGAGAAGCTTTGGATGCTCTGCCAAGTCTCAACAATGGCCTCTTAACTGCGAGTGCAAAGACTGAGCCAACAGTCAAATGGTCAGTTAGTCCTCCCTTTTTCTCGTGCTAATTTTCTGGCCGGCTTCTCTTCATTACTGAATTGTGTCGTTTACAAGTTATAGTTAAACGGGACAAAAAAAAAGGTGGATAAAAAGGCAAGAATGTGAAGGCGAAAAAGTGTAGTATGAGCTATTTTGAAGTGGCAGCCAAGACGGTGGTGGATAACAGGACCATGGATGAGGAGAGAGAGAAAGAGAGCGTGACAGGGTAGATCGGGGCATGGATGAGACATTGTGCCAAAGAAGAGGCCCAATTCCCTAAATACAACTTAGAGCTTAAAGGACAGGAACTGTCCTTTAAGCTCTAAGTTGGGCTGAACTGTACATACTGTATCTCTATGTGTGCGTGCATACATATGTGCATGTGTGAATATGACGGCTCTATTCACTCTTGATGTTCTTGTTTGCCTGTCTGCAGGTGCTGGATGAGTGGCTGCATGTACACTGTGTGTGTTTGCAAGAAAAGATGCCAACTGGATCCCATGATATCATGCTTTCACCAGCTGACAAAGATGCGTGTGCTTGTATTTGTTACTTATCGTACATTTTCTGGCATAAACTCTGACTTTGTCAGAACCAGTAGTCCTCATAGAGACCAAAACCTGGACAGTGCCCTCAGGATGATTGCTGCGAGAGACTCACTTGGTCTTTAAGTGCTTGTTTGTGTTGATTGAGTGTGTGTGCATGTGTGCGTGCGTGTGTGTGTGTGTGTGAAACAGGTTCCACTCTGCAGCTTCTTCTCATGAGAGCACATGACTCCCTGGAGAGTTTGCTGGCCTTTTCCTCTGCCTCTCTGTCAATCACCCATTCTCTTTCTCTCTCATCCATGCCTTCTGCTCCCGTTTGTTCCCGTCATCATTTGTCACAGCACATTTTGAAAAGGTCAAACCTGCTTTTATTTTATCATCCTTATAGAACATTATAATAATAAACACTCTGTAAATGCCTCACTGCCTAGTCCTCACATTCACTGCACACTACCAGGCGTCACGTTTCGTTCATCCATTCTCTGTCTGCCATTGTGCTAATCTTTTACTTTTAAAAGCCCTGAAGCAATTCAGATCTCATCCATCTGACTTCTGCCCACAGTTCTACTCAAATTTCTAACTTCTCTAATCGGTTCTCAGTTCACTGCATTTGTATTAACATAGTATATATGATACATTTCTCCAATTCTCTTGTTTGTTCTGCTTTGCTGCAGCTATTCAGCCTTTCTTGACTCCTCTTTGTGATTTGTGATTTGGTTATTGGTCATTACCTCAGTCACTTGTCAGTGCAAGCATTTGTCTGCTGAGACTGAATGAATGAGGGTCTGCATCTCAGCCTAAAACTAGCCCTTAATCAACACATTGCTTTAACACAATCTGCGATATATTTCTTTTTGGTCTTTTTTTTGTCTCTCCTGATTGAAATGGACCTCCTGAAGCTATCATAAAATGACACTTTACATGTACAGAACTTTTATTATAAAGTGATAAATAATAAAAAGATAATTAAATATAAAGGAACAATTTATTGAGTTTCTGTGTTTTCATCTTGGCAGCTTTTGTTTTCTCCATATATCCTTTTGTGTGTGTACTTGTATTTATTACCTCCTTAGGACTTTTTTTTGGCACGAACCCTGACCTTGTGAAGACCTTATGGAGACCAAAACCTGGTCCTGATGAGGCAGAACCCCATTTGTGAGGAATTGGTTAAGGTCAGGGTTAAGATTTGAACTGTGGATAGGTTAGGGTTTGGTATTAACTGGTTATAAATAGGGTTAGCAATAAAAGCAAATGAGAGTCTTTAAAGGATAGTTACACTAACCTGTGTGTGTGTCTTTGTATGTATTAGCCTGGCTAACTGTGATAAATGAGGTTAATCACCATGGAGCCACAGCACAGGTTGGCTTTTATTAACAGTAATAGCTGCAGAATTATAGGTCTGTTTCTTTGTGTGGGTGTGTGTTTGTGAGGGCCACAGGAGGTTCTGTTAATAAGCTGCAGAGCTTTAGAAAGGCCGAATCGCTTTGTATCCATTCCATAGCTCTACATTCATGCATTTGTCCACAAATTCAACTGTTAAAAAGCGTGCATTTTATGTATTTGGACATGTACGTATGTGTAATACATCATTTTTATCCCCCAGATCCACACATAGGAAGACACAAGACCATTTTAATCGAACATGACAAATAACACATAATAACACAAGGTTGTCATAGTACAGATGTGTGTATGCGTGTGTGCGTGTGTGTGTGTAAAAGTGTGTGACACCTTTTTCTATTAAGTGTTAATGTATTGCAAGGACAATATGTGTATGAATGCATGCAGCCTATAAAATTATAATGTTTTATTCTTTGTATTTGACTTCAAGGTCTGTGTGTTTCGCAGGAGACTGAGGCCAGGGTTAAAGCACATTGAACAGCTGTTGCAATTGTCGGTTATTCCTCATGTTGAGAAGATGATCCATGCACCTGTCTGCAGGTCAGAGAGTTTCGTCTAACAAAATCTCACATTGGGGAGACTCAAAACTACTGGTTCAGAATAGATTTAACACTTTATTAGAGACTCTCTTTAAGATCAGTACTTGTTTATGTCTAGGGCATGTAAATATTAAAAGCATGATAGCGAAAGATTATCATTTCCAGTAATTCAATAACCGTAAAAATCTTTAAAACAACTTCAAATGGGGGCTGATTAATTCATTAATTATTAAAATTTCACTTAGAGCTTAAAACAATAACTAAACAATAATAATAATTTATTTTTGAAATATATTTTTGGCCTATTTGGCCTATATTTTCTATCTGTTGTAATTGTATCTACTGCAGGTCAAAGTTAGGTTGAAAAGCAAAGCACACTGTGTTTCTGTAAGTAATTTACAACATGATCATAATTCTGTCTTGTCACACTTTGACCTGCCTGACCCACAACCTGCAGCATATATTCATCTATGTTTTTTTTTTGTTTTTCCAGAAAGCTCAACTGAACTCACCCCAACTACATCTATGGGTCTATTATAGGTCCCCAACTTTGCCGGTTCTAAAACATGCTCATAATATGTTCTATTTCTATAGATTTCTTTCTCTGCATTGTTCATTAACAGAGCACAAACTCAAATGACCCATCAATACAGGGATACACTGACTCCTACTCTGCCCGAGAGTAATGGGGAAGGGGAAAAAAAGCTTCAAAAGCAATAAAACATGAAGCAAGGAATTGAAAATGTCAAAGTATGTACCCTGAAGGAGACCATTGATTAACACAAATGTATTCCTCTACTGAACATTATCGGGCATTTTCGGCACAAAAAGGACTTATAAAGCTAAATGCCAAATGTGGATAGAAAATAGACTTTGATTAAAACTGGTGAAAAGTCCAATAGCAGGATATTTATATTTAAAGGAGCAGTGATCAATCTGATCAGTATGACCAACACTCACCTGGTACGGAGGTTCCCAGTGCAACAAATACTACTGCTGTGACTGAGTCTTTCAGGCCCACTGTGCAGCCAAAATGAGAGGCAAGGTCTCCTGTAATAAAATGCAAAACATGTTTTACACATCGATGTTCATTGATCATTTTCAAATCTGAAACACATTCAGCAAATCCTAAAGGCTACAATTTACCCAACGTGAATGACATAACTATTTCAGTGGCAGTGATTGTTTACAGAGAGTTCCCCTTATTTTGTTATAGGAATTTTTTATTTCACTTAATTTACTTTAATTTTATACACATGCAAACTGTTTGATTCGTACACGTTAAAAGCAGTTAATGTTTTAATTTCTCAGCTTGCGTTACAATTTCATTTTCTCTATCATGTCTTATATCCCTTAAAAGTAAGAAAGTTGATTTTTAAAAAAAGTATATCCCAAATCTAATCACAATATCTGCCAGAAAAATTCCTAATTCAGGGTGACATTTTTGATCAGCTTTTGATTTTCCACTTATAATGACCAACATATTTTTGAAAAAGTGTGTTTTTTTTTCTTATTCTTAAAAACAGTGGACTTTTTTTTTTATTTTTGCCAGCAGTCAGCATACCAATGACGGCGGTGAGCAGTCCGATCATGCAGATGGAGACGACGAAACAGGCCCAGCCGTTCCAGTAGTCTGTGGGCGGGACAAAGGCAAACAGAACCTTCCAGAAGACAGTGAGAAAGTGCATGACGTAATCGAAGCAGGACGGCAGCTTTTCCTCCCCGCACTCCTCGTCGTCATCATCCTCACCTAGGGGAGTAAGCGTCGAGAGAGATTTAAATTAAAAGATGAGGGCAGGCGTGTGGCGTTTTTGGGACGAGGTTTAAAACGGCAAGGTTCAAGCACCTTTTGAAGTGACTGACAAAAACAGTTTCACCCAAACTGTCCATGACTAACCAGAGACACCTGAGGTGCAAATGATGAAAGGAGCCCAACAAGCATGACACACGCACACACGCACACACGCACACAAACTACACACTCCCACAGTCAGCTGTTGTTCTGCTCTGCGGATAAGTAAGTTAAATGAAAGAATAGATGAGATCACCTGCTGCTGGCATCAATCTCTCACTGGGTAAATCCCAGTGAAAGACATGAACTTGTATTGATTTCACCCATGCATAACCTTCGAAGAGCCGGTGATGCATTCAAATGCTCATAACAAGCAAACAAAAAGCATCTAAACTGAGCTGAGTTTTTTCAGGGAGGTCGCTGCTTATTTCAGCAAGACAATGTCAGGACACATTCTGCATGTGTCACAACAGCGTGGCTTTGTAGTAATAGAGTGCAGGTATTAGACTGGCCTGCCTGCAGTCCAGACCTGTTTGCCATTGAAAATATGTGGTGCATTATGAAGCGGAAAACAAGACAACAGTGTTGAGCAACTGAAGTCGTACATCAAGCAAGAATGGGAAAGAATTCCACCTACAAAGCTTCAACAATTAGTCTCCTCAGTTTCCAAATGCTTATTGAGTCTTGCAGGCATCAAATTCAAAATGAGTTAATATATGCAATGAAACAATAAAGTTTATCAGTTTGAATATTAAGTATCTTGTCTTTGAGGTGTATTCAATGCAATACACAATGCAATGTAGGTCAAAAAGGATTTGCAAATATTTGTATTCTGATTTTATTCACGTTTAACAACGTCCCAACTTCAGTGGAGTTTGGGTTTGTATATATTGTTTAGCTTTATATCAGCAAAGGTACAGGCAGCAAGCTTGAATTATTGGATGTCGTCCGAAAGAACAATTTACATAGACATTTTCAGTTTGGAGAGGGAATGTGTGGAAACCAGAAACTACGAAAAGCTAAACTAACCCGTACACACACACTTCAGTTCCAATGACGGATAAATTACTATTTTTAAAAATATGTCACTTTTGGAATGAATTGCAATTGGGTGTATCAGCCTTGGCAAAACTGTCATAAAGAATAATAAATCAGTAAAACTATTGCAAGGGGGGAAAAAAAGTCAGGCCCACACTTGAATTGTCCTTAGCTTGACTTATAACCATGATAGTTCCAGGACAAGCAGGGCGCTTTCTTCAAATTTAGTGCTGCTGTTGACACTCTGAGCGCTGACCTTCTGCTGCAAGCATAAACTAACGGACAGACAGATTTTTCAGACTGCGTATTGCAAACAGTTTGTAGACATTAGCATGGACTAACACAAAGATAAATTTAATCTTGTAAGGCTAATAATTTCCTCAAGGGGGGGGGGACGTGCCCCTTTCAGAGAGAGTACTCTGGGCAAAAATCAAAACATTAACTTTAAATGAACAGTGAAAGGTCAGTGCAGGGGCCTCCTTGACACACACGTCTTGTGAAATATAAAGCAAAACTGTCTACCTGTGCTGTGTCATTTTCAATTTCTGCTGTGCTCCTTCCCTCCCACACAGTCTGCCAGGAGCAGTTGGAGGTATCTCTCCAGCACTTTTTCCTCTCTCTCTCTGTCTGTTAATGCTTAGATAACCCCACCATCGCTGTCCCTCTCTTTTGCCTCTTCTTTTTTCAATTTCCTGTCCACGCATGTGTAGGCATACCTCCGCAAACTCAAACAGAAAGCAAAAACCTATGGATGGATGTGCCTGTTTCACAGTTGGGAGTGAATGTTGGTCTGTGACAACCTGGACAGTGCATTAACTAAGCTTCTAGTAAAATGTAAAAAAAACAAAAACAAAAAACAATTACATACACATTATATAAATGGACCCTGCAGGTCAGTGGTTCTCAACCTTTTTATACCACAAGTACCACCATTATTGAGCTGTGGTGTTATATAAGCCACGCACACACATACTGTATATTCTCACATATAGAGTACTTCAGACACTGGTATAGCCAAATTAGATTAAGATAGAGTCCAGTTTGCATAGGACAGTAAAAACATTTTTTTTTGTATTTGTATACTGTCAATATACAGTAAATAATAATCAAATAAAAAGAAGTGCATGTCTGGGATGGGATTACAATATAACATTGGTTTGGATTTACTTTTTTAAATGACATGGAAGCTATTAACTCTAATGATAGTTAAAAATAGTTTAGAGGAAGTTCACAGCTGACTTGGTATGATCATGATGATGACTGCAGCCCTCAAAAGTAAATGTCTCATTCTGTCCTCTCTTCATCATGCCTAATTTGCACACCCTCTATTGCCATGCTCGGTTCTTAAAGTAATTCTTTATTCTTCTCTCTCCCACACACCTTTTCCTAGCTGTTGAGGCCTTTATGTAACTAAACACTATCGATGAGTTTCTTTCTTCATCTGTCTAAATCACTAGCATTCCTCTACCGCCATCACTCACAAATGCCATTGTCAGTGTCATCCCTCACGTTCGTTTTGTGACAGACAATTCTTTCTGTATTATTTGGGTCTCATTGGCTTCCATTAAGAAGTGGCTGGTCAAAATAAACATGAGAAAAGCAGTGACGTGACAAATTAAAATAATAATAAACAATTAAGTTTAATCAAGTAAACCCACACTGTCCCCAGAAATAAATGTGTGATATCCCAACAAAAATATAATTACGTATGTATATGTCAGTTTTTCATTAGCTGGAGTCTCATGCTAATGCGATAGCTGCTGACGGAGGGTTTTTTTTTTTGTTGACAGCATATGAAAGTCATATCTCATCTCACACATGCACATATAAATACTCTCTGTCTCACGCATTTCAGAGGTTTATCTCTTGCTGCTCACTGATCATGCCCACTTCTCTACAGGCTTCTGGTCAAGCAATGGGCCTGTGATACAGAAAATCACACACACACAAATGCATATTGCATTCCTCAGCCCCTTACCCTAACCACAACTATCACAACTAGATGCCTAACCCTAACCCTTACCCTTACTTAAACCCAATTCTAACCCCAAAACTAGGTCTTAACCCCCCCCAACAAAATCAACAAAATGTAAGGACCAGGCAAAACATCCCCACTCTGTATGGTTTATATGATTTTTGGTCCTGATAAACCACAAATACAAGAACACACACACGTTTGTGCAGCATTGTGGGGGGAAAAAAAAATCACATACCTAGAAGAGAAATGCAGCCTGTAATTCGTCAATGTATCTACAAACGTAGCCACACTTTGTGACTCTCGTCCGCGTTTCTCTGTGACACTGTTGATTACATTTGAGTCACTGAAATGTGACGCTGTGTTTGTCACATTTTTAGAGCATTAAATAAACTTAATTTGAACTGGTTTCTCGTGATGTTTCTGCACGAACCTGCCTTATTTTAAACTAACAAGCAAAGAATCCAGCGTTACCACAGAGCAGAGACAAGCTGGAGTCACAGAGAAGGAGGAAGAGAAGTGCTTCGCTAATAACACACTGGTGCAGTGTCCCCGCCAGTCTTGTAATCAAACCTACAACCTTGGTAATGTTTCCAGACTCTTACAATAACAATCTGAGCCATTTATTGGGGAAAACAAGCACTTGGATATAGGGTAATTCAGAATGGCGCTGTTGTCCGGTAAGCTGTCCAAACTGAACTACTGGACCAATTATGAAACCTTTTTTATGGACTGTTACATAAACACCCATTTTACAAGCACAGGGCCCAGGTCAAAAAATACTGGAGCCCCCCTTTAACAATACTCCCTCTTCTTGACCGAAAACTAAACCTAATTCTAACACTAACCATAAAAGTTAGTCTTCATTCGGGAAAAGCTTGTTTAATTGTTGAGGACTGGATGGAATGTCCTAACAAATGTTTTGAGTCACAGCCATAAAAAGAAACAAACACACACACAAATGTTTGCACAGCATTCAAAGTGAGGACCCTCAGTGTCATAATGCATTCCTTACTTTAACCTTAGCCATCACAACTAAATGGCTTACCCTAACCCTACCTAAACCCAATTCTGACCCTAACCCTAAACCCAGGTCTTAACCCTGAAAATGCCCTTTAAAGAGGGGCCAGCCAAAATGTCCTCATTCCATATGGTTTATGTTTTTGATTTTGGGTCCTCACAAAGCCACAAAGACAAGAATACACGCACAGACACTCTCAGAAATTTACATTTTATCTTTGCTCTTTTCAGATGTTTCATAAGAGCAATTGTCACAAACAGTAGATAAGTCAGTCAGTCCGTCTTTTGACAGAACACTCAGTCCGTCAACAAATCAATTAACAGCCAGTCATTTAGTAAGTCCATCATTCTCTGTTATTGTGCATCCACAGCATTCACAGTTAGTGCACAGCATTGGCAGAAAAATAATGAAATGCAGAGGAACAATGGCAGCTGAAAGAAAAGAAGCTTTTTTTTTTTTTTTTGCTTGCATATTTGGTCAACAACTGTGCTGCGTTTTTCTTGTGACTGTGAAAAAAAAGCTCATCATAAGGTTAAATAAAGTGTCTTCAGCACCCGTATTCGTTACAACAGTAGAAGAGAACATAGGAGAAATTAGCCATATCCTCCATTCCACCAGGCTTTTTTCTTTTATTTCCTTCTTTCAATGAGTTTCCCCTGACTACCTACACTTACACACATATATACATCGATAAATAAACATACACACACAAACAGAGGAGCAGGTGATGAACAGTAGGGTGAGGTCTCAGTAATTATAGGGTAGTGGAGTGTAGAGTGCTTGAACATCAATCTCTTTCTCTTTTCTTCACGTTTTTCCACCTCACGATCTGTCCTAACCATCCCTCTTTATCCCTCTCTCCCTCTCTCACTTGATTTCTTTTCAATTGATTTCCCCCCCCTCCCTCTCTACCTCGTTGTTCCTTTGTTTAAGCCTGTTCTCTTTCAGGAGGTTCTTTTAACATCAGAGATGCAAAACTGTTTAAATAAGAAGACACACAAAAAGTATATAAGAACATTTTACTTCTGCATTTACCTCCCTTGATTTAGCCAAAGTGCCCAAAACCAAGATGACAACTATCCACATAAGGCACCGTGATAAACCTCAGTAACATCATGGGCAATAATTAGGCTAAGACACATATAGGATTCTAATCTCAGCCAAATTATGTTGACATGTTCACCAATCACAATCAATAAAGTTGATTGTGGCAGATCCATATACAGTACTGAGTACTAATACATTTTACTTACTTCTTTACTTATACATCATAATCTGAATGATCAGTAGTCAGATTATCGGTGTCCATGTAAATATTACCACGACAAACAATAAAAACGGGCACGTAGCCATCTTAGAGAATAACATATAAATGACAATCAATCCATGAATAATTCAACACCATCTCAAGCTGCTCATTAAACAGCGAATTGTCCATGTTTGATAAGGTCACATTTGTGCAAAACTAAACACTGACCAACACACACAATGTCCCAGCACCTTTCTGTGTTAGCTTATCAGGGGACAATTGTGACATAAGCCACACAATAGACAGAGAAAACACACAAGCAACATGGTTCAATGGACACACACAAACACACT
This sequence comes from Brachirus orientalis, assembly GCA_016785285.1. Classification (NCBI taxonomy): domain Eukaryota; kingdom Metazoa; phylum Chordata; class Actinopteri; order Pleuronectiformes; family Soleidae; genus Brachirus; species Brachirus orientalis. The sequence continues at coordinate 410,294 of JAFBJR010000233.1, read as the reverse complement.
GGTTTCCATGACTTCAGGGGACATTACATTGACACATCGATTTCCTGGAGACTTAAACTCACATTAACAATAATTACATGTTTATGTAATTATGTTATTGCCTAATGCCTAATCCTAAAAACCTAACTCCAACCTCAGCCTAACTTTTAAACATGTTTTTACCTTAAAATGTAGTCTTTTAGATTACGGGGACTTGATTTTTGTCCTAATAAGGAAGACCGGTCCCCATAATGTGACTGTGTAAACAGATTTGGGTCCCCACAACATCAGGAATACCAGGTAACACACACACAGTGACATTTCAGAGGGCAGGCTAAATTCTCGTCTCCTCCTTTGAGATGAATGTCACGGGCGCTGCAGCATTTTGTGTGGCATGTGTGTGTGTGTACATGTGTGTACTTCAGTGTGAGTGCCAACTTAGTGTTATGGTGTGGCGACCTGTCAGCAAAGCCCTGGCAGCATAAAAATGTCCTCTCATGGCTGCCATTTTCACAAAATACACATCCACAGTAAATAATAGTGACAACAAAAAATAATGTTCTTTGGCCACATAGTGTATGGAGCTGGAGCCCTAAAGCAGGGTGATCGTTAATGTTTCCCTGAAATAGACGACATATTTCAGATGGGAAGGTGAAGATAAGAGAGACAATGAGAGACTAAAATGTCTTCAGGCAAAAGCAAGAAATAGTTTAAGTCTTGATTTTGATCTCACGGGTTTGAGAAGAGATAAAAGAGATGGATGCAGGGGGTGGGAGAGTCAGCATCAGAGTGACAGCTCAAAAAGAGAGAAAGGACAGAGAGTGATTATACTGAGCATACTGAGGTAGCTAATCTGTGTGTGTTAAATCCACCACAGTATCACTGACAAAAGCTCTGGTCTTGTTCAAACCCTTAAGCCGGAAGAAAAGCTGAACTTCCAAGTTACAACATGTCTCCATTTGGACTTATTATACAGCGTGTGGCATAATGTATGCCCAGACCTATTGTAGGTTTGGGCGATTTACAGATCTTTTCAAATGGGGTATAGATATATAGGATACTATTTATACCACGGCGATGAAGCCGCGCGCACACTGCATCTCTTCAGAGGAGAGGAGAGGAGAGCAGAGAGCCTCCTCTATCAGGGTGAGTGAAGCACGGCAAGAGCATTCTTTGTGGAAGTGGGGGGAAAAATAACATATCTCTTCCTCCGTCTCGCTCCAGTGTGGCTCACAACAATATCTGAAGCATGTTTGAGGAGGAGGAGGAGGATGAAGGAGCACCTGCACTCTCACAAGCCCGTCCTTAGGATGCATTATTTTTGCAGCCAACACTGCCCAATCTTTCAATTCTTTCTCACCACAGTGAGGAAAATGTGATTTTTTTAAAATATAATTGTTCAAATTTCATTTCATGCTAAAGCAACATGAGTAGAAGTAATGTATAAGGTAATAGTAATATATTCAGTATATCACTATTCAACCAAAATATAACGAAAATTACTTTCTTTTTGTCCCTATTGCCCAGCCCTGGTCAGGCACGATCAACAAAAAAAGTCTGTGTCCCATTTTTTTCAAGTTCAACCTATTTCTTTGCTTATCAACAACTCCCATCCATCCATCCATCCATCCATCCATCCATCCATCCATGAAGGATAAATAAACAGTTTGACCCTGGTGTGCCATTATGGCAAAGCCAGGCTCCATCATTTCCTCCTATACACCTCAAACACTGGCTTGACACATTTGTAATCCACTAGAGAAGTAATTAATCTTTGTTTGTTTATTTCATTTGTAGTGTACCTGACTTTACTGACTTAAAAAAAGTGAACGTGACTGGGTTGGGACTACAATAAATTCAAGTGAATTCATTTACTACAACTTAATTTCTGTCTATTACAGTTTAATGGAACAACTGGTAATTACAATATTAAATTAAGTTGAAATTTCATACTCCCTTACATCCCACACAGTTTGCATTGCTATTACCAAGCTGTTACTTGGTGATACTTGCATTAATGTAAGATTGCTTCCCTATTACAAAACGACTACAGTAGTGGTTGTTGATTTTGGGCTACTGTAGAACATGGCGATGCAAAAATGGTGGGCTCTGATGACGAGCTGCTCCCCATTTGGAGGTATTTTAAGGTCACAAAAAAAACTATTCTTAATTTGATTGTACACCAATTTAAAGAGAGTTATATTAATCAACAGAGATTATATTAATTGAATTAAAATTTCAAATTTGTTGATTTATTAGTCCTAATTCCATTGTTACAATGTTTTTTTTCAAACATTGTAACAATGGAATTATTTGATGCCACACAACTGGGCCGTGTTCTAATTTTGCCAAACTAATGTAGCCAAAAGGCACAACACTGCAGTGATCAAATAAAGACTTGCAAACGTGCTGTGTGTGAACGAGCATCAGTGTTAGGTTGTAAAACCCAAACAGGGAGAGTTGGTGGTGATGATCAGATTCGTAATTGATTTAAGATTGATCCTAATTCCCTGTTGCTACAACCTCATTTCTGTCTCTACATGCTGCCTTAGTTGGCGACTCCTAATTACATACAACACACAAACACAAATGTTCGTAGTCTGCCATTAGTTTACACAAATGCCCTCGAGTCCCCCTCCTTCTTCCTTCCTCTAATTCTCAGCAAAGATTCAGAATCACTTTTTTACAGCTGGATGTTTGTCTATCCAGTCACCTACCAATTCCGTCTGTAATCATCCAATCAGTTTGCTCTTGTTTGAATCTGACTGAAGATGTCAACTGATATGTGTGTGTGCGCGCGTGTGTGTGTACCTGTATTTGTTACCTCTTTGAGACCTTTTCTGGCAAAAACAATGAACTTTGTCAGGACCAGTAGTCCTCATGGAGCCCAAAACCTGGTCCCGATGAGGCGGAACCTCCTAAAAGAATAGCTGTTTCAAAAACGCTCTTTTGAGTGCAGGTAAACAGAGAAGCCCTTCTTTCTCAAAAGTGGCTGAAGTGTTTATTGTGACACTCTAGTGATGTTTAGATGCAGAAAGGACACGGGGACACACGAAAAAAACATCAGGCATTTGATTTTCCAGTGAATGTCCTCTTTAAAGGCAATCGAGTGTTTTGAATCCTGGTGAATCCGTGGTGTTTTCAACTATTGTGTGATTATAGTGTAATGAAGCTATTATGTGTTTGTGTGTGAGTGGGACGTGAGAGTTCGCCTCACAATAAGGCTTGCTCTTTAGTGGACACTGCCCACATAAGCCTCTTTTACTGTCTTTATCTCTTCTAAGTGCACATACGCAAAAACATTGAGCCATGCATGGATACAAACACACACTCAGCACTCCGTCAGCCTTGACAAGCGAATCCCAGATAAGAAAGTGAAGACAGGCTTTTTCATTAATGGAATCACTTTGCCAACAAAGGCAGAATGACAGGTTGGTTAGCTATAGCACAAACTGTACACACACACACATACACACAGAGGGTGGATAGAGTTCTTTGAAAGTGCTAGAGCGTGTGAGCAACATATGAACATGCTCTAGTAGAAACCTGCTTTCAAAGATATCTGCGGGCAGCAATTTAGATTCTGCTGGTCCACCTATGCATTTACAAGGATTACCTGTGTCAATTTCCTCTGATTTAAAAGTGTTAACGGTGATTTTCAACTTTTCAGTATATATTTTTGTTGCTTCACATGCAAGTTGTTCATGCATCATATTAAATCCTGAGCATACTCAATAGACAGCAGTTTGTCTGGAAATAATCAGTTATTGGCAACTTAACCGCCCAAACACACATCCATTTAGAATAATGTAGATAATAATGGGTTAATTATTAAAACAGTTATTGTATTCACACACATTTACAGTAGCAAAAAGGCAAGGTAGCAAGAGGCAATGGATATAATATACATAATATATAGTATATACATAAGAGAAGTAGTACTGTTCTTATGGGAAAAAAACTGTAATAAGGTGCTGGGTAGTAATATGAATCTTCTTTTGGCATAGGGACCTCCATTTGTCCTTGTCCATTTGTGTATAGTACTTAATATTTTAATTTAGTTTTAAAACTATACCACAATAAATTAAAAAAAACTATATTGCAAATCAAATCACAATATATGCCAGAAATGTTATTAAATACAATGAAACAATGAAACCTAAGGTTTGAGGAAAATGATGTAAATCGGTCCAAGCATGTTATTATTAAGTCAGGAGTGTTAACAAAATTGCAACAGCCATCTTTACATTTGTCATGCTGCACGCTGAGCAGGCGGCATGCTGCAGTAGCACAATCCTGCCTCTAGAGGACAAATGACAGCTAGTGGGGATTTTGCAGAGAAAACAGGAATCAATCTGCTGTCTTTTTTCCATTAGTATCTGTTTGCATAATGTATGCTCTTGCTCTCTCTCTCTCTCGCTCTCTCTCTCTCTCTCTCACACACACACACACACACACACACACACACATACACACACAGCAGGTCTCCTTATCTCTCACTCCATGCAAACTCTGCCTCTCTCCCTCTTCATGGAACATTAACACTATCTTGGCCTTTAAAAGGCCTCGATAGAGACAAGACATTCGTGTTTTATAATCCCATCTTTCTCATCTGCCCCATTTTAAGACACACATACAGTACACATACACACATGCACATGAACAACACACACACATAGTCACCTCCACAATTGCATCAAACATAATGTCCCATCTGGCCAGTGTTTGTCTTCCCAAACCATCAAAGCACGTCTACTTCAGAGTAAAGCATTGACACACACACACACACACACACACAGACGCACACACACCTCCACTGTTATTACCTGCGCTCACAGTGATGGCTTCGATGAACTGGTCTCTCCAGCTGTTGGTTCCAACCAGCAGAGCCAGGTTGGTCTTCTTTATCAGTTTGTCCACTGTGTTCTGCCAAAGCACAAATGAATAGACAGGATGTAACAAGATGTATTATTGTGAGTTCACTGATTTGTGAGAATTAGCCATTTTGCATTTCTTTCACCACGAGATACAGTATGCGCTTGATTGCTTTATGGCATAGGAGCAGGAGACATCCCGTACTTGCAGAGTAAGTGCAAATGGAAATGTTATCTACATAAACACCCACAAATGCATGCATATTTTTATCATGTTGGTGAGACTGCATATTAAAATAATTTGATCATGATGCATGATTTAAAAATACAAACTCATTTCCAGTTACCCCAGAGAGTAATATTAAGAGTGAAAAACATCTTGTTCAAATCACAAAGCACTGAAAAAAAAAGAATCTTTCCATCAAATGCAAATAGTTTCGATGGAGTTGTCCAATTTTACCTACAAAATATTCATCCAAACATATCTGATATTTGTAGAAACTCTACCATCTCACATAGAACTGATATTAAACCTCTGTCATTTTGAATGTCTGGCTGATGCACAGTTAAATTACATACATATTCTAAAATGCCTTATGTCAGTAGATAGGTTTGTGCAATACAAACAAAATATACACAAAGTCTTCTGATTCCCTCTCTCCTTCCTTTTTTCATTTTCCTCACTCCTCCATCTTTCCATGTAATTCCCAACATTTTAAAGTCTTTGATGTTTTCGAGAAACTGACAAACAGTGCAGCGTCCACACACACACACGCACACACATGCACACACACACACACACACACACTTTAATTAGCAAAGTGGTGAGGATTGTTCTCTCCTTTCCTCCACATGCAGAGGGAACCTGGGGTGCCGTTAGCATTGAATGGAGCTTAGGGGTGTAAAAACAGCATTGTGCAGGAACACATAAGCAGCTTTAATCTGCCTATTGTTTGTGACGTGTTAATTTAGTGGTGCTCTCTTGGATTTTTAAAACACATTCTCTTCCCCTTCTGTACTATTTTTAGACTTCTTTATTGGGGCCAAAGATGTTCTGCACTCAATTAAAGCCTTAAGTTGTTGCATGCATACGAACCAATACAGGTTTGTATACATACAAGTCAATATATGTAGATACAAAAAATCCTTAAAAATCCACCTTTGTTGTTTCACAGTGAGGAAAAAAATCTGTTTATTCCTCTGTAGAAGATCTTTTGTGCAGTTCTTCTCTTTCGTTTTCATTGCACTCTCCATTGGCCATCACTTTTTTCAACAGCATCACTACTAATGTAATCTGAGAGCCTGAGAGAGACGGTGATTACCCCATGATTTACTCCTCAATGAATTTGTCTCTGTCTCACTGCAACATCTGAACAAAAGGTGCATTCAGGTGAATTTTCCAGGCAGCACATCTGCACATGAATCAGTGTTAAGATGGCGATTAATGTGACTTCAACACTGAAACGATGCCTGACACACGACTGAGTTAGGTGAAACTGAGAGGAAGCTGGACATGCCGCCCACACTTGATGTACCAGTGTTGTACGAGACTTTGATTTAGTTTTTTTTTATCCCACATTGTTTAAATGAGATTCCTTTTGCAGGGAAATGTTCAACTTCAATGCTCCACTTTTTTTTTCCTGTTAATTGCAACTTTTCTTTTTCTCCTTCAAACTGTTATGTCAGACACTCGTGCAATTATACACCACTGCCAATGAGATGCACTTGAGATAACTATAGGAGGCTTTTACACACACACGCACACACACACACTCACCACAGACAAAAAACTACTTGACAAACTACACCATCCTTTCAAGAGGCGAGTTATTACTGGTTATTAACTGTCTGTCTAGAGTGAGCATGTAGGTGGGTTGGCAGCAACAAACATGCAACACACACACACACAGTGTTAAATTGATGGTAATTGCTGTACATCTACGCTTGCCCAAAGATTCTGCGTGGGAGACGGAAAGTGCAGAAAGGACATACACAATTATTTCCAGTATGCATCAGACTGCTGGTGACGGTGAGAGTATAGTATCTGATGATGGAGGCGATTTGACTTGTCAGGTTAATACATTAGCAACAACAAATTCAAATTAAAGTTAGTTTTGTGGACTACTCTTCACGTGTGTGCTGTATCTTTATGATGGTTCCTTGTTGATACACTTGCTATTAACGATGTTGACTGTCTTAAGCTAATTACATGTGTACATTGTTGGCAGCTTTGGTTATTTGGTGCAGAAATGTATGTAACCATATAAAACATGTGAATTAGTCAGATGTCCAACACATTTGGTGGTGATTAGTTTGAGTACATTTAATAAAAGTATTGTTATTCTGAAATAAATGGAAACACCAAAATCATTAGAGAAAAAGTAGTAGTGGTGTTCATTATACTGTCATGATAGGAAAGATGCAGTCCGCTACAGACTCTGTGACTAGAGGCCAAAGTAAAGCTGTAGATGGTGCATTTACAATGATCACTCAGGTGTCATGTTATTCAATACTAACAATCAGCGCTAAAGCTGATAACAAACAGCATATATGAGAGACATTGGACCCGTGAATGAATGCAGTCAAAAATTCAAATATGAGCACATGTAGTTTTTTTCAGAGTCTTCTGCTTTCCCCTGTGAAGTCAATCAAATTGAAATGATGTCTATGGGAAAATGAGCCTAATTATCAATGTATTTGTATCATCAGTAAACCTGTTTTTTCCTAGAGGACTTAATATTCTAATATTCCCAATCACTAGTTTCAGGTCTTCAATAGCACATGATTTTGTAACTTATGTTCCTATTTAGAGAAAAGTAGACAATATGAGGCACCTATGAGTGGACACCAATGTGACTGACAGCTGGCATCGTCCAGAGGTGCCTGGTTGAAGGTGACGCATGATTTTGGAATCTTCAAAATTGGCGTTCACATTTTTATGGGTGACATCACGACAGGCCTGCTTTACCTTGAACTCATATGACTCCTCTATGATGACCTCCAGTTTGACATGGTCTCCCAGCATCGGACGTCCCATCTCGGCGATGCGGCGCTCCTCCTCATCTTTTCCTGTAAGCGCCTCCTCTTCGTCCGCCTCTTCCTTCTGTTTTTCCTCTGAAAAACATAACAAATAGCAGTGTTACAAAGGGAGAACAGCGAGGCAGTTGGCTGTGGCTGGTGTTCTCAAGAGAGAAAACAAATGACTTGACTGAATGACTTGACATGCTGAGACTATAAGCCCACACTATGGGGATGCAAACAAATATTATGCAGGAATTGTTTTGTTTTATCAGAATCAGATTATAGTGAGACATTTGTATTAAAACGTTGAGATGACATCAGCTCTACTGTGGCAGTAATGTCAAGTATGAGCTTAGCAGTGTGGGAATTTAAAATTTTCATGTGTGGTGACAGCACCCCATTTGGCCATCTGTCATTTTATAAGTTCAACCCTTTTCCTTTACTGTGGTCACAATATTATTGTGTGCTGGTTAAAAAACGATTAACCTTTGAAATAAAAAGATTCAAATCAGGGATTTTTGATTTTCACTTCTAACACCCACCCTTGTGTTTTATTAATATTTTGCACTATTCTATAATTACAGTAGAATTAATGAAAATACTTTCTATTCCTCCCCCACCTCATTATCCCCATCTCTATCTCCCATGAAACCCCATTTCTTCATTCCCTCTTTTCCTTCATGGTGTGTGTCAGTGATTGAAATTCAATGTGAGGTCTGAACTCAGTGCTGGAATAAAAGAAAAAGAGAGAGAGACGGAGAGAGAGAGATCATGGCCTCTGATCAGATTTTCATTATAATGCAGTGCATTGTGGGTCTGCACCAGCTCGCTGGTCATTTGTTCACCTCCGTTGAGTGTCACCAAGTCACTCATTGAGCTGCAGAGAAGCAGCTAAAGGCTGCTGTAGCAAAAAAGAAACCCAAACCAACTTTGATGCCACATTGTTTAGAGTTCAGGTGAATCAATATAAAATCTATTTAGGGCATAAATACCAAATCCGTACTGGAAGCCTCTATGTACCCAAAAGAAACATTTACATACATGTATTTGTGTATATGTACACTTTTTCTATTCAAATGAAAGAAGTAATTCATTTTAAAATAAAACAAACACAAAAATAGAATAACAAAAGTTTGTTGAAGTAAAACTTATGTCTCTGCGCCTTTTTCGTCTCCTTATTAAACACCTGCTGTAAATTCGAGACCCAAAGTAACTTCCTAAATTTATTCGTGTTGCTGAAGATGATGTGTTGCTGAAAATTATCCAAATAAGCAAATGCACACAGTTGGGACTGTTATAAAGAGACGAGAGCTTCCTCAAATCTTCAGGAAGCTCCTGAACAAAGAAAGCTCTTTTCTCTTCATCTGTGTTGTCTGTGCACAGGCGTGATTTTTATTTATTATCAAGTAAAATCACTGAGCTCCAGCTCATCAACACCAGAGGCTGACTCTACCTTTAAACTAAACATTTTACTTTCGTCTTTATAATTCATATAAGCAATTTCATTGGAGGATACATCAACAGTTACTACTGCGCATAAAAAATTGTGTTTTAAAAAATTAAAGAGTCCCCAAGACTAAACTGTTAAATTAGTGGCCAAACAAATGCATCAATGAAGCACATTAATTGTTTCATTTATTACAGCTTAGAGATATACTAAAAGAAAGCATGAGTAAAACTCAGGTAACATGAGATTCTAATAATAAAAACAGTGAAACACTATCAACTACATTAAGCGGTGTCACTGAACAACTCTGAATATGAGAGAGTGCGGTCCTTCACATTTCATCAAGCTAAACAGCATTGATTTCTCTTTCCCAAGGCTAAAAGAAACACGATCCTTAATATGGAAGTTGACAAGTCTGGTGATGAGCTTCCTGCTCTGATGAGAGAGACAGCAATTCCAACAGAGACCGTCTCCCACATGTGGACTATCAATGTGGAATGTTTCATCTGCATGTACATGTAACAAAAAAATGTCAGGTAGAATCTATGACCACGACTTGACAATGTATTTTCCTCATCCCATGTAGTGAATGTGTTGTCAAAGAATACTAGGGTATGGCATGATTACGAATGGTTTATATCAAAATACTAATTAGGGGTGGGCATTTCAAGGAACGATGGCTTTGGCTGACGGGTTTTTGAAGTCCGGGTCCCCCCCCCCCCCCCCCCCACACAATCTGACAGAAATGGATTATTTCATGCTCTGCAGTGAGCGATGCAGCTAAAATTTCATGCGACCATTTATAACCAGTTATTTAATAACCAGTGTTCAGTTCAGTGCTGAACTTAATCTAACTGCCTAACTGCATTTCAGATTTGAGCCCTGAACATAACCGGTTCCTCACAAATGATGTTCTGCCTCATTAGGACCAGGTTTTGGTCTCCATGAAGAATACCAGTCCTGTCAATGTCAGTGTTTGTGCCAGAAAAGATCCTTTTACACAAGTTAATAAAAATGTAAAGCTACACACTATGACCAGGAGGACAATAATATCAACAGTCTGTTCATAATGTATCTATAATGTATCTTTTAATATACTCATGAATATTCACATATACTAATTGACTTTTTATAATCCAAAGAATAACTGAATAATCAATTCTTCATGCCCATCCCTAATACTAATAGCTACAATCAAAGCATGTGTGACATTGGAGGGCTTTTTCTGCTATAGCAAGCTGTTCATATCTAATTGCTAAATTATACATTTGGTGCTCTAAGCACCGTAACATGAGCTTTACTCATTGACCTTTCCTTTATACCCTTAATATCTTTTTTTTTCATACTATTTTAGTTTTTGATTATAAATGGCCAACATATTAAAACACTAATATGCCATCCATACATTAAAAAAACTGCATGCTATACCTGTAGTGTGTTTTATATAGTGCACACAGATAAAAGTTGTTGAAATACAATACACTGTCTAGCAGGAATTACACCCAACATTGCCCTTCATGGTTCAATATAACCTACATTTGAATTAACAGGGAATTAGATTCACACACAAGCATTAACACCCACCTTTACAAATCATGTAATTGGGATTTAATGAACACAATTAACAGCGTATCCTACTAAACCCCACATGGTATGAACATGACCTGCACTATTCTTGTTAACTCCACTCCCTGACTGTCATGTTAGACATGTTATTCTATCTTCATGAGAGCCAGTGTGACTATTAAACCTTACAAGGTGAGGATATACTTTTAGATACACCTTAAACGAACCTGACAGAGATTGAAAGTTGCAGGGAAAGATGTGGCTTCCTTCTTTCCCTGCAACAGCTTGATCTGCTGTGGCAGAGAGTGTCAAGCTCTATATTTGTAATAAATTATAAAGCATTTCAAGCCCAAGTTTGAAATTCTTGAACACGACAAAATATAGTGATAAAATGTGTCCTGGTTTCAGCAGTTTAGGAAATGTGTCCATATCTTTGTCTGGATCAATATGTGCTGACACAGGGTTGTGTGTGTGTGTGTGTGTGTGTGTGTGTGTGTGTGTTTTCACACCTTGGCATGATTTGTCACAGAGGTGATGGGAGGTGACCAGTAGAGGAAGAACATGAGGAGAGGTTTCAGAGGTCAAGGCAAAATGGGACAAAACAATGAAAAGAAAAGATAGAACAACCAATGAAGGAGGGAGGAATAGAATTGGTACACCACCCTGTGGAAGATGGCAGAGGCAGATGAAGAGAAGGGACGAGTAAGAAGGAAGGGGGGAATAGTTTTGCAAACTGTCAATGTATTCAGACGAAAGAGGGGGAGCAGAGGGATGAAAGTTCTGCATGGTGTCAAGGAGGTGATGAGCAGCTGGGGGATAAACGGAGACGGGGAGAGACAGGAGAGAACCTGGCCTTTGACAGGATTAAACAGTACAGCAGACGGAGAGGAGGAGGAGGAGGAGGAGGAAGAAGCTCGTGCCCTGTCACTCTTTTAAAGAATCCCATAGGAGGCAGAGGACTGGGGCAAGAGGAGAGACGACAAGTGGAACTTTTACGACAGGCTTTCAAGTCGTCGCTCTTGTCCTCTAGAGAGGACAAGAGAGGAGAAAAGGGAGGGGTGAGAAGCAAGAACACAGAGCAGAAGGAAGATGGTCAATAAGGCGTGGAAGAGGTGAGGCCGTGTGTGTGTGAGAGGATGTAAAGCAGACAAACAAAAAAGTAACGCACTACACTTCAGTTACGGCACTGTCAACATTAGGATGGGATAAGAAGGTAAGGGTAAGATAAGGATAAGAAGGTGAGTGGGTTAAGTAAGAAGAGAGAACATTTGAGTTATGATGAAGAGGTAAAGAGCAGACTGAAATGGAGCAGAGTAAGAAGAAAAGGGGGAAAAGTGGACAAAATGAAGGGATGGGAAGACTGAATCTAATCTAGTTAAATCTAATCTAACAAACATATTTCATAAAACAAAACAATTATGACATTATTCACTGCAAATGTGAAGGTTACTCACTTACATTTGCATATTATGATAATAATAACAACTGGATTTACATTGTTTGGTAATCTGCTTAATGGTAGCGTTAATTATAGTATCTTTACAACGCATCATTAAAATGTGTCCATTAGTTTGTTTTTATAGAGATGCAAATTGTGTACGAAATAAAGGTGGACTTGGTGAACTCACAAGCAGACATCTAGTGGTATGATGTTTTGGCACGCCACTTAATTAATGCCAGGGTTAATAATTATGCCGTGTACTACTGTATGACTAAACACATGCAGAGGGCAGGGAAGGGAAATGAAAGGGAGGGAGGATGAGAGGACACTGCTCTCAGACACAATCTGCCACATATGTTCACACGCAGACAAGTGGTCACATGTTATAATGTACGGTGTGCAGTGCATGATTGATACTGTGTGCGTGACTGTTAGGAGTTGTTAGGAGGACATGGGGTCATGAGGGACTGCAGGGGGCGTGTGTTTTTAGCTGGTTTCCCTCTCAGCACTGTTCTCTCCTCACGCTGCTCAATCTCCCACCCACAAAGTGAACTCTAACTCCTAAAGTCCTGTGGCTCCTCTGGATCGAATCAAAAAAAAAAAAAAAGTTTCAATTTCATATGGTCTTCTGCAAACGAATGGAATGCTATTGATGCTGCTCTGTGCAGCAGCATCAATAGCAGTAGAGAAGGATCACATCATGAGAAGACGACAAGGCTACAAAAACAGACTAAAATAATTTCATATATTAAATATCGACCGACAATGCGTATGAGAGAGAGAGGGACAGAGGGAGAGTGTGTGATCTAACCTTGGTTGAGGCTTTCTGGGAGAAAGTGATCCATACCAGCATAAACTGTATGTCATAAACTTCCACTCCACAATCTATATTTTCATGCATTTTCCCTGGAGACTCTTGTTTTTCTACTCCTCAGATCAAGATACCTTTAAAAGGGTAGCAAGGTTTGGCAACATTCAGCAATTTTTACCCACAGCAGCAGTTTGCTCTGTTGGTTGGGTGGCACAGCAAACTAAAACAGCAAACTGAAAAACATAAACACAGTTTGAGGCCCCCACTGAAAATTTTAATTGTGAATAATAATTTTAATTGGCTTCATAAACTGGCTTCATTGATAACGATGGCGCAGCCAGTATTTTAATTTCACATGTTTCCATGATTTCTGATGACACATCGTGGCAATTTACCCCATGCTGTCTTAACAACATACAGTCAGAGGACTGGACATCTATCCGCACCTGCAAATACCAAATATCAGGCTCCACCTGTACAAACACACTGTGGTTGGATAAAAGTTCACACCTCCCCTCCAGAGGTTGTTGAAAGACATTTTAGGACATGGAAGACAGAAATAGAAGACGATGAAATAGGCTAATGGAAAAGTAAATCACAAGCCTTTTCTTCTGTCCTGAACAAATGAGAGCATGTCGGCTAAATTTTACAGTGGCTTTTCAAAAGGGGGCAGCAGATTGGAGTGGAAGGCTACATTATAGAACTTTTGTTTTCTGCATTCATGGATGCAACCGTTACAGGAACAACAAATACAATTACTGTCTAGACAACTGTAACAGCTTATTTTTACAACAAATTACTGATTTGCCAGGCATTTCTTTTTTACATTGGTCTGAAAATGTACTCCCTGCCTTCTTAACGCAGTCAAACCTACAACATGCTGCACTCAGTATAGTACATATCAAGCCACAGCCTTCCAATTTGGTGGTATATTTAAACTGAAACACATCCTATCCTCCCAATCAGCATCCCAGCATCCACCTGTAGGCTCCAATAGGGGGTTTAAGATATTTGAGCTTGTTGGCACTGATGAAATGTTTTTTGCTGTTTTTTTATGTTTAAAATGAACTGTATAACAGTCAAACTTAAAAGTAAAAATGTATATTATCTATATCTCTATTTTGCTGCTACCACCAATTTGGAAGGAGGTGATTCCTATTCTGAAATGATTTAAGGCAAGGTCATACCTGCTGCATTCTGCAGAAAGCCCATTTGTATGTCCTTGTATTCGTTGTACAAGTGGGTACCCCGCTCATAACCTTAAGCAAGGTCTCATACTGTTTTCTTTGCTGTCACAAGAGAAAGCCACCAACTGGAGTAGAAAGTGGGGTTTGCACTGGAAGTGTGGGCAGATTTACATCACATGGACTCTAAAGGATCTCTGCAGACACACAGATGCGGATAACAGATAACATTACGTAACCTTAATTGGCTATAACACAAGGGGCAGCCCATAAATAAGAGGAAATACAACTTGGCTCGTGACTCATGGGTTGGCGTTTCGAGTCCCTGCCAGGTCAAGTCCTGAACAAGGTGCCCCATCCCCATTGCTCAGTGTTAATTGGACACAGTGACCCCACCCACTTCCACTGTCCTGTCCCAAGCCCGGATAAATGGAGGGGTACGTCAGGAACATGCGGATCAGTTATAGCATGACTAACATCAGATGTCCTGCATGGTGACCTGCTGGTCCTTGTGCTGTCAGTAAGATCGACCCCTTGCTCCACCCCATCATCCTTCAGGTGTCAAAAAAATAAATAAATAAATAAAAAATCAAAGATGGTGCTTGGTACAATGCAAAATAATAGCATCTATCCAAGTCAGTCACATCTTTCTACCTCTCAGGAAAGTCAAACAGCTGCAAGATAAATTGCTGCTTAAACTAACCTTCATTTCCCTCTCCATCATTATATCATCACGATGTGTACTTCCTCATATGAGCAGAGCAAATGTCAGATCTGCTGCTTTTTTTTTAAGTCAGCACATTAATTACATCAGCCTCCCTTGCTTACTGCAAAAACTTAATGAAACAAAAGAAGAATGTTAGGCTTTTATCTTCACACTAAGTTTCTTCACTAATATATGAAGAACCGGTTTGGATGGAGGATGAAACGGAGCCTGATATTGAATCCCAACAAAAAAGCTGACTCTCCTCTTTCCCTCTTTACACTGTAAATGTTAAAGCTTCTTCCAGGAATCAGCATCTCAAGGCTCAATTCATAGATAAATCAACATTAGAGAGTGAACGTGCCTCCCCTGCCTACTTTCCAGCTGCTGTCTCTGGAGCAGGATGCTTAAAAGCCTACTTGAAATATGTCAGTTTGTGCCAAAATACACTGAAATTAATAAATAATTCATTGATTCCAGAGTATCTCTGCAGGGCTATTTGAGCATGTTTGTGTGTGTGTGAGAAGAGTCAATTTACCGAGAGCACAGCATCAGTAAAAACTAACACACCATGAATGTTAAAGGAAGACACAGAAAAGCAAATCTCAAAGGTCTCTATGCTAATAAAATTTAATAGATCCATTATATGTTAAATGCTTGATTAAAAATGACTGACCTGTCAACCATGTAATGTTACGCCTCATCTGTCAATGTAAACCGGATGGGTAATTAGCTATTAGATGTGTACAATGTAGAAGAGCAGCAAAGCAATTAGCAAATTAGCAAATGACTTGTTTCGTTTTTTATGCAATTTTAAAGAAAATATAATGTCAACAATTCAACAATTCTTTATGTTCACAACCTTGAATAGGTGTATACAGTATAAAGGGAGTCCCCTTATTCTTTATGGGTCTGTCAACAGGATATCAGTATATTATTGTTTTCATTATTTTAAAAAATGTCAAAACTAAGATCTGTTATGTTTTCATTATATTCAGTACCTCCCTATATGGAGCAATTACTATACCTCTCAGAAAAAATGAAAATAGATATTTTGCCCAAATCAGTCAGATTATATTATGTGCTTGGTTGATGTTTGTTTAATGTATAGTTCATTTAAAGAGCTACATAAGCAAAACCATTCATTTCCTGTCATTTCCTGATACTAATATTAAGTTTTTAAACTGTTTATTTGAATTATTCATTTTGTACTTGCATTTTATATTAAACTTATGATGATGGTGGTGATTAATACTACTACAAATAAAAGACTCCATCCACTGTCTCCTAAATTTGGAATATTAAGCAATTATGATTCCTGTGTTTATGGTTTTTTTCTGTCAACACATCTATTTATCACATTTGATATTACTGGCATATAATCAGTGGCTGTAAAGATTGGTGCAGGGATAATTTAGCACAGAGTGAACCAATGCATCACTTCATAAAATACGCTCATTAAACACACCCCTGATTGTGCACTGTGTGCATCTGTGTGCGTGTGTGTATCCTGGAGGTGTGTTTGATCTCCAGGCTGTGATAATGTGATATCCAGCGCTTGTCTTTGATCCCTCATCACTATAAACTGCTGGCGCCTGATAAACACACGCCGCCATTAATGCACTGTTTCTGAGAATGAGTGAGACAGACATGGAGTTACTCTAAATGAGCAGAGCCAAATCTAATATAAGGGCCTAAAATCCTCATTTAGATGACTGTGTGTCAGCCGCTACTACCCGTTTCCACTCATACTAACATGCTTTTTCTTTGTGTGTGCTTTTTTGAAAATGAATCAAAAATGTGGAAATTGACACGTGTTTTACAACGCAATATTACAACAATAAAAACAGGGAGATGAGGAAAGCAGATGTCACAAGTTGACGCTTGTGACTGGGGATAACACTCATCGCTCACTTGAGTATTTTTCATCTGTACAGAAATGAAGCAGGTATGTTTAAATCAGGTAAACTGCCCCTTTCTATTTTGTGCTTTTACTTCAGTAATGTGTAACATTGTTAACTACAAGTCCAGGGATATTTTATTGCCTCCCTGAGGAGATAATTTTGTTATATCACATTTTATATAATATTTTAACGCTTTCATTTTGATTTACCAAGATTCGTAATCAAAAGGTCATTCTTCTCTGTAACCATTGTCATTGTTTCAGTACTGAATAATAATTCAGCTGATTAAGCTGAATAATCATGGTTTTGTGTTTTAGGATCAACATTGTTCAGTTTTTGACAGATGCAAATGTTGTTTCTATTGTATAAAGTCAATTAAATCTACAAGACTTTGTTGACAGCATAGAGATTGTGGGTAATTGTTCTTATAGTGGTGCTATTTTTTTGTGATATTTGCCCAAATCTAATGTGCATAGACATGATACAGTATGTCTGAGCCACTCACTGACACCACTTCCTTTTCCTCCTATGAGGTATAGGGTAAGGGCGGGTCAAAATATCGGTTCGGTGACATATCGTCTTCTTTCTTCATGCAATACGATAATCGAAATGCCCGGGCAAATATCGATATTTTAATTAACAAATTAAGATGCTCTAAAATAAAGAGTCCCTGCCAGTTCACTTGTTGGGCATCACTACTTCATGTCTACTCACAGTGGCGCTGCTTAAATGGATGAGAGAAACATGAGTGGAAGTTACCTGGCTGAAGAAGAGGAAGTTTACAGCGGGATAATGCCGGAGAAAGCTACGTTAAGAGATGCCCCATCCATGTTCAATACATAGACTTTGCTTTTTATGTTGTGAATAAATAGAGAAACCCTTCAGTTAAATAGATATTGGGATATATCGCTACATAATTCTATTGTATAATATTGACTATCACAGAATCATTGTACCGTGATATAAGTATTGTGGACCATGCACTGAATATTGTATCAAATCATGAGGTGCCCTGTGATTCCCACCCCGGGTACATGCCAACATTAAGTAAATTACTGATTAAATGAAAGTGCCATCCATCATAACCTTACCTTCAGTGCAACCTGATTAATATTTGTATGTTTAAGGCTGCTTTCAGACACTAACGGAGCTGGCAACATTCCTGTCTAGTGAGCCGATTTGAAAATACAACAAAAAATCAACAAAAAATGGGTGCGTGTTCTGCCTCCTGCTAGCTCAACCGAGCTTCTACCCCTCACATTAATGTTCCAGAAATATTCCTGCTGGTGTGAATGCATTGAACCAGACGGTCACCTGCTGCATTCTCCAGGAGTAAAAAAGCTCCTGAAAATGTCTTTGTCCAACTTTTTCTGTGGGCGAAGTCTGCAAACAGCTCATGTCTCTTTGTGCCAACAACCCATAATCCAGCTGTGAAAGGAGTGGAAACGCTTTCAGACAACAGCTGATTATGTATGAATAGTTGGATGAGGGGAAATGAGAGAACAGCTTAAAGGAGAAGGACAGGAGAAGAAAGGAGAGGACTGGTGTGATTCCCATTAAGTGTTATCTTTCTGAGAAGCACAGGAACAACAGTGGGGGGAAAAAAAGAAAAGAACAACTGAGAAGTAGAGATGGGCGCAGCAGAATCACTCCATTGAATGAATCCCAAATCAACAGGCCTGATAAAGCTTGAGCCACCAGGGAGCAGCTCTGCTTTGTGTTACTTTAGAAATGTTTTCCAAGTACAACTCATGCTTTGATTTTATTTCCTGTAGTTTTATCTGCTATAAAGTGTCTCTTACTTGGCTTTGTTCAAAAAATATACTGTATATCCTTCGGGGGTACATGAATACATTTTGCTGTACTAAGAGTTGTCATTTCTGTTGTTTGAAGCTGTAGTGTGTAACTTTTTAATGTAAACAAATGTACATTCACACAATGCTGATGAAGCCTATCATCAGCATCAGTTTTCTTTTTGTGTCTGTGGTGTGGTGACACAGACTGAGGGGTATTGCATCACGACTGATGGGGGTGGGCGAACGCATTACAGCCACATTAAGTGTGTGACCTGAGGTCAAGGAATTAAACCTGGTTCTCTGAAAAGTAGTGAGGTAGTGAGATACTATAACAAATCTTGAAAGAGAAAATTTGGAATATGGACCTAGAGTGGTCCCTTCAGAGAGCTCTGCAGGCTCACCCAAGGAATGGGGTAACTCTTAAGTGGCGACGCACATCGATTCTCGAAATGCAAAGAAAAGTTCATTCAAAAGTTAGGATGTGCTCCTTTTTTGTCATGTGTGATCAATACTATTTATCCACACTCAGTTTGGCATTTTGCTTTGTTACCTATGTTCATGGCATATGTTCAGCAGCACACTCTGATATCAGGGATATTTTCGCGGCGCACATGTGTGTGTTTTTTAAGTGCGAATACACAATCTAAAGCACTTTTCCATTACACAGTTCTAGCACTGCTTGGCTCTACTTGACTCAACTCCATTCAGTTTGGTATCAGGTACACCGTTTTCATAGTACCAACTCAACGTGGGTGGGGTCATCATAAAAAGGCTGCACAAAACTGCTGTGAGGTCTATGCGCGACACAAACTAGTGACGAGCAAAGCAGTTCTTTTCAGTGTATTGAATCATTAGAACACGTTCTGTTCACTGAATCACTCAGTACTTCCTGCATCACCGGAGCACAGTCTCCATCTGACGCAGTCACAACTAAAATATGGAGGAAGGGGTTGTGATGCGGCACATGATCGCCGGCCTTCAACAGTGCTGTTGAAACTAATTTGGCATTGTTCGATTTGATTGCGTTCATGACTCTTCAAGTGACGACGCTCTCTGACCAATCAGTGGGTGACATTCCATTTTAGTATTGGCTCGGCTCGGCTTGGAACCTCTACATAGCAGGTACTAAAAAAGCACCAGGTACCAGGTACTATCACTAATGGAGTTTGAGTCGAGTCGAGCCAAGTAGTGCTCAAAATGTATAATGGAAAAGTGCCAATAGTCTCAACTCAGCTTACACTTAATATGTATGTATGTATAATATATATGTATAGTTGGGACAAAATGTAGTGACCCTTTACTCTTTGACCCCAAAGAAAATAACAGCACAGAATTGACAATAACAAAACTAGAGTCTTTCATGTGCTGATTAGAGTGAGAATTTATGCTCTTTTTTAACTTAAATGCCAGGATTGACCTGTTGATTCAGGATTCCCTTAAACCTCATAAAGTGCATTCTCAGAGCTGATGGGCTGTCACACCTGTCCGTTTCTTTCCGCTGCGTCTCCATTGGGGGATGTCAAGCACAACGTAGAAGGAGGACTGCTTATTGTACTCCTCGCGGTCTAAGATCCTAATGGTTATGGTCTTCCTGTATGGGACACACATGCAAACACACACACACACACATACAGAGGGAGGTGGTAAATGCATGCATGTTAAACAAAGAACATGGCACAATGGTTGGCATTGGTATGTAAATAAAAACACACAAAAAAGACAAGCGCGCACACACACACACGAGGTGGAGTGGTGATGTGGTGAGATAAGTTGATCCAATTTGCTGCATGTTGTTGCTTCATGATAAAGAGACATCAGGAGGTGCAGAAGCAAGGCAGAAGGAGTTTTTCAATCTCCTCCTGGTTGCCTCTCCCCGTCGAGGACATGCAGCCCCAGCAAAACGGCGAACATTCTGTGGTCAAAGTTCATGAGGCTCAACCCCTTTCTGACCTTTGGTGTCGTTGCTCTCCACCAGACGTGGCTCTCCAATCTCTATGTAGAAGGTTTTGTTCTTCTCGTACTCCTCATCGTCGATTATTTTCACCTTGATGGTTTTACTAAGGAGGAGGAGGAGGAGGAGAGGGAGGAAGGAAAAAAGGGAAGAAGAAAAGGCAGAAAAGTGAGGAAACGACAGACTGGAAACTGGATACTCAAGAGGAAACAGAAAAGGGCAGTAGTAGGTTCCCACAAGATCCTAATGTTTTTCCTTAGTTTTATTTCACTATCTGATTAATCTTCAAATTAATAACTAGACTAATATATTTTACTTCAACCTGATATTAATAAGTTAAAAAGTAAACTTACATGGCAAATACTGAATGAATTTTTACAGCTGCCTATAAGTTCAACAATATCTGTCATTTTTGACAAGTTAACAACGTCAAATCACAAATAATCAAGAAACATTTAGGCTCCAGCAGCAAGTGTGAATGCTGCTTTCCTTTAAAAACAAATAAAACTATTGATTTTTTTGTCTTGTGGGAAACCTGGCCAATTCACCATCTTTTCAGCCAATTCAAGATTTCAGTTTTCATCAAAACGTAATATTAAAAGTTGTGGTTAAAACTCAAGACATACAGTACATAATAAGTCAAAACTAGCTTTTTTAGCTGATTAGTTACGAATTTGTTAATTTTTCTTTATTTAAATATTTGGCTGAATTAAAAGTGAACTGACATGCTGTATGCAAGACAAGTTTGACACAATAGACAGAAAAGAAATATTTCCAGACCAGATGCAATGCAGGAAATAAAAATGAAGGAGGAATGAATTTCTTTTTACCAAAATAAAAATGTACAGTATGTCTGCTCCTGCAACTTCAGCTACTTCCGTTATCCCTCTGCAACAACAAAAGACCCAGTCTGTCTGATCAGCTTGGATTTGTGACATTTGCCAAAAACAGCACATGTAGTCGACAATCTCAGCAAATCTGTCTTATTTAACGTTGGCCTGTAATACACCACATCGCATAAACGTAAGCCACAAGTCAAAGTCTTATCTCTGACTTGTATTATGTAAACATGTCAGTGTCAGATTAATTAAATAGAGCAGGAGCGAGCCAGCCTGTAAACTGTAACAGCACTCTGAGCAAAGACGAGCCACCGATCTCTTCCCCTGCAAACGCCCAAACCGGTGATGTAAGAGTAGCAGTGACAACAACAACAACAACAACAACGACTGTGGAGAGTCAGTGTGGACAATGTGTGTGTGTGTTTATTGTCGCAGATGGCCTAGGACACATTGGCCAGGGAGGATAATGGGTAAGGTCACAGTGCTGTGGAGCATGGTGTGTGTGTGTGTGTGTGTGGGGAGGCGGTGGGGGGGGGGAGAGAATGAGCCTGTGGGCAAACTGGTGTGTGTATTTATCTTGCATTTCCAGTCTGAAACAAAACCCATTTCCTGACCTAAATCCACTACCAGCATTCACAAAGACAGCTGCACAGAGAATACTCATAATCTGGCCAATAGGGTAGGAAATAGAAACACACACAAAGCTGCTTTTGTTTTTTGTTCAAATTAAATAAATGTATTCTGATCAGTGATGTCAAATGTCTCCATGAATGCAATGTGCTACTGCTACTAAACCATAAGTGAACTCTTGAATTGAAGTGGTCAAACGTTCTTTAACAGCAAGCACCTCAAACACCTTGTAGCTGTGGATTAGAGATGAACTGAACACGTGTGCTGTAAATGTATCTCTTCAGGTTACTCCACAGCATTTCAGCTAGGTTAAAGTCTCCAAAAAGCTGTGCTTTTCTGTGTTGCACTTCTGTAGTGAATGTACTTTGATGTTTAGGGTCATCGTGTCACTGCATCATCTACTGCTACATCTACTGCTCTTCTACTGCTCCCTTAGAAACAGAGCTTATCAGTGTGGTTTTGGAAATAAAAATTTCCATTTCCAATACTTTGTTTTGCTCACAATCAAATGTTTATTGGTCACAAATTATCTTGAAGTTCCTGGCTTCAAAATGTTTTCTGAAACATCAGTGGAAAATAAAGAAGAAATGTACTTATGCAACTAGTTTCCTTCTAAAAACAGGATGTCACTGTTAGACTAAACCTCTATAAACTGGGGATATCACTATACGTCATGATTCTTAGGGCCAGCTCACACTTTCCTTGTCTGAGCCTTAAGCACTTACTCTTGGTTTCATTCTGCTTTTTGCCTTTGTCATCATAACCTGTCTTGGAAGAGTAACCACAGCATGAAATCAAGTCCTTTAATAGACAGCTGCAGTCAGACTGTGGACAGATAAATATTTACATGCACTGTGATGTTGTTGCAAACCATTTAGTTCCCTTGTGGTTCACAACAGCAGATTCTTCTCGAGACAAAATGAAACTAAAGATATTTCAGCTGAACTCAAAGTAACCCTTCCCCACACTTCCAATATTGTTTCAACTGGACTCAACTGGACAAAAATTATTGTTACATCAAGGAGGAAGCAACTACTAGCCCCATGATGAACACACAAGCCACATAGCTTAGGCGTTATCGGCAGCATTTATGAGTATAATAAAATTTCTGACTCTTGTTTGACTGCTGATAACTCTTTGACATAATCCTATTTCTATTTTGAGTTGTTGTGGAGGAAAAGGATAAACATCCACTGTGGATGACTTCAAATGCCTGTGTGTCTGGCCTAAGACGTATGCACAGTACTGTATTTACATATTTACACCATAATTTTAATTTTTTAAAGCAATTAAAGAAATGCAATATAAATTCTATGTTTAAGAATTTGAAGTAAAAATGTCAAATCAGAACCTGACCTGAGCCCAGCAATAATTTCTGAAGTTTTGTCCATGCTCTACTGTTGACCCTACATTGCTCACACGACCTCTTGTGCTCTGTGGTTAGTTTTTGTTGGTTTTCTTGAAATAAAAATTGCCTTAGACAGTTATTCTGATTATTTATCATTAACACACTGTCAGCCAAAGTACCCATAGCTGTGGTTCACACAGTCAACCAAACTACGGCCTCGAGATTCACTATTTGGCCAGTGCCCTGTTGACATCATCTGCATCCAGGCTCCTATTGGACAATGCTGGCTGTCAATCACACACGTTTATTGTCAGTGCAAATTGATAAATGTATTCAAACTGAAGATGCAACCATACAGTATATTAAGTAAGATGTCCTAATATATATACATTTTTCTGCCACTGTAAAAGTCCGGTATTGAAATCGGCATTTAAATAATACTTGATTGGATCTACATTTGTTTCTCTCACCACAAATACAAATACAGACAGACAGACAGACAGTTTTGGCACCCGGAGCAAGTGGTGGCATACACCACCTGCATGCTAATCAACTAATTATACACATGAGAATCACAGGGTAATCTGTCAGCTGTGTAATACAAACACAGTAGAGGTTAATCCATTAAAATAAGAACACACACAAACACAAATATCAGGGGTTAACTCGTTACACTACAAGGATGAGCCCATTTATCACTGTCTAATAAAGCAGATGGAGAACAGTTTTCATCTTCTGGCCCGTAGAAGCTCCTGACCAGCAGGCTTCTGTCAATGCATGCTCACACAGCAGCACTGCAGCAAGAAATGGAGTGAAACCATCCCCTGCCTCAAGGTGGAGCCCTTGAGAAACATACCTATCCACAATGCTGATAAACTGGATGGGCTCAGGGAATAGCAGGGTTTACTTTCTCGCTTGGGAAATGAATACATTTGCTTCAGCTAATACAAGGCCTGTTACCAATAGACTAGAAGGACAAAGGGAGTATTTCATTAGAGCTTTCTGCTACAGATTTCTATGAGATAAACAAAGTCTGTGATACAGTCATTTTTACCAACATGCTGCTTGGGTATTTAGCTGTGTCTTCATGCTGAGAAGCTGCACACACTTCTTCACTTTGCACCCACACAGTCTTCACAGTAAAAACTCACTGCAGTCTCCATAACTCTCAAAGTATAAAAAGATGCAGTAAAACCAACTGAGCCGTGTTAATAAATGCAGCAGCAAACGGCTGATCAGAGATTAGATTATTATTTTCATATGGTGAACCTTTTTTAGCAGGGCTTTTGCGATTACAAAACGGCAGATTTGCGCGGATGACCGCAGCAATTAAACAATAAGCAATTATGTGTCAGATGGTTCCAGGAAGTAAAAATGGGTTTTGGCCGTGTTTTCTTTCAGAGCCATAAAAACACAATTTTTTTAACCTAAATTATTCTCTACCTAGAAGGGGAATAGGGCATTTGATCTGTTGATTATTTTTTCAGTCAACTGATTAGGTGTTCCACCAGTTAATTAATAAATTTGTAAAATTTGTGAGATAGCTCAAAATTGCACAAAAGAAAGATACTCAGTTACAGAGGAAAGAAAGAGGGCAATAAAACATTCCAGAAGCTGAATGCAAATATTTGTTTTGTAATAAAACACTGAAAATGATTTATTGTCAAAACAGTTGGTGACTTAGACGTCAGTTATGAAACTTGATCGATCAAATAAATGTTGCAGACCTTAAAGAAAAAAATTAATTAACAGCAGGTCTGAATTTAACCGTAAAATGAAAATAAATCATTTTTAGACAGTGATGGGTGGATTTTTTTTCCATTTTAGGTTCGGGAATAGTGACTCCTCTGTTGAAGCTGGCAAACCTCAGAGATGACCAACTCACAGGAAAGCACGCAGACGCACTTGAACTTCTAGACAGATATTTAGACCCAGACGTGTGGTAATACAGGTGTAATATATCTACTATGAAGTAGATTTTTAATCTTAATTTCAATCCTCAGCTCTCTCTCTGTGTGTTGTTTAATACTTGTAATACACACATACACTCACTTGAATATGTGAACAATCACACATAATACTTCTCTTCCCATGACACACATGCTGGCTGTACAGTGCACTGTCCTGTTGCCATGGCAACGCAATGTTTGGGTAACCAACAGGGGTGGAGAAGATTGTTTCCAGACCAATAGCCAATGTGTGTGTGTGTGTGTGTGTGTGTGTACGTACTGACAAGTGAGTGTGTTTGGGAAATAGTTCACATCCTGGACACACACTATATTGATTTGTATGTGTCAGTACAGTATACAGTAAGTGTGTGTGAGCGGCTTTGATATTACACAGTAGCCTACATTGTTTGTAGTGAGCCGCGGCTCTTTGCACGTCTGCGCTTGATCACGTCTTGATCTAAAAATATACACACACCGTGATGTCAGTGTGGGGGTTTAAGGAGAGGGACATGTATTAGTGGCACCTTGTGTGAGTGTGAAATTTACACTTGATACACTTGTACTCGCCCTTGACTCCCACCTGCCAGTGCAGCGTTGGTTCTTCACTTTGACTCAATTGAATCTCAGCCTTCTCAGAATGTCAAACTGGTCCTCACAAAGACAGAAATGCCACAGCACGCACTCAAACAGACAGAAGTAGTATCACACTTGCATGCCGGCATTCACAAGTGCATCACACTAGCATGCTTTCGCACCCACGTGCACGCGCACATATTGGCTGTGTGTACATCTGTGTTTCCACAGAGACGTCCTCCATCTGACTTTGCTAAAAAAAAAAAAAACATTAAAAACAAGTTTGTGTGTCTGAGCAGCTGTGGCAGATCTCCTCTCCATCACTCCTCCATCACATGCCAAATCCTCTTCCCCTCCCTGTTTCAATCTGGTGTCTTTTGTAAACAAGATTCCAGCTATACTTTAAGACAGCCTCTGTCAGGGGTTCGTACAACATCTCAGAGAAACTTTATGTGGGAAAAAAGAAAGATAAAGGTAACTTGATTATTTTACAAAAATAAAAATAAAATAAAACATAAAATAAACCAAGGCACGTTAAAGCAGGCACCTTTTTCCAGTGAATGGGCCAAAACACAGCTTCACATTCTGTTCATGGAGAATGTCACTTTTCCTTTTGGCTAATCAAGTTTGCTCGTGTTTTGGCTTTGCCTCACCAGAATTTTCCATGCTAACTTCAAAAAATAAATGATTCTGCAGATTTTTGGCTCTGCCGTCTGGGCTCTGTTGAATACTGGCCAGAATACACCATGACACAAAAATGGTAGCTATCAGAGCTCAATTATGCACATGTCCCTGCTGTTTCATGATGACACGCATTCATAAAACACTTAATGTCCAAATAGAGAAAGTTGAAGCTTATAAACATTTTTATTAGGCAGTTTTGCACAAGAACAAACGGAGCAATCACCAGACAGCTCTTTTGCTTGTTATTTAGGTTAGAAGTATCTAAAAATAAATACATTCATCTCATGAATATCACGTCAATAAAATCAGTGATCATTCACAAACTTGTTTAAAATCCTAGAGATTCAACATTTATGGCATTTACTAAACATACACACAGGAGTAGATGTAAATATTTGTTGGGGTTCGCAGTGTTGATCATGATTCAACTGCATGACTGCTTTTCCAAGTGTGACAAAGAACTTCAAAATAAAGCCCCCTTGAATGCAGACTTTCACTCATTTGTTCTCCGTCACTATTTATAATGTGGTCTTTCAATGTTTATGCACAAACTCATACTGAAGTGTCCAGCAGGGTAAATAAAGCTGTCAGAGTGCGTCGTGGTTACCCATAGAGCCACTCTGTTGAATGGCACACATTTGACACCAACAAAGCATGTTTCCACCCTGTCTCACTCACCCTGTTACACACACACACACACACACAGGAAGTTGTAAAGCACAACAAGTCACTCCCCTTCTTTCAGAAACTAAACCTGCCATAGCAACGTATTTGGATTGGAAACTTTAAGTTTGGGGACCAATGCTTTATTTTAGGTTAGTGGGGAACGCTTTAGTGTGTGTGTGTGTGTGTGCGTGCGTGTGCGTGTGTGTGTGAAGCTTTTATTCTATCAAACTGGTGGGTTTGTGTGGAACAGAAAACTGGTGGATGGACTTTGGTCATAGACTAAACAAAAGAATGGTGCATGTCTGTCTCTCCCTACTTTGCTTTATATATACTTTATATATAATATATATTTTATACTTTATATACTACTATATGTTCCTGTCTACACTTGTGGAAGTATGAACATGACATTAACAAGAGTGTGTTCTTTTATAACTAGTGTTTGTAAATACTTATGTGCGAAACAGCTTTAGTGTGTGTGGGAGGGGGCTGTCGGTGATGTTTACATAAGGTAATTTTTTTAAAAAACAAAGTTGATAATGATGTCGGCCAGAGCAGGAAACCACAACAATAGTCAGCCAAGCCTCTTTAATAAGCAATGCTCTATTAAACAAAACACGCAGATTTTTATGGAACGCACACACGCACGCACACGCACACACGGCTCTCATAAGGACTACAGGGTGTACTGAAACTAAAGTGTTCACTTTGCCACCATGTGTGGATGAAACGTTTTACCCAACCTTGAGCATACTGTGTTCACTAAAGCTTTTGATTCCTCTCACACACCAAACCCTCAGAGTATGAAAAAGTGACAACACAAAGACTAAATATCTTCATTGTTATAAAGAGATAAGAAACACTACCTCAGGCAGAACACACACAAGGGCAGTTTAAATTTGAATTACACTTGCTCTGTGTGAAAGTTAATGTCAGTAACAACCCCCACAGCTAATACAGCTGAGTAAAGACTAAAAACAAGGTGACTTCTCTGAAGACCCAAAGAACAGCCTTTCATTGTGTTCACATCTTTAGCTATTAATTACAGTATTTAATTGTGTTTACTCCCACAACACTTATGTTGCAAAGAACTACAGCGACTGCTCAGATTTATTTAATCGGTCAGACACTGACCGTCCACGCTTTATCTTGACTACTCATCTTCGAGGGTCATGCTTAACACAGGTCCAACATACAGAGACAAACCCCCATGTACACTCACACTCACATCTATAGTCTGTCTATACGTCTTTAGACTGTGGGTAGAATCATTCACACTGACAGAGGGAGTCATTCCAACTCCCTGCACAAAGACCCTGGTTGAACCTGGATTCTATCCAGAAACCTCTTTGCTCTGAGGCACAACTACTAAACCCTTCACCACTGTGCACGACTCTCCTCATACTGAACAGGATCTCAAAAATAATGTTTTTGAGAATACTTACTTGTATTAGACAAAGCCATAAATAGCAGCCACTCTCCAGGATTGTGTGCCTGAGTGTGTGTGTGTGCGTGTGTGTACGTGTATTTGTAACCTTGTTAGGACCTTTTCTGGAATAAATATTGGCATTATCAAGACCAATACTCCTCATGAGGACCAAAACCTGGTCCTATTTAGGGCTAAGCTGTGAACTGTGGTTATGGTTAAGGGTAAGAGAAACAATTTGTTTAGTCAGTTCAGTGTCCTAAGAAGAATAGCTGCATAAACCTGTGTGTGTGAGCGCGTGTGTGTGTGTGCATCAGACCTTCCTCTGTGTCATATAAACTATTCTCTGTCATCACAGGGAGTTTCCCCATCTCACCCTTCCTCCCTCTGTTTCTCCTCTGGAGTATGTCTGCCTATCTCGCTCTCCCTTCATTCCTATCTCCACAATATCTCGTTAACCGAATAAGGACTTTGGAAAATCCTAGGGACTCCCTCACTCCCACACACACACACGCATTAATACACAAATGTCTTTTAGGAGCATATAAATGTAACTAAAACTATGTGAATGTGGGTACTGTGCTGTACTCTATGTGTGTGTGTGTGTGTGTGTGCGCGTGTGTGTCATATTATAATAACTTGGAACAACTTTCCTGGAAACTGTTTGAGGCAGTTGGGATATCTAAGTGACTTCCTTTTTTGGGAACATGAGACTTGAGGACACAGTTTCTTTCTTTCTTTTCTTTTTTTTTCTTTCCTTTTTTTATTTTGGATGTGTGTGAGGGAGAATTTGATGTCACCCATCCTCGTGTGCTGCTAAATTAAAGAGAGTGAGAGATTCTTGAGCTCAGCGGTCTACAAACACAAATGACAAGTGCTTCACAAACACACACACACACAATGCACACTTGCCTGCTCGCTTACACTGCGGCTTATAATTGCAATTAGTGCAAAAAAAGTGCTAATTTTATCGTGTATAATAAATACATATTTTACATACCAGAGGTCTCAGAAAATGACCTCTGTTATGTAAAATAAAGCTGATAGCTTATCGATCAGCTGATAGCCGAGTAGATAATAATGGCAATGTTATAATGTTCCAAGAAAATTGAACAAATGAACATTTTGCTAATGTTTGCACTGATAAGTGTATTTATGTACTTTTCCAATGACCTATTTAGTGATACAGCGAGGTGCCACAAGGTGGCAGCAACAGCAAGTGTTGGGTTAGTGCCTTGAATGCGTGTTTGCAGAAGTAATGACATTTACGAGGTTCACTGAATGCACACCGACACGGATCCAGCAGCAATTTGCATGTTTTGGTTTCATGGAGTCTTTAAACAGCTGTTGTGGCTGTTAATCATTAGGGGGAAATCACATATACATGGGCCCTTAAATGTGCAAATATAACCACTGAGCCATAATTTGCACTCAGCTTGCCTCTAGTCAGTAGCAGCCATGGCAGTGGAGCCTCCATGCTCCATACCATGCTGTATTTGTACCAAGCAATAGCTGCACCATGAGTCTGAGAGGGCAGAGTGTGTGTGTGTGTGTTTGAAAAAGACACCAAAAGAGCAAGAGAGAGAGTATAAATGGTAATCAGCCGATGCTGCCAAACCGGCTACAGTGCTCAATCATTTCCAGGCCGCTTATGTGCTCCCAGCCACACGATGGGATCAGCACTGATGGAGAGTGATGCACAGTCAAGTGGACTGAAGAGCCTCTAGGGCCACATGTCACAACTGTGGAAGTGAAAAAAAAATTCTCCACCACAACACCAACCTGAGACAAACGAGGATCATGAGCATTTTAGTCGCGCTAACCATTTGTTCCACCCTTGATCTAAACATTTCTATGAGTTGTCAGGAAAAAAAAAAAGCTTTGATGCTGAGTGAGCAATCGTTGTTGTGGCAAATAAAGCTTGGTTAAGGTTAAACCACAAAGAAGAGAGAAAACGCACACAAAAATCATCATTCTCTACCACCCTGACTCCAGAGGAAGCTTCATGCAAACCAAAAAAAAACCCAATGCAATCGCTAATGCCAAACTCTTTAACAGCAAAGCACTCAGATATGTTAATGTGATGTCATGTTGTTCTTTGGGCAGTGATTAACTGATATCAGTAATGTTGGAGAGCATTTTCCTGATGCTTTCATACAGGACACTAAAATTGTCAGATGTCAAAAACTGAAGACATGCCCAGGACGGGGGAGTGTTTGACACCCTTGGTCTAAAGGGATGCTGAAAAAACCTTGACAGAAAAACCACAAATGAATTCATCCGTTAATTCAAAATCTTTTATTGTGATGTTAGATCAGACTTATTCACGGATGTTTGCTTCGGATACGTTGAAACTACATACTGTCACTAAATTTGGCTGTATAAGAACTAGAGTTATATGCTTCTGCTGACCAATGGAATTTCAATCAACACAGTTATTTTTTTCCCCAGACTGATGTAGAATGTGTTGACTTCAAAATTACAAAAGGACTGAGAATTTGTGGTCACAAAGCAAGAACATTTGGTCACAACACTGACCTTTGACTATCAAAATCAAATCAGTTTATCCCTGAGTTTTAGTGAACATTTACACCAAAGTTGAAGAAATTCCCTTCATGTGTTCTTAAGAAATGATGTTAAAACCAATGGCACAAGCCTAAGGTCACTAGCTGTCACCAGACATAAAAGAAAAAAAAAATACAAGGAAACTTTTGCTGACACAACGACTAGGCAGTGTCCTAAAATTTTGTTTACTGTACAGTAGCAGGAAAATTGTTTCAACTAAACAATGAATTTTGTTTTAATGTACTGGTTTTCTTATAGATGAGGCAAAGTACAACATGTCCATGCAGTAGTAAGCTGCACCCTATAATATTCCTAGTTATAATAATAAACAAATAATAATTTGTTTATTTACAGTCTAGGAGAGTAGGCTTTGAACAGTTTCAGCTGAATAACTGAACCTCAGAAGATGTTTCCTTTAAGTTTTACATCAGCCTTTATATTCTTCCAGTGCACTTGCTTCTACAATAGATCTCCAATCAAAATGTCTCTCTTTCTGGATCCCAGACCTTCAGTTGAACCACATTATACATAATCTCCATGTATAAATGCTCACCAACCACTTTATTAGGTACACATTTGAACACCTGATAATGTAGCAGGAGTGGCAAATTGATATTTATCTATTTAGATTCACTCACTCTCACTCATTTTCTATCGCTTTATCCACTGGGGGTCGCGGGGGGCGCTGGTGCCTAACTCCCGCGGACCAACGGTGAGAGGCAGGTCGCCAGTCCATCACAGGGCCACACAGAGACAGACAAGCACTCACTCTCACATTCACACCTATGGGCAATTTAGAGTATCCAATTGGCCTAATCACCAAAATCTGCATGTTTTTGGACTGTGGGAGGAAGCTGGAGTACCCGGTGAGAACCCACGCACATGGGGAGAACATGCAAAAGAAAAAAGAACATATATATATATATATATATATATTCTCAAAGGGCTGGAAAGGGCTTAATCTAAGCCCTTAAGCTTTACTATGGTTGTAATCAGTGGTTTTGTAAGTATTTCAAAACAGTGCTGCATTTTCCTCTGACCTCTGGCGTTAAGAAAGCATTTACTTCAAACTGGATATCTCGGAACACTCTATTTAAACCCAAGAGATGGCTGTGTGTTAAAAATTCCAGTCGATCAGCTGTTTCTGAAATGCTCAATTCCAACAACCATGCCACGGTCAAAGTCACTTAAATTGCTTTACTTCCTCATTCTGATGCTGGGCTTTAACTTCAGCAGGTTGTTTTCACGTGCTTATATGCAGCATGTTGCTGCCGTGTGATTGGCCGATTTGATATTTGGGTGAACAAGCAGTGGAACAAATGTGTATTATAAAGTGGCCAGTGAGTTAATAAGTAACCCCATGAAATTTGTAGACAGACATACAGTATAGTATGTAATCTTTCACTGCTACTGTACCAAAACCATAGGGTCACCATAGGGAACGTTAGTGATGAAAAGGCGAAGCTAATTCCATCTTTGCTGACAAGGTCAGGGATTCTTCGATCATACCTCCGTATACTCTCCTTTAATTCCTTGTACTTTGTGTTCTGTCTACACTTCTGTGAGTAAGTGAGTAAAACTGAGACAAATTCTTGTTGAATAAAGTAAATCAAGGAAATTAAGATTTTTTTTATTGTTTTCGATGAATCCTTTGTGCTTAACAAGCTATTGTGTGCTTCAATTCACCAAATCAGCTGCTAGTCAATCTGTTCTTTCAGACTAAAACATCACTCGTTTAATGTTCCATGAGGAAACACCTAAGGTAAAGAGGGGTTTTGACAATGTTGAATAAACTACTTTTGTATTCAAACATAAAAACTTAACGTACGGTGAGTGTTAGTACTGGATTGCTAAAAGATGAAACTAGAGTAGTTATTAAACCAGTTTTCCACGAATCTTTGTGGAAGGAAGCATATTTTGGAGTCAAATGAGATAATAGGTTCTCTTGCAAGAACCTTACAGTTAGTGGATTTCACTGTGAACAGAGCACCACCTCTGAACCTGTGGGCATAAGTAAATTGTCCTTTGTTAAAAAAAACAAAAACATTATATATATATATATAATATATATATATATATATATCTGGGAGACACTAATTTGTTCAGTGTTTTAGAAATGTTGCTTTTCAACTGTGGGAATTGACCAAATGTTTGATAATGCTCTATTATTCTCTGATGCAGAATACAACAGTTATTCAGACTGAACGCAGTAGAACAAAGACAATTAGGCAGGAACCTGGAGCAGCAGCTTTCTAAAACACTACTGTGAACACGCTCAACCTGCAGCAACGGACTTTTAACATCAGGAAAGTCTTCGCTGCTGCCGAGCGCGGCCACACAAAAGACGGCAAAAGGAAAAAGAAAAAAGCAAATGGCAGAGCCATTCAGCTGGACACCATACAATAAACCTCACTGTCTCTCTATCGGCTGCCTGCCCTGCCATTTTCCTTTAGATTCTAAGGGAATCTGCTCTCTTTCCTCCCACTGACATTTCCTCTCAATCTACATGTTAAGTGGCTCACTCCATCCTCTCCTTTCAGACTCCCCCTCCTCCTCCTCTTGTTGCCTGACTAACTTTAGCCATGGCACACTATTCCAGTTGGCAATGCCAGCTTCTCATCCTTCCCACTTACACACAAACTCCAAACATCTTTCTCCTCCAATTTTCAAATGAATTTCACTGGCACGAGAGAAAGAAGAGCATTCACCTCGTCCATCTGCGCCACCTCTCCCTGTTACTGTTTTGTGCTCTCTTCAGAAAGCTTTACTAGCAGTAAAAAAACAAACAATTATTTCTTTGCCTCCCCCTCTCTGCTTTTTT
Source organism: Brachirus orientalis (assembly GCA_016785285.1). Classification (NCBI taxonomy): domain Eukaryota; kingdom Metazoa; phylum Chordata; class Actinopteri; order Pleuronectiformes; family Soleidae; genus Brachirus; species Brachirus orientalis. The sequence goes on along the minus strand of JAFBJR010000233.1, from coordinate 376,116 downwards.
TTGTTGGCACGACAGACAACTTAATGATCGCAAGCACTATAATACTGGCTGACCTGAGTGTGTGAACCCCAATAAACCAAGTGAGCTGAAATGAATTACAGCAATATGACTTATCACTTTTGTCCTTTGATTTCTTTCTCCTCTCCACTTTATCTTTTCTTCACTTTCTTTTTCAGGTTATCCGTAACTTTTAGAGCTCTTATAAAACCACATGTATAAAGTAATTTTGGTTACCTAGAAGAAGTCACCAGTTTACAAATTATTAATGTACACAGTACAACCGGGACTAGGTTGTAGGAATTTAATTAAATGTATTATAAGAAATTTTGGTTGTTGGGACAAATTGGTGACAATGGTGATGATAATTCTCTTTCTATGGTTATGAGGTTATGAGGTTAAAAAGGCGTGTTATATTCTGCCTGCTGCTAACATGGTCTCAAATACTTAAATACTCTCTTTGTGTATCTATTATACTATGAGTCGGTCACATTTTCATGACATACATGAAAAGGCAGCAAGGGAAAATGTTTGATAAACATGAGGAAGAGCTCTAGTATAAAATACAGAACATACAGTTGAGCTGAGTAAGTTACAGTGCTGCATTTGCACAGTCCCACTTTGCAGTGTGGCAGAAATGAGAAGAGACAGGGGCTCGAATGTTGCCACGGCAACATGTGTCCAGCATGGCTCTGTTTCCAAGGCAGTTCTATGGCTCCACTACCAGTTTCTTTTAAATGGCTATGGCCTACAGATGCACCGGGGGCAAGACCAGAGGATATTCACGAATACAGAGAGAGAGAGAGAGAGAGAGAGAGAAATGATCTCATCCTCAGGAAACATCACTGTGGATACGGTGAGTTTTGCAGAGGTCAGGATTTCGTACCGAGTTTAACCTGAATATTTGTTTAATTGTTGGAAATTATTTTGGTGATTGTGTGATTTTGTGAACAGTGTGAACGGAAGTCTATGGGAAAATGAGCCTACTTTTCACTTGCTTTATAAGGTCTCAATCACTAGTTTTTTTTTAAAATTATGTAATTTTTGCAAATTATATTTAAATTTAGAGGAAAATGGAACATGAAGAATTGACATTTACAGTATGAGTGGACATTGTGTGATTGACAACTGGTGTTTACACAGTCGATGGCATGGAAGAGGTTAAACTGAAATGTAGTTAACATTATTGTTGGGCAGATAAAATATGTATCTCCAACAACTGTAGAGCAAAAGCATGTCCATATACGAGTATATTCACACAAGTCACCTTTGGACCTCTATCCTTATATGGATGTGTATACATGGATGAATATATACAGCCACCAGCATGACAACCTTAAGTTCAGGGCACAGACAAGGCAGTCAGAGAAGATAAACAGTTATGTTCCTCTATCTATTCTCCTGCGATTTCTTTCTGTTGTTTCACTATTTAGCCCCAGACGGTTGTATTGCGCTGACACAGCTGGTGATCACTTTAATTAGAAAAATAATGATTCTTGTGGTTTTTACTCTTGTGTCTGTATTTATGGAGGCATGGTTTAAATGGGTTTCGCAAATGCATTTTGGAAGTCCATAAACATTTAATTCTGACTTCAAGAAAGGTTTTAGGTTTTAGGTTTTTCTTGTCAGGATAGAAATTTCCCACAAGAATGATTTTAAATCAATTTGAGACAACGCTGCATTGCCACACCGTCTCTCATTGATATTTCACTCGTCTAATCTTAGTCTGTGGAACAGACAGTTCTGAGGTCAGGGATTTGTTCACGACCGTACGACCGAGGTGTTTGAATGCTGTCGGCTCTTAGATACTGTTAGACAAGATGAAATGTATCAGCTGACTGGCCACATTCCTTCTTGCTCTCTCTCTCTCTCTCTCTCACTCTCACACACACACACCAAGGTGCCGAAATTGCGCATATGCAGACATGCACACATGCACTATGGTTGCAAATGTTGTGCATTTTCCTTTCCTAATAGGTAAAGAAAAAAGAACACACAAAATAAACAAACCTTATTTTCTCTGTATATTTTTTTTTATTTCAGTTGACTTCCTGACCTCTCCTTACACATATTTTTTTTATTATATGAGGATTTTATCAAATTTAATTGGCATGAAAATAAATATTGCAGTGAATATAGAAGATGGGGGGAGTGTGACTGAGGTGAACCGACATTAGCATTCTAAAATGGTTCCTGAGGGAACCACCTGACTCTCTGGGGGTTGGGCAGAGGTCAACCAACACACATGCGCAACTGGTGTCGTGCCTATTTAATATGTAGCCTGCAGGAAAGAACATGACGCAGGCTGGACCACAGTATCGCGTTCATCTTTGCAGATGCAGTAAAATAGAAACGATTCAATAAGCCTGTCAGAGGCCTGGAAAAGTTACAATTATCTGCAATCAATCACTGTGGCAGCACATTTCTCTCTCTCTCTCTCTTTTTTTCCTCAGTATGAGGGAAAAGTTTCCCTCCTTTACGTGTCTGCTTGAGAAAAATAACAAACTCAACCCCAAATTGCTGCACTAATCCTTTAACATGAGGAAGAGCACGGGAAACGCTTCATCGTGAATTCATAATAAGTGGTTTATCACAGCCTTCGTGACTGAATCAATATGTTAGGATGTGATTTACACTTTGCTGAGGCTGGAGTGCAGAGAACCAAAAGCCTCATCTATCGCTGACTGGGAGGAAGGAATCACGGAGATAGCAAGAGACGTTTAGCAGGTCTGCAGTGATGGTCCCCTCTTCACTCAGAGGGACATACTGACAGCAGGTCTGTCAATGTCAAGTGGAAGCCCTGACGAATTCTAAACTCTAGTTGGCACCACATTCAGCACTTTTGAGCTCACAACCTTTTTTTTTTAAAAGTCACACATCAGATGGGCCACCACACTCCTTGTGCTTATTGTTTGAACTCTCGATGTCTGGCATCAGTAAGATGCAACAGTAACGAACAGCTTCTCCAGCTACAATTTTTTACTCAGCAGAATATGACAATGAGTAGAAAGTTCCTTGTTAGCACTATCTGTACTGTACGTCTTGGAAAGAAGCAAGCAAGCAAGCTGCAAAATGCAAATGATGCATCCCACTACTATCCACTGGCCCCATAGTCTTCTGTTCGCACAATGACTTCCCATTTTGAAGCCTCACAATTCAGTCAGTTTCTGCTACTGGTAATTCACCTGCAACCTGCACTGCTGGTGTCTGCTCATACATGCCATACTTTATCCTCTTGTTCCTTCAAATGGGATTATAATTTACAAAACTGACATCGAGTGCTATTGAAGAAGAACTGGAACCAGAGATTGATAATATTAGCACATTAAGAAAATGCTTACTGACATTATAAATCAAGTGAAACTTTTCATTTTCCCATTCAAATGGAGGCCCTTTTGTAGTTACCTTTTCAAATCACCTCCTGGTGGCTAACTGCTCCTCCTGCTGTCTGGGCTTCATTTTTCAAACCTGAAGACTGCATCCATTTCAATATATACAGTCTACAGCTAAGCCGTTTGTCAAAGCTCCACCTCCAAAATGCTTGAAGTCATTGTCTGTAGTGAAACTGTAAATTTTATCTGCACTTTCTCTGCCATTTTTCCTGGCTATCATCTCTACTGCAGTAGAATATGATTCTCCAGCTTGTAGACTATGGTCACAGACACAGGCAGGCAGGTTGGTTAGGGACAGAAAGGTACGCCAGCAAATGATTCCATGTGGTCTTCCATAACTTGTCTTTAAATTGCAGCCATGTGAGGGCTTAATATATGGGATTAAAAACAACAGAACCGGTGGCAGCTCTTTATCAGGATCTGTTGACAGTAAATGTGTTTTATATTTTTAATCTGATTAGTAAGAAATTATGCCCCAGTTCAAATGAGATTAAACCAAACTGAGACCATATGCAAAGCTCATCCTGTTGGCTGGAGGAATCCTCCATGTGGTGATGATAACAGAGTGATTTTAATGTTTGTCAGCCTAGCTACAGACCTGAAACGGAGAAAGAATGAAATGGAAAACTATCACACTGGCAGCACTAATTCAGATTGCAATCCCTGGATGAAACACCCCTGAACTTTCAATCTGGCTGAATGAGGCGATGATGAAAGACTGGACCTATTATCTTTAGATTAAGGAATATTAGAGAGTGCTGCTTTTCCTTCCATCTTGCTACACATTTTCTAAAATTTCCATCTAATATAAAGTGATGAATTTAAGAGGAAAACAACCTTTGACTATACACACACACACACACACACTTTGTCCTTTTATACTGCATATGGCAACAACGTTATATCTAACAGTGAGCACACACAGAAGCCTGGAGTTGGCTGGTAGTAAAAAGTATAGCCTCTAATGAATGACATAGTAACCATATAAAATAAGATCTCAAGAAGATACAAGGAATTCAGAGACACTTATAAACAGATATTTGGGGTTAAAAAAAAGCCCACACTGACATTAATCCAAATATTTGTCTATTATTTCAACATCATCTCTGTAAAGTGAACTTGCCTCCATCCAGACACACAAACACAAAATCCCACTAGGTTTCTACCATTGTTCCCTGCATGACACATGCAAGCATTGCATTGCTCAAGGCAACATATGGCCTCTCCAGTTATTGTGTCCCAGATTCAGAAAAAAAGTTCAGAAAAAAACACAACATAGAGAAATGTACACGAAACGGAACAGAAGATGTCTGTATTTGGAATTTCCACTGTGAGTGTGGGAACAATCCATAAGATAAAATAGATGCAAGTCATTTATAAGGTGCTGGCGTTGTCCCTCTGCTATGCAGAGACATGTACTACATCCGTGCGTAGTTCTCCACAAAAACTGACATTATCTTTAGTTAAGCAAGTTGATCATATATCGCCAATTCTCAGCACCACAGAAACTGTGGAATGTGTGTCCATGATGCTGAATATTTCAACAGTGAAACAAACATTTCCTAACCCCCTCATTAAAAATGGGAAAAACAATTTGTTACTAGGTTGAACATGGTTTAAAAATTTATATATCACTGCATCATGATATTTACTCATCTGTTATTGGACTACATGCAGCAACTAATGCCGCACCAGATATGTGAAAGAATATGCAATCCCAATTAGATTAAAACCAAATTAAAATTAAAGGAAACACAGACATTCATTGCCTTTGTAATTATCACATGCCGGTTTGATTCACAGTATAGTGCAAACTGATGAAATGGCAGGAAAGTAATCTCATTCATTCCAATCATCTGTGAATACGGTGTTAGTATTTAAGGTGGGCTGCACCTTTACTCTCTCATTATTGACACTCAGTATCTAGTATGTGTGTGTGTGGATGCGTGTGCATGTGTGTGTGCACGTGTCCTCGCTCCTCATTCATCACTGTCTCTCAACAGTGCCAACTCAGCACATGAACTTCAATGAAGATAGTAAATAAAAATAAAGTGAATTCCAGCTTCAGACAGCAGCTTAATTCCCTTCACTAAATGTCAGTTCAACCAGGCAGTTCAATCCTGCAGATGCTCGAGCTAACAGATTAGCTCTTATATTGATCAGTAATAGTCTTTCTCATTTTATTGTTTGGACTGGCCGGGCTGTCCTTCCCAGACTGACCATTCCGATAATGAGATAATGAAATTACTTCTGGATTCAGTCAGTCCTAAAGCTGGTGCTAAAGCTAATTTGAAAATATTAGATAATAAAATCTGAGATTTTATATGGCAAATCTTTTATTATTATTCTGTTAACTCCCAGATGAAAAAGTGGCATTGCTAAACCACCAAGAAAAACTGCACTGAGTGGATGCTGGCTCACAGAGCCAAATAAACTTGAGTGATTGATAATTAAAAGGGCTAAACACAGTATGAACATTTTGACTTCTAATAAAAAATGCTTTTACTGTGATTTTTATTAGGAAAGAGCAACACTTTTAAATCTGTAGCCTCTTTAAAATAAACCTTGAGAAGCTGCAGGGTAAACTCCTAATATCAGTGTGCAATGAGGAAATTTTGATCTCCACACAGGATGATGTTGTGACCAACAGGCATGTGACCATTGCATTTCACATTTTGATTGCAGTCTGTGGATCACTGGTATAACTGGCCTTCTTCCAAACTGACGGTCAGGGATTCAACCCCTGACTCGACTAGTCCACATGCTGATGTGTCTCTAGGCAGGACAATTAACCCCAAGTTTCTCCTTACAGCTGGATTTCCACCAGGGATGTGACTGTATTTTCTGTTTTACAAGATCTCAAAATGTGTCTCAACACCATCAGGGACCTGTGTTATCAATTTGTGAAACTAAACACAAATGATGCAGCAACATGAATTCCATGAGTAATGCATTATTGCCACTCTTCCCAGCTTTCTACTGTTGATGCCACTCTCCAGAAATCTGTGGGCTTTACTACTACTCAGAGACATATTACATTCCCAATATCGCAATCATTATCAAGCTGCGTAGTTGTTATCACTATATGACTGTACCCTGATATTTTGATATGTTACACCCTTAACTTCCACATGAATCTCCTCAGGATTTCTGATCGACCGCTGTCCTTGGTTCCCACAAGTTTTTTTTTTTTTACCACCACGATGAGGAAACCTGTCAGCACACCCACACACTCTCTGCAGGCCTCATTCTTGGAATAACCAACATCATCATTATGTGACGGTGACGGAAGCATGTTGTGACAAAAGCACTGGCTTCCTCCCTGATGTCACTGGACACCTGTCAATCGCGCCCTAACACCAACCCTGTTTAAAAAAAAAAAAAAGGTCACAATCTTCCACAACAAGCCAACTCATATTGCAGGTTAACAGCTCGCTGTCATGCATCATCACACTGCTGACACGACTGACACACAGTTCAGTGTCTGTCAATGTCATGGAGATATACTCGTTTCATATATGGTGACACATCCAGCTCAGCATGTTACATATACACTACATATAAGTACAATCCCAGAGTTAAGAATTGTGTATGTTCTAGATGGGTCTTTAATTTCACATAAGAGTTCAAGGAGTGTGCCAAGTCAAAATAAAGGTTTTGGCTAATGAAAGTACACCATTCAAAAATACATATAATATTACTCTTGCCATTTTCAAATATTTTTAATGCATAAATGTTACATATTATGTCCTTAAATAAGTTCCACATGCTTTGTACAAGGCGATATAATATAACTGTGCATTTATTTTTTTGTTGACAGGTAAATGTCGTTTTGATTTGATATTGTGCACTTGACGTAAAAACTGCAGAGAGCAGCAACACTTGGACACAAGATTGTAATCCAGTGTAAGATGTAACACTGTTTCCGGCACTTCCATTCAGGAGTGGTGAGCCACGGCTGCTGCCATTGATCACAAAATGTTCACATCATTATCATTAATCAACATGCCACTACTGATTATTCCTCACAATTTGCACAAGTGAGCTCCAAAAGCTCCAAACTGGGATGCAAAAGTAAAAAAAAAAAAAAAAAAGAAAAAGTTAATGACCCACAATAATAATTATACCATTTAATTTAAAACTATTTTGACTGGTATGAATAAGGCCCATACTGTTGTGGCAACTGCATGGACACTGGCACAACAGCTACAAGAAATTCTCCTGGAAACACTGCTGTAATGTGTGATATATAAAATGTGATACATCGGTATGTACATTATGTGTGCGTGTGTGTGTGTAACTGTAAAAAGGCAAAAAGAAAAGAAAAAATGAGATAGAGATTCTGTTTTTGACCTTGCCTAGAAGGTAAACAACTCGTGACTTGGCAACTTCTCTTCTCTGACACACAAACACATACACACCTCCTACAGCCATATTTGTTTGTCCGCTTTGCCTACAGACACCCATGCTGGGAGATGACGAGACGTTGATCATGTCACACCAGTGTGAATAAACCTGAAAAACTGTTTATACAGTAAAAGATAATTATTTTGCAAGTCATCTCTTGTGTGGTTTTTGAGAAGCAAACGCAACATGAAAACAGCCGCATCGTTACTTTTTCCTTTCCACTTCCCCCTGTGGACAATTAACATCACAGCCATCACGGTTTGTTTAATTTTTCAGAGAATTACTGATTAAATTGACACTATAGTCGTACAGTATGAGCAACATGTTACCTGAGGTGATTTAAAGCCAGAACAAAGCCATAGATCCGATCAACATTTTATGTTCGCAGCATAAACCAGTGAGACAACATATATCCTAAATATATTAACAGCTGATGAATTCCATTGGCCTAAGATGGGTTTTCTGAGTCACCGTGACCCAATGACATACAGACGGAATCGATAAATAACAAGCACACTGTACATAAAATAAACTCATAAAATACATGGTCAACACTTGGAAAAAGTAATAAATGTAGCGTTCACAGTTTTTAAAAAACTTTACGTAGTGACAAATTTATATCTACAGCTGACCTCTGAGAAGTTTTTTTATTGAGTTTGCACTGCACTGCACTGCAGGCACAGGCAGATGTAGCTACAATAAACGTGCAACTGCAAACAAAGCTCACTGTGTGTGTGTGTTTGACCAATCAATCCATGTTACAATAATATACAACGCATGTCACCAGCATCAGAGCTTTAGGAATGCAAGCGTTTGAAACAAATAAATAAAAAAAAATAATCGAAGTAACAGTGTGTGTGTGTGTGTGTGTGTGTGTGTGTGTGCCTGCATGCCCATGGGACCATCTGAGACATTGTTTCCTGTCTCGTCTGTTTCATGTGTGGCTCCATAATTATCGCCCCATCTGCTCCTGGAACTCAGCTCTTCGCTTCCACATTATCTCATTTCACTTGCTAAATAAAAAAAAAAAAAAAGGTTCCTGAACACAGCAAGGAGGATTTTACTGCGACACACAAATTAACTCTAAACTGACAGTCACTGTGTTGTTACAAATGTGGTGAAAAGTAGTGTTGTTTGGTCTGGGGGTGATGTGGCTGACTTGTTAAAGGTGAAGTGGTGTTTATTATTAAACCAGGAGCAAATAATGGTGCACACTTTAAATTAGTGCTAAACATTAGAGGTCATTTTTCTTTTTATAACAGGAGGTGCAAAGCTTATATCATACATATAGAGTTAATACATGCTTGTTTGACCTTTCTACTACAAAAAGTTGGCATAAATACTAAACACAGCCTGCATCTGTTGCTGTGAAAGTGTCTGAGGTCACATGAGTGGATTTCTTGCGCACTCACTAAGTATTTCTTATTTCTGCCTGCTGCACCTGCACCTGCACCTGCCAAATCAAGACACCACCTCGTTTGGGTCTGTTAAACCAACTTAACAGACCCAAATATGGTGGTGGTGTCACTTCCAGCAGCGAGGGTTTGACGTACGTCTCCTTTCGAAAAATACACCATTTGTGCATGCAGTAGAACAGCCCTTAATGAGAAAGCATATCATTTTAATAATCTTCTGAAATATGAAAATGGTGATGATGCAGAGCTAAAACGGAGCCAGAGTCAGATGGAGACACTTTTGTATACTGCGTAGGCTGAAATGAACAGGTGGATTCTCAGTGGGGAAAAAGGCTCCATATCTTCTTCCGTGGACCAGTCAGATGCTGAGGGAGTTTTGAAAATTAACAATGCAAAAATGCCACTAATTGGCTGTGAAATTTACTTTTGGAGCAAGGTGTCAAGCGCGCGGTGTAGCAGGCACGTGGATGGTGTGATTACTGGACATACTGTATGTGGTCTGTAGGTGCACGGAGCACACGCAAGCGTATGATGAGTCTTTATGAACATAGGTGTGTAAAAGTGGAGCTGTTTATAATTTAGTGTACAGATTATTCTCACCTTTTTCCAGATTTACAGTTCATACACATGATGGATGTAAATGTACTGTGTATATACTGTACATATATCTGAACACAGATTTAACCACCCCTACAGTCTGTTGCTTTGATACGAAGATTTAGGCTATAATATTACACACACGCACACACACGCACACACACACAATAATGGTATTGTTTCCAGGCAGCAAAGCCCCAATGGCATCAAACATCTCAGAATAGAACTGCTGAGGTTTCAGAGGTGCAACCTAAGGAGAATTTGAAGTCGAGTAAATGGACACCTGTGGCTCTGAATCGACACAAACAAAAGGTTTCATTACAAAACTGATACACACACCATGTGGGGAAAAAAATGACAATTTAATACTATAAATACTATATATGTTATGATAAAATCAACGCAACTGTCAAAGTTACAGTACACTGGCACAAATGTGACCCACGGTTTGTTAAAGCTGCAGCTGTTCATAAAACAAATCAGTTCCTGTGTGCATAGCAGGACATGTTGCAGGGCGACACGGGATCTAAACACCACTATACTGAGAAACCCAGAGAGAGTCATGTGGAGGCAAACTCATTTGACAGTGGGTTGAATATAATGGACAATGTCTTATTTTAAATGTTACATACTACAGCTTTTGACCGGTTATGTCTAGAACATGCAAGTACAATATAATATGTGCCCATATAACGTATAAATACTGTATATGCTAAAATGCAAAGTCAGTTCCCCGTATCCCTGCAGTGCGACCAATACAGGATGACAGTGCAGGTCCATACTCATCCTTACAGTACGGCCGCAACATTTACCCTATTACACAGGGAAGCTGTCCATGACAATAGACGTGTGGCAACTCAGGCCAACTGCAAAAAAAAAAAAAAAAAAAAAAAAAAGATTTTCAATCAATGTTGTATTATGTGACCCGAGCAGGTCAGAATTTATTGGCTAAAGATCACCGGCCATCTGAACATACTGGATCATACTAAACCAGTAGGATTTACACACACACCTCCTTGTTTCTAAGGGGTTATTGGGTTTCCAGATTTTTTTTCAGTCTCTTGAAGTGACTGTCATTCAGAGCCAAGATGGCTGCCTGCTTCTCCCTCTGGACCCTTGCTGATGCAGGATACTGGAGACTGGCACACACACACACACACACACACACACACACACACACTAACTGGATGCCAACTCCATTGTAAATTTTACAAAAGCTCTCTTCTGTTTTATTCTATTCTAAAAAAAAAAAACATGATTGTCTTGTAATGTGAGAGTGACATTCCCATGTTTTCCTTGGCAGTTTTGGTTGATGAAAAACAATCCTGCGGCAGAGAAAAATCTGAGTTTTAGATTTTTTTCCAAACACAGCGGGAAAGATAGGCCATCCTGGACCTGCTGATTTTGAACAGTGAGCTCCGGATAGAAATGAGGTGTTGTACAAACACAGAGGTCTACATTTTTTACACGCTGATCCCAGCTGGGTATGACCTTTGATAAACAGCCAATATTTACACCTCTGCTTGACAGCCACTGGTTTTTCTGACATTTAGGTTTCCACAAGCAAAGATTAAGAAAGAATTCATACTAATAAATGACTTAATTATTATTATTACTATAGAAGTGTTCTTTTATTTTGTCTGCATTTGGAGGTTTGCTCTCTTTGAGTGCCTTCTCTATGCACTTATACAATCATTAAACAGACTTAAAGAACAAGAAACAGGACAAGCAACCTGTTTAGTAGGCTATAATTTTCAAATGAAGAGCAAATCTAGAGCTGCATGCTGAAAGTGTGTAACCGAGCCATGTACAGTATTCTTTTTGATTGTTCTCACACTGGGAAGACATGTAATTCTGTCAGTTTAATGTAAAAATTGCACTTAATGTGAGCTTATGTTGAACATTTTGCTTGGTTTTAGCATTTTTACATGACACATTTTATGACATTTTTGTATTACATGTGTGCATTCAGTATTTCCCTCGGCCGGTTGACAATACATTTGATTTGATTTGAATCCTGTGCTTGACTTGAATGGTGTCTCATGGTTGGTTAGTGGTGCTAAAATGTGAAGTAGTGCAAAATAAAACCTCGAAATTTAACAGGAGCTAAAGGCTTCAATTCATTTGAGCTCAAACATACTGTAAACAATAGCTTTCAATTTAATTATAAATTATACTGGAGCCCACCGTGAGTCTGTTCATTCACACCTGACTGTAAAATCTAGCTCTTTTAGTTATTCTAGTTATTCTAGTTATCTAGTTATTTTATAATAAATATACTTTATCTAGTAGGGCATATATATATTTTTTTTTTGCTCGATAATTTCAGTGCAGCCAGCTGACCTCCATCACTCCATCACAGCACACACCTACGCACCACACCGCCAACTCTTTTCAGTCCTGCATAAAGACATGTCCATGCAGCACACACAGATGGAGGGAGGGGACATGCCAGACTGTGTTAAAAGAAATGAAGAACACAGCGTGGACATACAGAGACACAGAATGAGAGACTGAATGGAATAAAGACAGTCTGTCACTGTGATGGATAGATAAATGAAATCACTTAATTTACTGATTGACTGGCTGCTTGGCTGACTGGCGCCTAACTGGAGGCTGACAGCAGAACTAACACACATGCTGCGTTCTTAGAGTTGAATCCAGTGAATCCAAGACAGTGAAGGGAAAGATGAAGATGAGGAAAAAGAAACAGAAATGAAACAAAACAAAAAAAAAACTATTTTTTTCACTCCTAATCCCAGTCGTCTCTCTTTTTATCCTCTCCTCCCTGTTTTTTTCTTCTCACCAGTAAAAAAAGGTGACAAGTTTGACACTTTAAACACTTTCTTTCTCTGTCTATTTCAGAACCTGCAACAAAATAAAAACATAAATAACTCATGCAGGACTTTCAGTGCTGAAAATCCTTCAGACTCTCTGAGATTCACAAGGGATGATGAGAGTCTTAGTTTTCAGGGGTCACAGATGGTCAGAGCAAAGTAAAATATCTGATCTAATCTGACAGAGAAAATGAGACGGGGCGAAAGGGACGCAACAAGGAGAGGGCCCAGGCAAGGAATGAAATTTATCTAGACAAAACAAATGCTAATAGACAAGACGAACAAAAGGGTATCATGTCTATACAGACCGAGAGGTGATTTAAATTCTCATTTACTCTTGCATTCAATTTAGGTCAAATATTATTTGTGCTTTATGTATGAGGGCCACATTTGATTGGTTTAGATTATATCCTGATATTAGGTGGAAGTTTGAGGGAAAAAATATTGCTATTGCCATTTTGAAGCCGCGACACCTTGCGCACTGCTTATTACTGATTTCCTGATCTGTATTCACAGATTTTCCGTTTAGATATGCAGATATGCAGAATGCGTAGATAACACTTATGTGTTTTGGGTAAAGTGACCCGTCTAGAATGTTGCCAACAAATAAAATGTTTTATTATTATTATTATTATTATTATTATTGAGGTACAAGATTTTGGAAGCAGTAGCCTTTTAGTTTCTGTTATTTTTTTGACCATCATGTCTGAGCAGGCTTTGATTAAAGAAGAACAAAAGAACAAAACCTCAACTATCAGCCTTTTTTTAATTTATTAGCATTTACATGTACAGTAGATATTGTAGCTGTAACAAAGATTAGCCAAACACTTTCACGGAACAATTTCTTTTGATTATATTTAAAAGATATAAAGGTGAAAAGTGCTTCTGTCTCTTCTCTGATGACTACTTCATTTGTGTTACCACATGGTGGCAGCAGCAAGCATTTGATAAGTGGGCAGTATGTGTAAAATTGGGACGTTTGCTTCTTGCAGCTCCTCCTCCAAGCTCCAATTGGACCTTGCAGAGGTGATGGAACTGGCCAGGGTCATTGAATGCATCTCCTCTTTTATTTGCCCAGCTCTGTTTTTTTTCCTCCCACTGTGAAGTTAGTTTGAAGAAAGCACATACTGCTGGATCTGAGTCAATAACTTGAAACTTCACAATTTTTCACCATGTTGCATTTTCTCATTCTCCGTGGCTCTTTTCAAATAAACTGGAATGACACTGGAACGACACTTTATTGAAATGATAATCCTGTGAATACTCAAATTATATATTTTTTGCCTTTGAAATGCCCATCCCTTCAAGACATACAGTATATTGTTACTGAATTACTGCCCAGCAATATGCTCTTTGCTGATGCTGCTGGGTATCTCCTCTGCACTTTGAGTCAACAGCAGTGTTTCTTAATTCAAAAATTAACAAGAATCCAATAACACATTTATAAAACAACACCTCTGGCTGTTGTGGCACTGGAGATGATTCGGTTCTCGGGTGGTGTGTGTTTTGCTTGTGTGTTGGGATGAAGTGAATTCTCACAGTAGTGGCTTGTTGAAAATATTCAGGCAACCATTATATCTGCTGACCATCGCTGCGATTATGCAGAACAGAAGCTCTGCCTTGTCGCTGCATTTAAACATTTTGTGCACATATGCAAATGAGAACCTGTTTTGTTCCTGTTCGCACTAGATTACTTGATCACATTAAACTCTGGTTACATCTATTTTTTTTAAAATTCATTATTTATCCTTTTAAAGCATTTCAGCAGTTTTTGTTCCAAACATCCTGAAGGTAAAATGTAACCCCAATCTGTCGTCACAGATCCAGCAGAGGTTTTGCCCACAGAGAACAGCCTGTGAAGCTGCATCACACCAAAGCTTTCCTCACCACACAGTTGCAGCAGAGTTGAAACAGGCTTACTATAGCACACAAGATGTTTGATGTCTTCCTCAGCATCTGACTAAACCCTTTGTGTTTACATAATGTTGAAAAAAAAAAAACCTTAGGCACAGATTCCCTAAAATCTATAGATTTTAATGGCTTTCTCAGCATGTTTAATGCACCAGATAAATCATTCAGTGAGTGTTAACTTTGCAGGGGGCGTAGTGGCGAGCACTGTTGCCTTAGAGCAAAAAGACCTAGTTCGCGACCCGCTCCGACCAAGAGCAGCTCTCTATGGAGTTCGCATGTTCTCCCTATGTGTGCGTGGGATTGTTACAGTTCCCTCCCACAGTTAATTGAAAACTCTAAACTGACTGTATGAGTGAATGTGAGAGTGAGCGGTTGTTCATCTCTATGCGTTGGCCCAGTGATGGACTGACGAACTGTCCAGGATATACCCTGCCATTCTCTGTGTTTCAGCTGGGACTGGCTCCACATGTCGTGTGACCCTCATGTGAAGGATAAATCCTTAGACAATGGATGAATGAATAAATAATACAAAGAGGGATACAAGTAACAGCCTGGAAAATCCCCACAGGCTGTGTTTTTGAAGAAGAAGAAAAAAGGCACTTCTTTACAATGACACTACCAAAGACATTGTGTCTTCATAGATGTGGGGCAAACTGAACAATTTGGGGGAAGAAAAAGCAACAACACAAGGATCTAAAAAGCATGCAGCGTTGCACGGGAAATGCTAAGAATAGAAAATAGAGTAGAAGTGCAAATTAGTGTGCTCACCTGGGTCTTTCATTCCCGGTGAGACCGATCGGAGTCATAGCCGGTCAAAACCCATATGCATTGAAGAGTCATTTGACCAAGAAGTAAATGCTGATTAAACATATTCCCTCAGGTGAAAAAAAAACAGTTTAAACCTGAGGTTAAACTTGTTTTCTGACCAGGGGGACGAGCTGGGACTGACAAAACATCTTTGTTTCAAGTTTAAAGTAAACCAACAGAAGCAAAGTGTCAGTCCGTGTTTAAACATTCAAATCAGCCACACGCAAACACCGCTGAACACTGACCCCAACAAACCCCACTGAAAAAGAAAGAACTGAGAACGAGCTGGACTGAGTGAAAACAGAGCCACTGGAAAATTTACAACCAGACACAATCCTGCGGGCATGTATGTCTAAATGTGTGTGTCCCCCACATTTTCCATATTAAAGGCTGCGCGAGTGTGCGTATATCCTTTTACACTTTCTGGTCACAGTCATAAAAATAAGGTTAAAATAGTACTCTCTCTCTCTCTCTCCCTCTCCTTCTCTCTCTGTGTGTGTGTATGAACACAGTGGAAGACAGTGTTACAGTAACAGTCAACATCTGTCATGTTAAAGCTCGCTTAGCCTAAATATGGAAAATTTTCACTCCCCTGTGTGTGTGTGTGTGTGTGTGTGTGTGTCTCAAATGGAAGCATATAAAATGTTACAGGCATTGATGTGCATGCACACACACACGCACACACACAAACCAGTCTCACCTCACTAACCCTGTATGTCTTCCACCATCTCTCTCTTTCTCAGTCTCCCCTCATTTGATGTGATTCACTTTATTACAGCGGGATCAGCGGAAAACAGATTATCCAATTTCAGTTAACTCCATTTCCATCCATCCATCCATCCATCCATCCATCCATCCATCCATTGCCTAATGTATCAGCTTTCTCATCCAATTACCACAAACCAACATTATTCTGTTTTTAAAGATACAGACAGTGAGACAGTAAAAGAGGCAAGACAGTAAGAACAAAATACAAAGACAGAAGAAGACGGACCGGCACACACACAAACAAACGCCAACAAAACAAACGAGCGTCATAACATAAATTGCTCCGACTCTGCTACAGAGAGGTGATGCAGCAGCCCAAGCATGCAACACGTACATCAAGGAACTGAGTCTGCAATGTGTGTGCGCGCTGTGTTATATTAATGCTCCCCGATGGAGTGTTGCACCACTTCCACATCAAAGCAGAGCCGAGTGGAGAAACAGCCACATACAAGCTTCTTACGCAGCACAACAAAACACAGAAGGGACAGAGTCGGTGTGTTTATGTGAGTGTTATTTGTGCCTATACTGGCAAGTGAATGCTTCAATGGATCAGTCGGTGTTGTTAACTTTATATAACTTAATATCATATCATATAAACACATAAATTGCTCCATCTAATACTGCAGTCATTTGTTTAGAGACTAAAAAAAATAAAAGTAAAAGTCTTCAGTTGCTGTGAGCATGTTTCCAGTGCTGCTGACATCACACACTGGGAGATTTTGCTTGATCTTTATTGCTGCCAAAAATACATGTATCTGCAAAGGACACATTGAGTTTCTCCATAAGTTGTGAACATAGTAAAAGTCAGGCTTTCTAATATGACATCATGACAATGATGCACTTCTCTTGTATTAGCGTTTTTTGTATCAGTAGCGGTCTGTTATATCACTTCGACGATTTGCTCCATTTACTGTGACACTGTGTCTGGGTATGTGCACATGTTTGTGTGTGTGTGTGTGTGTGTAGGCTAGTGTGGCAGGTTGTTCTGCAGGGAGCCTGAAGTCATGGAAAATATGCAGCAAGTTTACACTGCTTCTCTAAACAAAATGGGAAACCAACAGAAAGTGTGTAAGGCATGAAGTGTGTGTGTGTGTGTATACGTAGGGGAAAAGTACATGAAGTAAAAAGGAAGCGACAAAGAAAGGACAGTAATGAAGAGGAAATCTTCATTTTACCAGATTAGACTGACTTGACTCCTTGACTGGAAAATCCTATTTCCGTTTCTATGTGCACACTTACTGTAATGGGGGTTTAGTCAGCAAAAAGCCCATGAAAAGAGTTCAAGTCATGTTACTGCATTTTCCAGCTGTGTAAGACCGTAAAGCTACAGTTCTTAGTGGGTCAACACTTCAATATGTGTGTGAGTCAGTGTCAGTTGAACTAAATAGTGTATCTTTAACAGCTGCGACCCACAGAGTGATGGTGCTAATGTGAGGAAACTGAACAAATGGAGCAAATGGTTTTTTAATCAACATTAATTACTAAGATGCTCTTTCTCGCTACTTTAGATAAAGCAAAAAAAAAAATATTGGGTTCTATGTGAGAAGTGTCTGCCTGTCTATTAATTGCAGAACTGTCTAATGGTTTGCTTCACAAGCGTCAAACTTGGAAGTGTGTGCAGTGCCGACGTCCTTAAAAAGTCCACGGAAATCGCTTCAGTAGTTATAGCTTGCTAACGGACAGAAACACAACCAAAAAAAAAATAAAAAAATATATAAGCTCCCGAGAGAACGCTGAACTGCTTTCAAAGACAATGAGCAACAGCAGAAACAAACAAGAACATGATGAAAAGAAGCATGTTGGCACAATCTGAGGCTGATCACAGGCGTCCATCCACTCTCTAAACATCCACCAACCCCAACCCACACACACATGCACACGCACACACTGGTTAGGAATATGGTTAGATACACAGAAAAATATTTACTCCAGGTACAGTTAAAAAGGTACAACTGTGGAAACGTACGGTTAAGGAAAACTTCAGGGTCATCATAGTTACCGTTGTGTTTTAGAAATGACCATCATCATGGTTAAAAGAAGCCCTTGCCGACTGGAAATGGGAAATGCACTGTCGGTCAACTTAACTCCCCCCCTGTATAATTTATCCACCTCGATCTCACTCGGCTGACTTTTTGACCCTAAAAATGTTTCCACCTTTGCTCCGGACACACAGGAGCCATAATTCCTGCTGGTATTAGAGGTCACTTGACTTGTTAGTATGAGGAAAGTCTGATACAAAGCAGCAAATGGAAACAAATGACTCTGGAACTGGAAACAAAAAAAAAAATGTTACTCTCCTTTATCTCTTCACATCAAAAGGACCCATCTGGGGCTGTCCAATGCTGCTGCCCGTCTGCATGAACACCCCTCACTGACAACAGCTGCCAATCATCCTGCCAGGCCATTGGCCAATTAGGACATTGTTGCCGTGGTTACCAGCACGCACTCAGGCACTCACTTCTCACCTCCAACACTGTCCGCCTACTCACGGCATGTGAAGGGAGAGATGGAAGGAATGTTGTAGTGATGAAAAGAAAAAATAAAATGGTGTGTTCAAAGCCCCAAACTGCATCAAACCCCCCTGAGAAAAACATTGGTCTAAGAACTGGCATATATATAATTTTCACAATAACTAATGTCTAATATGACAAATTAATATTTCAGTGAATATAACAACATGGTAACTACACAAAACATGGTTACAGCTAATGAATGAAATTCAACTTATTATGTACAGATGGATGGTTTTTGGAGAATGACTTCAGTTGTCAATGGAAATCTTTGATTGTGTCGCATCTACATCATGGATATTTGTTATTTTATTTGTTGATGAAATGCTGAGGAGTAAATATGACAGATAAATGTAACGTAGAGCATCCCATGCCGATTTGACAGAAATAGCAGTAAGAAACAAGAGCAGGGACACACACAAACACATATTTCCTTCACCCATCAAAACGCTGCCTCAAAGTAACAATCAATAAAACACTTCTTAAATTCCTCAGTTAGAAAGAGTAAGAGAGAGAGGAAGAGACCTTGTCTGACAGTTGTTCCCATTCCTGGCTCTTTAAGAGATAAAGGTAGGACATTCAGAAATTGAAAGGATAGTGGGCAAAGAATGGAAAGTGGAAAACAAAAGGAATGGACACTCAAAGATAGAATCGAGGAGAAAAGAATATATGAGGGAGGATAAGAGGGAAAGGAAAGAAGGGAGAGAATACACAAATATAGCAGAATCAAACAGAGTTACTCATGGCACTAAGGACTGGAGGGAAAGGATGTGAGGAAAAAAGGAAAGGTATCCTCCAAGAACCATCCATCTCTCAAAAACAGAGTGATAGAAACGCAAGTAAAGAATAAGGAGAAGATAGATATACACAAGTTATCCGAGGAAGTAATATCAAATAAATAATATCTCGATATTTTTTTTTAGGATTTTAACGATAACGATATTTTGTCGATATTTTCAAAAATGTGATTGGAATTCTCTGAGTAATACCTACTTAAAGATTACAATAACTACAATGATTAAAATGTTTAAGGAAAACACTCTTATTTATTGTCTTTAAACTTTATCAAACAAATAAAAAAGAACTCAATTGAACTACAGTGCAGGAACATTGAATTCTTGTAAAGAAAAAAAAAAAAAATGTCCTCCACGCATCCATAAGAAAAATTGAGCAAAGGACATCAAAAGAACTTAATTGAACTACGGTGCAGAAATATTGAATAATTGTAATAAAGTTCTCCCTGCAATAGAAATAGAAATAATTAGAAAGAAGGCGATAGATTTCTGACAAATCTTGCAGTTGACAGTGTTTTGATCAACGTCAGTCTTTGCGAAACCAAACCATTTCCATGCCAGAGAAGTAGACCCGCCTCTCGGCACTAAATCATCTCTGCCTGCGTTTTCTCCAACTGCGCTGCGGACCTGTTGCAAGGCTGCTCGCGAGAGAGGTCATGTGATCACGTAGGCCCACGAGTCGCGTGGCTGAGTCGTGCTGCGTGCTGCTGTAATGTGAAGTGTCGGCGTGCGTTTTATAGGTTTTGGCGAACTAATTTAAATACTCGATAATGTAAATTTGCACAGCGTTAAAACAACAATCCCCATCCTATCGCAGACGATATATATCACCCACCCCTATGCCCAAGAATTTGTGGTTTGAAGAAAAACATGGGATACGGGAAATTAAAAGGAGAGAGAGAGAGAGAGAGAGAGAGAGATAAAACCTGGAAATATGTGAGCTGTGATGGAAGGCGTGCAGGAGAGAGGAGGAGCATATGGAGATCAATACTGATTAAGCTGGTGGAGAGCAAATCCAGAGAGGATATAAGCTGAGATATACATCAGTAGAAGATACCATCTTAAACACAGTCATGGGGGGATCTCATCACATCAAAGCTCTTTGTGTGTTATAGCTGACCGTCAGCACAATGCAACCAATTCTGCCTCAATCATTTTGTAAATGAAGAGAGGTATTTACACTGAAGGTTTTAGAGAAAGTTGCGTAGAAAATGTGTTTCCTTGTAAGTATTTGGGTACAATAATTTATCTGCACCACATAAGAATGAACCAAAACCTAAAACAAATCAAAGCGCATGACAAAGCATTTTCAGAAGCTAAAAGAATAATCTTATAGTTCACACAGCACAATAAGGGCGGTATATTTCTTCTCACATAATGTTCTGCCAGAACTCCACAGCTTTTGATGTATAGCTTGACGCTTAATTCGAAAGTTGTTTTACTGTAGTGAACAGTGGAGAGTCTGAAATGTGTTCTTAGCTGATAAGAAGTTGAAGATGCTTTACTCTATGGTGGACGCATGTGAACTCTGAACCCTCAGAGGTCCTAAAATCCCCAGCTCCACTGCGCGTCAATAGCTTTTGGTAATTGAGTTTAGAGTGTTGTTCAAAATTAACTGAGCTGCTTTCTGCATTCATATTGTGCTCTTTAGTTTCACATACTTTGTTGGTGAGCTTGTGCTCTCACTGTTTATTTCTGCCACAATAACCTAACAAACCACAATGGTGTACTTTTAGTTGTCTTTTTTGTACTTTTAGTTGTTTTTTTTTGTAAAGAAATCATGTTTGAACTCTCCTTTTTATGCTTTGCGTTGGAGTCCTCTTTAGTTTTTTGACTCTACTGAATCATTACAGTATGTCCTCCTTGTGTTTGCATGGGTTTTCTCTGGCTTCTTCCCATTGTCCAAAGTCATGCAGACTGAGGATTACAGATGAAAATGGAGACTCTAAATTTAGAGTCTCCATAGGTGTAAAAGTGAGTGTGAAGTATGTAACTTGTAATAAAATTATTGAATTCAGTGTAAAACACTTCCCTGCTTTGATGGTATTGAACACAAAATGAGCTAAATCAAGGAATTTATATGTGAACAAGAAATGACATCTGCTTTCAACCGGGAAAGGAAACAAGTTGAGACCGGATGTATTATTAAAAAAACAAAATCCTGTATCTAAGTTCATGATACGTTGGACAAACAAAAGTGCATTTCATTTTCAACTTCTCCAAGGTCACACAGCGACAGGCATGTTTTCTCTAATTTGTACTGCCAGAGGCAAGATACCATGCCTTTGCCCAATGTCAGCTGAGACTGACTCCAACTCCACCCACAACCAACAAAGGATAAGCGGTATGGAAGAATGGATATCAGCCTTTATCAGAAATACAATGATAAAGTCATATTTCCCTTGTTCCCCTGTTTGTGTTGTAATTGGACAAAACTATTGGACAAAACCAGCTGTCAATCACACTGGTATCCACTCATATGCGCCCCACTTTATTGTCTATTTTCTTCTAAATGGGAAACTAATTTACAAAACTGACAGACTTCATACTACATTGAGACCCAATATTAGTGACTAAGGCCATTAACTTCTTAGGGAAATGTATAGAAGTAGGCTTATATTCCCATAGACTTCCATTCTGTAGGCAACCAGTGGAGTCACCCCCTGGTGGCTATTCCTAACATTCATACTTCCTGGCTAGCTTCAGCTAACAAGCCATGAACCTAGACATCATGTTTAAGTAAAGTCATCGAGTAAAGTCATCGAGTAAAGTAAAGTCATCTACTTACTGCAGACCTACATAAAGTATAATCCTAAGTATAATGGGATATATCAGATATCGAATGTACATGTAAATGTAAAAAAGTTGTGAAATAAGCTTTTCCTGCTCTACTCTGCTGCATGATATGCGCAAACAATTGTCCCATCAAACCTCATCGTCATCAAGTCTGGCTTCACTTGTGCTAATCTGTGCGATGATCCTGCACCTCATGCATCAGGCATCAGTGCATGTGATGGAAATAAAGCCGGATCATTCAACTGATCAAAACCATATATAAATCATTTCAGCTAGTCTTAATTTGTCCCTGGAGTGTTGTTAACGTTAGACGAGATGGAGCTCCGTCTTTCTGCCACTGTCTACATCAAACTCTATCTGAGAGTAACGGAAAACACCACATGCAATATTCACCAGCAGGGACCTGGGATTAAAATCTATATGTGCTGGGAATAAAAAAGGTAGCCACAGGAGGTAATGATAAATCACTTCATTCTAAAGATGATCCAACACCATTGAAATATGCAGTCTGTCTTGCTCGCACACATACAGTGTATGTTGTGTACATCGGCTCAGAAATACACCTCATGAAACATTTATAAAACTCACTTCGGATATACCACAGACCTCGGTCTGGCTCATCCATCATTTACCAGTGGCATGATTTCATGATGGATTTGTCAATTTCAGCCAACCTGAAAGTGTAGCTAAGGACACTGTAATAAAAGTTTAAAAAATGACCATGCACAGAAAGAAGAAAAGAAACATTTTACAAGCTGGTTTTTGTTAGATGATGCCCCCCCCCCCCACACACACACACACACACACACATGAATCCTCTCATTAGAGCTTCCACTTGAAAGAAGGTTAATCAAACGGCCTCCTCCGAATTAAAATAGAAGCTGTTACACACCAATCATGTGGACCTAATTGGACATGGTGTGAATCAGGATATACACACTTTGAAATCTAGTCACACATGCCACGTGTGCCTGGGTACTCTCATAAGCGCGTAGACTAAATCTATTAAAAATTATCCTGCAATCATGAAGTTGTACCCATTTATCCAAGCGCTCTGCTTTCCAAAAGTAGCTTTTAACCTAATTGTTTGCAGACACACACACACACACGCGCGCACACACACACACACACACACACACACTGCAGCTGTGAGCTAGTTTGCCTTTAATTGGTTCTCCTTCGATTGCTCAGATTGGTCTGTAAATTACGCCATCCAGTTTTCTGTGATTGGTGCAGACGTACGTCCGTGTGTCATCACACACACACACACAAACGCACACAAACACACAGGTATAAACCCTCTAGCCTCCAAATCTCTCCCCATGTCAACACATATACAGTCACTTGAAACGCCATATGAATTTGCAAAGACGCAGATGAATAAAAGATGACAGTGCAGGCAGTGTGAACGGAGCTGCACTGTCGCACATTAGTAAAATCAATCCACAGTTGGGATTTCCTCTCTCTCTCTCTCCATGTTTAAGGGGAAGTGTCAGAGCGCAGTCAGACAGGGCACTCAAGGATTCTCGATCCAACTTTAGTCTCCAACCCTCTGCTCTGGTCTGCCTGTCTAACAGGTGATGTCCAGGTGATCAAAGGAATGTTACAGTGCCTGAAGGCTTAGTTGTACCAACAAGATCTACAATCTTATTTCATTTGTTCAAATTCATTCTCATTCTTACTTCTTTTATCATCATAAGAATAAGAATGAGAAGTATGCATATAAATATTTAGGTGGGAACCAGCAATTCCCAAGTATTCCTGCTGTTCTTTGGTCTCTTCCTACATTTGTGAGCATACATTAATAATTCATATGTTTGGCTTCTCCAGGAATTGTCACTTTAATTAAAATGTTTTCATTTTAATTTGTAGCAAGAAGACCGAGGTTTGCGAGCCAGTTGGAACAAGGGCCTTGCTTCAGTTTCCTCCCACAGTCCAAAAAACAGGATTTGGGGATTAGGCCAATTGGACAATCTAAATTGCCAGTAGGTGTGAATGTGAGAGTGAATGGTTGTTTGTCTCTGTGTTGCCCTGTGATGGACTGGCGACCTGTCCAGGGTGTACCCTGCCTTTCCACACTGGGATTGGCACCGGACAGCAATGTTTGAGTGTAGTGATGTTCTCATTTTGCATGTTTAAAAAAAGAAAACATGCTATAAGTAACCTGTGTCGGACTTGGGTTGGGTTGGGTTAAGTTGAGACACATAAAACAGAAAGCCTGTAGAGCTTGGGTCAGGCTCAGAACTCTGGTTTCAGTTGGATTCAGATAGAAACATTAAAATTAAAAAGAAATTGGACAAAAAAAAAAAAAAAAGAAAAACTGACACTGTCAAAACAAAAGCGGCTGGTCAATACTGCTTTTCAGCAGAGTCAAAACCAACACAGCAGGATCTTGATCTTCCTGTATTATTGCTCATGTACTGTCAGATCAGAGAGTAATCCTGCACAGCATCATGTAAACCTCCCTGACTCTTACGTCAGGACAAAACAACATATTGACAAAAACAACAGATTTGTTTATTGCCCCTGCTGTCTCTGAATGTAGGAGAAGATTAAACAATTCACAGCTGGTAGACAGAAAGAAAGATAAAGCAAAGATTGTTATAGAGCTATACAAACAATTAGATAATGACTAATATGCAAAATAACTTGACATGGCCGGCATTCAAGCTAAAACAGCTGTTCATGTCGCGTTGCTGATATTCTTTCTGACATAAGATCAGTGAGGCTACGTAGGGCCAGTAAAAAAAAGGGGAAAACAGATGATGGAAGAAATGAGGGGAAGAAGCTAGGAGAAGGTCAGGGTGACGTACAGATTTAGAGGTTCTGTGTGACTCAGTATGATGGACCCATCTGGTCCTCGGAGAGAAGCTCCAGGCTAATTTGAGTTTTAATGATCTACTGCAAGGCACTCTGACCCCAAACGCATCCATTCCACTGCTTACAGTTCAAATCAGTCTAGCAAATACAACCCCGGGGACAAAGGTTATTTTTAATGCAATCTCTTCTGCTTTAAGTAGAGACCTTTTTCTCATTCTGAATTATGTATTGTAATGTAATTATGAATTATCTCCTGACTAATGGGAGCTACTCCTTTCAGATAGCCTACTAGTTAGCCTTTATAATGGCTGGGTGTGTGCAGGAGAGTAGACCGTCAGGGGAAAACATTAATGACTGTTGGTTACTACTATATGTATATTATGCAGAGACAATTAAGTGGTCGTAGTTGGCTGAACAAATGAAGTTAATCCATGTTTGGACAATCAATTAGGTGCGGGAAAAGTGAATTAACAGCAACTGAGAAGCACAAGTGATGCAATAAAAGAAAACTGGACAGATGAAAAGAGTGAATCAATGAAGAGCAAGGAAATGAAAGTCTGAATAACACGTGTGATTAAATAAGTGGCATCATTGTTGACTAAACATATGGATGAAATAAATCACTGAAAAATAAATAGATTAGACAATAATTAATCATCTAAGTGGAAAAACTGACTGAAGGAAATGTATATAATAAGGTAAGATGTAAATATACAAATTGATAAATAATTAGATTGTGATATGAGTGAATTGTGCTCCCTGTTTGGCTTAGCATGCTGCTTGGCCAATTCAACCCATTAATAGTTCAATTATAACAAAAGTGAATGAACTCTTGATTAGCCAATTGTTCATCCACTGACCACATGATAAATTCAATAAAACACAGAATGACACTTTGTAATTGAAAAGGATTTGGATTTGGAATTCCTTTAGGGAAGGAATTTTTAAATCTGAGGGTTTAGAAATCACAATTTCTAAATATTTATTCAGAGGGTCACACAGTGGTGCAGTGGCGAGCATCATCTAGAATCACGGGTTCCACCTTTCTGTGTGGAGTTTCCATGTTCTCCCAGTGTGCGCATGGGTTTTCTTGGCTTCCTCTCACAGTCCAAAAACATGCAGATCGGGGATCAGGTTAATTGGTCATAGGCCACGTGGGTGTGAAAGTGAATGGTTGTTTGTCGCTCGTTGTTTGTCCAGGGTGTTCTCAGCCGTTCACCCTATGTCTGTTGAGATCGCCTCAGGCTCCCCCATGACATGGATGAATATATCGAATGAAGTTGTGCTGCAGAGTACACATGTTCTTAGTCACACGCAAACACACACACACACAAAAACACACACACACACACACACACACACTTCATCTGTAGTCTTTCAAGCTATTCAATTACACAAATTGCTTTGCTTCAGCCACGGTCCGTTAACTTTTCCTACAGGGAAGTGACATATGTTTGCAAACACGCCAAGCACTGTAAACACACACAGATACACACATACACACAAACAGTAGACAGCTGGTCCTATGACCAATGTTACGTCATGACCTGACATAACATACACTCACACATGCAAAGTCACTATTTACCAAACAAATCTGAGCAGAGGACACATTTACTTTGTTCTTGTCAGTTTCTTCATTTAGTGGTGAAGTCAGTCTTCACTGTACAGGTCGTAGTATATAACCTGGTCCTAACAGGCCCAAACAAGGCATCTGCCTCATTGACAATAACAGAACTAATTTGCAGACTGGGATTTTAGCCTCATTTCCGCAGAGAGCTAATAATGCGTTTCTCTCTGTTCCGGAATAGAGCCGAAAAAAGGGTTTTTACGACTGACTTTGGTATTAACTGGGATTGCAGTACACAGCTTCACAGTCCTTATTAAGCCTTGTAAAGGCCTGGTTCTCTGCAACAACACAGACAACCAGCCAGTGAGGGTGAATGCTTACATACAGTACAAGGCTGCATTTCACCGTAACATCACAGAGCAGGAGCTTGTTAATGGCTAGTTGTTACAAAGGTTTTTAAGCCAATGCTTTTACTGTCATGTAATCCACTGCTCTTGTCTTTCATCTCCTTTTTGTTGCCATATGGGCAGGTGACATTCTGATTGGGAATGTCTTGTGATATGTAACATAAGAGAGACAGAGGAGACAGAGAAGGAAAACAGCACACTAATCAATCTATCGCTATAGGGATTAACAGTGGGACGCACACACACGTACAGAGAAAGAATGAGAGAGATCATCTTCTTTTAACCACCCACTATGGTTCAGTGGTGTGTGTGTGTGTGTGTACTTGTTTTTGTTACCTCTTTAGGTCCTTCACTGGTATGAACACTGACATTTTCAAGACCAGTTGAGCAAAACCTGGTCCTAATGGGGCAAAAAGCATTAGCACATACTTGTCTCCAACAAGTTACTTAGATAATTGATAATTGTCTAATGCTAAAAAGTCGAACTTGCAATATAGTACACTATATTTAGCCTTCCTTTATTTATTTATACTGGTAAAACTGCACCTTTGCACCCTTGCACTTCTTACTCAAATCTCTTACAAAACAAATCTCGTAGTCTTTAGTAAGTCACCTGCCAAGTTTGAAGACTGTAAAGTGACCCGTTGGTCAATTACACTGTTAAAAGACAAACAGAGGGGACATCTCTTGAATTCCTTGCACAAACAAAGTCAAAGTTGACACTGCACTTCTGTTTCATTTCTTCATGTGAGATGGAGCAGGAGCTGCTTGTTCAGCAGTACATGTATACGTACGTCCCATTTCTACCGATTTCTCTTGCATTTCTCGTCCAAACACTGCCAAAGTCAGTACTGCACCAGTACCCTCAGTAAGTCATTTGATTTGACTTCTCTACCAATGCCACGGGTAGTAATCATTGTAGTGGGATTGTAGAAAAGAGCCACAAGTCATTTAAATGTCTGTTACTAGTGCTGTCATACAGTAAGAACACAGGTATAGGAACAGCCTATTAGTGTTAGTGAATTCAAGATTTGAAATCCATATTTCATTTGTTTGTCAGCAGATTCTAGTGCACTTGTTTTATGCTTAATGCAGTGGAACCATGTAAAAGCAATTTACTAAGTATTTTCACCACACTACAGGTTTTTCACAAATGTTCTAACCCATCAAAGAAAGTCCTACATACTGTAGTATGACCGAGTCATTATAGCACTATATGTTTGATATGGTCCCTGCAGAGATCTTTCTGCTTATTAGCCTTAAGCTTGGACTTAAACAGAGGCCTAGCAGCAGCAGGTAGATATGTGTAAGCCCCTGGTTAGAGATTATTAGGAATCATGATGTTAAGCTGGTGCAGAGAGAGTCAGGCAGAAAGCTGTGAGAGTAAGCAAAGTTTGGAAGGTTTGGACAAAGGTTTCAAACAGCAACTTGACTCAGTTTGTTGCCATGAACCTAAGTCCTCAAAATGAACTTATTCTTTCCTCAAACAAGCTCAGTGTCCTGATATGGACCAGAACAGCAGAGAAGACAAAAAGCCAGTTCCACAAAAACCACAGAAACACTATATATTGCAGGCGGTGTGTTAAAAGCCTCCCCTGTTCAATTTACATTTCAAATGACTCATATATGGATTCACAAGACTGCAGCCCTCAGACTACACAAATATAGACACACACAGAGCATTTGGACAGTAGTGTGTGTGTGTGTGTGTGTGTGTGGGGGGGGGGGGTTAGTATTTGCTTTATGACTTTTTCTGACATAAACATCGACCTTGTCAGGACCAGTAGTCCTCATGGAGACCAAAGCTTTGTCATAATGAGGCAGAATTTCATTTCTGAGGAACTAGTGAAGTTTGGCATTGAGATTTGAATGATGGTAAGGTTAAGAACAGCTGCACTGATGTGTGTGTTTGTCCACCCTGAATATTAACATATTAGAGGTCAAATCAATAATATACTGAAGAAGCTGAGGAAAGTGTACTTGCCTTTCTAACCCCTTCTGCGATACTCACTGTGTCTGTAGTCTGTATGTGTGTGTGACCATGATGTTTGCTCCCTTGTTGATGAGACCCCTATTGCCTCAGACATAAACACACACGCACACACACACACACTGAACCACAGACATAAAAACTGCTCCCTTGAGAAGTTTTTACCAGCTGTCGTGGAAAATGTTGCTTTAAAGAGACATTGAGTTTCATTGTGTTATTAGGTGGTTGGCTCGTACAAAACGGTATCCACTGATGTCTCTGAAGAACTCTGAAAAGCAACATATTTTTGAAAAAATATAAAAAGATGGCAAAACACTGTCTGATGACTCTGGAATATAGGTGATTTTAAAGAATGGTGGTTGTTCTATTAGACAATGGAAAAACCTCTGGTTTGTGCAGTCTAACCATCACTGACTCCTGTGGGTAAAATGTTTAATTGAGATTTTTCTGACATATATTGTGATTCAAGTTTCAAGCTTCAGTTCACACATTCATTTCAGTGTATACTGTGATTGATTTAACATGTGACAGAGCATTACCACATGAGATGCCTTCAAAATATGAACTATTACATTCTAATGCAAAGGGAAAATCTTAATTATACGAATTGGTACTACCATTTATGTGGTGCATTCATTTTACTTAAAAATGAACATACAACAATAAAAAACAAACAAACAAACTTAAAAAATTGGAATTTTCTAATAGCATTGTTTCAACTTATGATTGTGATTCATTGTTCAACCCTCCTGACTACACTCCTTGAGAGTTTTCCATGTTTTAACAGTCTAAACAAGACAATGTCAAACTCACATTTGCTATTTCCCAGATGTATCCGGAATGCACTCAAACATCCAGACATACCCACACCAACGCACACACATACTCTCAGACACGGCCGTAGGTAAACTCTATTAATACATGGCTGAACCAGGACAGTGGAAGTGGGGAACGGAAACAGGCCGGTATCCACTGGGAAACCGATCGCAGTCCTCGTTTTAGCCAGAATACTGCTGGGATTATCAGCGGGAATGACCAGTGGGAATAATGAATGGGAAGACCTCTCATTCTGAGAATATCTTTGACCTAGACATCGCAGACAATGGCAGTGATCAAAGGAAGAACTGAGAGACAGACGCATGAACGGGAGGGAAGCAGATTGAATAAAACCATCAGAATGTGGAAAACGTAAAAAGACAATGTTCATAGGAAATTCAAAAGTTTTGTTTCTTTTGAATTCTTTTGAATTTTGTTTCAGTTTGGAGGTGGAGAGGATGAGTGAAAAATATGTAGTGAGAGAAGCAGGGCCTGCATTCACTGCAACAGCAAACACACCTGCTGCCCTGCTCTTTCTGCCTCCCTGGGTGCATATGCATGTGTGTGCGAGACTGTGTGTTATGACAGATGTCGTACCATGCTGCTTCCCAGCAGAGGACGGGCTTAAAGTTCATTAGGAAGGCCTCATGACATTCAAACTCTGATAGAAGACACTTCTAAAACACAGATTGATGCTGCTGGAATAATAAATACAAACTGCCTGTGACTAGCCAAGGCATGTTTCAGGTCAAATTGAGTATTAAGCGAGTAGTGATTATCAATTTTAAATGTCATGTGCTTATCATATTAGTTGAGCCAAAATAACTGGACTGTTGTCACCTTGATGCTCCAGCTTGGAAAAGCTCAGACTGCTTAATCTTTGAGGGATTTAGATATCCACAATATTGGCATTACCCAAAGCAGTGTGCTTTTAACCGGGGGGGGGGGGGGGATTCAATCAAAAGTAAGCGTATGTGAAACTCTGGATAAATTTAACTCAATGAATAAGACTAAAATGACCCTAGGGACATGCAGATAGAAAAAAGAATCACATTTTTGTCTTTAAAGATACCCTGTGAACTCCAATGTGTTTAATAGGAGCCAAATTGTAAGTCATTCTGTAACCACTGGAGAGCACATACAAGACCTTCTGACTCAGCACTATTATGAAGTTAAATCCAAAGTCATGAAGCTGGTGTGACCTGGTGTCCAGGGACCTGAACTCTTCTGTTTCAAAAAAAGTCAACTAGAACCTTCTGCTGCATGAACTGTCTGATCTTGCACCGTCTCTGGAGTCCACGGAAGATACGATTCCTCGGTTGCATTGTGTCTCTATGAGGTCAACTGAATGTTAGAACCCGTTGCTGTGCCATAATTAGATCATTAAAAATTGACTGTGCGGTACATCCTCTGCCATTTCTTTGGCTTAGCTTTGTTTCTACAGAAACTACTAAGGTGCAGAACCCTAATCTATAATAAACATGGGAATCCTGCTCCTGTCTCCAAAGTAAATATCTGGAAAATTAGAACCTGATTCTTAGAGTCAGACTGAGTCAACTAAAAAACTATACTAGCTCCATAGAATCAAATAAAATTCTGAGCCTCCTTATATCTAGAGTTCAGCACATTTTTGACTTCTTTTGTCTGCATGGTTGAAGAGGAATGCTTCTGTGTCCATAACACATCATCCCCCACCCCCACTGTTTCCATAGATTCTACCAACAACCACTTAATGTCACTGAAACAATAAAACATCCACTTGTAGTCTACAAAAATGTTATCCACTGAACCAACTGTATTAAAACTTCTGGCCATGTTTAATCAGCTGAGGATGAACCAAACCTGAGCAGGAAAATCACCTGACATGCAAGAAAATGTGTGGGGAAAATCCCCAGGCAATATTACAATCTCTCTCCCACTCTCTCTTGTATCTATCTATGACCGATGGAGCCAAATTGGGAGCTTCAGTGTGTTTCACAATCAGGAGGTGAGAGCTGAAGAGGGCCAAAGGCCCTTCAATGATTTTTCACTTCAGCTCCACTCCATACATCCTGGACAGATGAAGAGCTGAACACAGAGTTTGAGTGACACCAGGAACATGCAGGGAGATGTTACAGTGACAAACCTGACACTTTTATAACTACAGGTGGCCAAAGTCACTACCTGTCACATGACTGCTGTGACAGTCATCACACAATATATGACACTCCCTTGAGATGAATATTATGACAGTTTTTATAATTACTGTTTGAAATTTTAATTATTTAAAATTACATATGAGGCTCAGTATTTACTCACTGATTTAAATAAACTGTATTCAATTCGAGGTACAAAAAACTGTGTGTGTGTGTGTGCACTTGCATGTATATCTTTGTGAGGACCAAAACGACCTTTAGTTGTTTTTTTTCTCACGTTCTGACACAACTTAAAAAGGCTGTTGATACTGTAGGTTAAGACACATTATAATGTGTCTACTGTATGAGTGTCCTCACAAAGGATGCCGTCCGAGAACGTGTGTGTATGTGTGTCTGTGCGTGGTTAGACAGGCACAGTGAATAATATGTAGCAATGCAATAGGCCGTCTCCGATAAACCAACGATGAAAGGAAGACGTGATCAATAACACAGAGAGTTAGGAAGCAAGAGAGAAATTCTTCACTGAAATGCCACAAACAGAAGGTTATGCTCACATGCATGCGGACACATGCACGCGCACTGACCCCTGCAACTTTCTGTCTTTTTTGAAAGCTTGGGAATGGAAACATTCCTGTGATAGAGTCCCCAGAGAGGGGAGGGGGGGGGATGGAAAGAGAGAGAAAGAGCAACCAAGAGGGAGGGAGGGAATGTGGGATGAAAATCCAACACAGTATAAACCTAGGTTTAGCTCATGAGATACTCAATCCCATCATATTTGCAGTACACCCCCCCCTCCTCACACCCCACACTTCCTCATTCAGATCCAATCTCTCCTTGTACCCTTGTGTTGGACACCTTTATTATCCTCTGCTCTTATTTAGTACAACCACATATTAAATGCTCTTTCTTTTTTTCCCCTTCTATTTTTATGCCAGCATGAGCTTGTCTGTGTGCACACGCAAATACACACACACACACGCACACACACACACACACTCTTCTGCAGTATGTCTTAATGATGCTCATAGACAACATGCCTTTCCCAGCCCCTCACCCTAACCTTAACCATCACAACCAAATGCCTAACCCTAACCCTAAAAGTCTTGACCCTCAAAAAGCACGTTAAAGTCATGACGACCAGCCAAAAACTTACTCACAAGGTCAAAATGTCTTAAAATAGATTTGAATCAAACTTTGTCCTCACAGCCTACGACAGACGTGTTCACACACATACACACACACACACTCTCTCAGGGAAAGAGAGGGAAGGAGCCAGTGGAAATGAACAGTAAAGCACTTTAAGGCCATTTTGTATTTATTTCTGTGGCACACTAAAGCTATAATCATAAGTCTTCCTAATTAAATACCTGCATGAGCTTGTGGTGTGTGGTTGTGTGTCTGTGTGTCAGTGTGACAGAGTGCATGTGTTTTATGAGCATCTTTTGTCAGTGAAGGTATTGAAGGGAATGAACGGTGTAGGCCCCCTTTTCTATTAAGGGTGACATAAATCTACTAAAGCTGCTACTGAAACTCAAAGGCCATGAGTGAATGAATAGATAAATAAGGGGATGCTGGAAAGAAGAGTAAGAGAGAAAGGGTTTATAGTAGGGAGGGAGTAAAGTTTTGTGTCCACTTTTTCTGTGTCCGATACCGATATCAGGCTGATACAGTCATTTTAGAGCTTAACATCATTTTGGACCTTTTAAACTATGACGCTGTTAACAACACATTTGTCCTGAAGCCATTTCAAGCTGCTGTATAAGAAATATTCCTCTCCCATAAAGAGGAAATGAAAAGCCCAAAATATGACTCAGCTAAAATGCTGTTGTTGATTTTTATTTACATATTTTTACACTATTGAGACATGAAATATATCAACTACATTCATGAAAAAAAATATTCTGAATATGTCGTTTTCCCCTGTTTTATGAGGTCCTCGGAACGAAATGGAAAATACAGTATATCAACAACTAAGCACTTTAATCAATTTATTGCAAAACTCGCAAAACTGCTTATGAAAGCCTGTACCCAAATACTAATAATATACTGTATATCAGAATTCAGATCAAACATGATAAAGTAATAATAATTAGTGAAAATTATTTTTGAAATTCAGTTAAATAGATTGTTTGTGGATCACTCATGGCGTGTTTTACTTGTAAAGGCTATGATTAAAATGTTTGACAATCACATCAGTTGTGCGATATGAACTATATATATATATATATATATATATACATATATATATATATATATATATATATATGGAGGCAACTCTTTGAAAGGAGACATCATTACCCACACAGCAGGGACTGGTCTACCCCTGGATCAGTGCAGTGAACTGTAAGGTGTCTAACAAGGGCTCATGTCACGTCAGCAGTTATCACTGACCGCTTTCTTCTGCTCACTTTCCCTCCTATTTCCCATCTCGCGCTCTCCCAAAAATCAGAGGGTTGGTATTCATTCGCTATAAATTCTGACACACTGTGGGACACTGAGGAAGCCTTAACTACACACACACATACACGCACACACACACACTGAAACAACTGATGTCATTTGGAGTTTCCAGAGATGCTCCAGAAGCCAAGTCCAACAGAGCGGACTGGGAGAAATGATTCCCAACCCTGGTAATCACAGCTTTAATTACATATTCTGCTTTCTCCCCTCACCCCATCTCACTCTTCCTTCATCCCTCCCTCCCTTTAGATCCACTTGGCCTCAGTTTATGGCCAGACGTTTGTCACTTTGCCATCCCTCTTATTGCTTCCTCTCTCTTTGTGAAGCAGTGGAAATGGGATTTTTCTGCTCCGTTCTTTCTTTCCACCTCTTTTACATTTGCTCACCCCATCAATCTCTCTCTCCCTCTCTGTTTCTTGCATCCTTTTTCACTTCCTCCTCTCCCTCCTCACTACTTCATACGTTTATTAATAAGAAGGGATTTTGTGTGTACTGTGTTCCTTTGTGTCCAAAACGGTGTCAAAATTACTTGTGTGGTCACAAGTGGCACAAGTGTACACAACAGTATATTAGCTTTAAAGTGCATATAGTGTAAATGTATGAATGCACAGCCTCTAGGGGTAAAATTAATTTAAATTATTAATGCACCACACAGCTTGATTACTGCCTAACCACAAACAGAGATGCAGAGAGCAGAAAATATCACTCAACATTATATTCTTAGTGCAATATTTATTAGGATTTATTATGAAATATGTTATTATTTCATTAAGTGATTTAAGCAATGTTTCCAGTTTGAACCAGGTTGAAAAACATACAATCCTACAGTAAAAAAAGCTGCATTTCTGAGCAGTGAAGTGGAATTCCTGCAGATTTGTTTTAAGTCTCTCTCCAGTGAACAAATGTCTCAGGCTGCCAGTGGAGACATTAGCATGCACAAAACACATAATCATTGATTGCAGATGTCTTTATTAAAATGAAAGCAAAAAACACAGTTTTGGCTCCTGTGTACAATAAATAAAAAAAAGACACATCTTACATATGTACTGTATATACTGTATGTTTATATTGTGCACTGGCACCAGGTTAATTACTAAACTAGCTGCAACTGAGACCCCTCATAGAGTTTTCCCAAACATCCAACTGCATCTGGTGTACCATATCCTGAGGTCTTGGAAAAAAGTGACAACCAGAACATGCTGGCAGGACAGGGTGTGTGTTTTGTGTTTGTGTACCTGTTATTCCTTATGTTGTGGGGACCTAAGTCTGTTTACACAGTCACAAAAATCAAGTCACCATAACGTAAATTACTACATTTTAAGGTGAAGACAAGTTAGGCTGAGGTTAGGATTAGTTTAAGGTTAGGGTCAGGGCACTAGTAATTATGATTAGAGTAAGTTTCCAGAAAATGAATGTAAGTCAATGCAATGTCCTCTGAAGTCATGGAAACTAGTGTGTGTGTGTGTGTGTGTGTGTGTGTGTGTGTGTGTGTGTGTGTGTGCTTGCATATTGAAATGAAAATGTTGGTTTTACTGTATCCGGGAAGCAGAGGAGGTAGAAAGAGATGTGTGTAATAGATTTTTTTAAGGTTTGGAAGTGAGACAATAAGACACACACACACACACACACACACACACACACACAGAGTCAGTATGTTTCCATGCACAGTCAAGTTGAGCTGTGGTTGGAGCTCAACTACGCTGTTAAATTAGACTGTCCTTGTCCCAGTACACAAGAACTAGTGGAAGGTCGATTTATTGAATTAACTATGTCCACCTGTGCAGGAAATGTAGCTTGTTGTTGGCATGTAATACATAAATCAGAGTCCTCCTACTGTACATTAATGTGCCTTCAAACAAATTCTTGAAGCAGAAAGAGCATAAAATGGGTTTCATTTTGAGTCCATTTAAGGTTGGGGGTGGGAACTGTGGCCCATGTCCAGAGTGTCCCGACCAGTGTCCTGACCAGCTTGAGTCCAAATCTGGTCTGACTGAAGGTATACATACAGCAGCAACTCAACTCCCAATCACATTATCTGAGTGTCAGACTAATATGTTTACATGTATTTTAATACAGTAATTTGGTTGTTTCCATGTCATGTAAAAATACTGAGTAAGAGAGACTCTGGTCTTTGACATCTTTACCATAAATGTGGACTTATTAACACACCTCCAATACTGGAGATAATAAACACATCAAAGTACTGTTGATCAGACTTACCAAACAGCAGGGAATGTAACACACAGACACAGGCCCGTGACTAAACCGCAGGGTATGGCTAGTGTCTGTGTGTCCCTGTTTGTTCTCTGTGTGACATACAACAGACAGAAGGGCAACTGTAGGCCAGTGTGTATGTACTGTATATGTGTGTGTACACACATGCATATTTGCTGTTTTTAGAACCTTTTCTGGCATAAACACTGACCTTGTCAGGAAGAGTAGTCCTCATGGAGACCAAAACCTGTTCCTAATGAGCCAGAACCTCATTTCTGAGGAACTGGGCTATAATCAGAATTAGGATTAGGGTTAGATATTAACTGGCCATGGTTAAGGTTAAGGATAATGCTTTGTTTAGGCTGTCCAAATGAATGGAAGGAAAAGCAATTTTGTGCAAACTTGTGTGTGTTTACCCAAATTATGTATCCAAGCAATTACACACAGAAATAATTAAGATCAAGACAGATTATATAAAAATCTTAAAATGTTGTGTTCATTTGCCAATATTACAACTGAATGAAATATGCAGCATAAAACCTTCCATCTGACACAGAAACACATTTATTAATTTATTTTTTAAAGAAGCATTTTAGCCACACACAGTGCAAATAAAATTAGTAATAGAGGTGAGACAAAACATTGATTCAGAGATATGTTGTCATCCATGAAATGTAATTATCAATATGCTGACAAATATCCCTAATATGACTCATCAGCATCACAGCTCCTCACATGACTCCTCACAGCGGCACTTATTTCACGACTAACAATAACATGAACGAAACTTGCTAAAAAAACATTGACATCAGTATAACGACAGACAGCGGTAAAAAGAATGCAGCTGATTCAGAGTCACATCACCTGTAGAGAATTTTTGTGCACAGGGCAGGAATTGTGATGTATCCTAATATGATTATTTTGCAATATTTAGAATTTGGAATTTATTTGGAATACATGGCAGAATCTCTGCTATTGTCATAATCATACATGGACTGTGTGTTGCAAATTATGTTGTATCATATCCTTGCCATGCTCTTACCACTTTTTTTTACCATTTGTTGATGCAGTTGTTTTAATTATTATTATTTTTTTAATTGTTTCATTGGCTCAGAAAGGGGTACCAACAATTTGGCTTGTTTTGAATCACATTAACAAAAAAACCCTAAGCCAAAGAACAAAACTGTCAACCATCCCCACAGACCATCTACACTGATCCATGGGGACAGATGTCCAGCTGTAGCATTAATAATTGATAACAATTAAATGCCAAGTGCGGTATGAATACAACGGCTCTCGTACCCACTCCGTTTTAATAATAGTGGCATTTCTGGGACTTTAATTTTAAATGTCAATAAAACAATAAAAATACTCTATTAAAAAAATTACTTTAAAAAGTATGCTGCTATTTATTAAAACACTTTCTTACACACCACAATTTGAATTGATTTAAAACTAAGGACTGACAAGATGCTGATGTAAAAAAAAATAATCAATCAATTTTTCTGCAAACCTACTGTAAATTTGAACCTTAAAAACCACTTTGAGTTAAAAATGCACAGCCTCGAAGCACAACACACTGAAGTAATTACACCATGTTGTCCAGCAGAGGGCCTTGTGAGTGCGGCTTGGCCTGAGTCCATGGCCTATTTGCTGATGAGAATGACAATTATCGACAATTAAATTAGTTGGTGTCTAATTTTGTCCTCTAATCATTGCACCCCCATCTGCACCGAGGTACAGTTATACATTCACTTTTGAGATACCGATAAAAAAAAAATGTTCACTACTAGCACCACTAGCGGTAAAAACACAACAAGGTACCTTCACATGCCTGAAGTTGGAAGATTTATGTAATACTCTTGACTGAGGATTAAGGAGAAACCAAGAAAGTTTAAAGAGACCACAAAGGAGCTGAAAGACTGAAAGTGTGTAACAAAATGAGGGTGAATGTGTGGTAGATAAGGGCATATGAAAGAGAGAGAGAGAGAGGGATAGAGAGCCTGAGGCTTTTCTCTCTCTCCATCCATCTCTCATTTTCTGCAGCATCATGGGAGTTACTGTGCTACATTAGAAACAGAATCAGCTGATAGCCTACATCCACTAACACTGCATAGGCCTGTATCTGTTAGAAAAACAATGCATGGTGACTATATCTCCATTTCTGTCCCACCCTCCTTTGTCACTATCAAACAAGAAAACCCGCTCGAAAGCCACAAAAAGTGGCTTATTCCATTGACAGTTTCTAATATCCGTTTTTATTAAAGAGTAAGTCCACCTAAGGGTTAGATACACGAGTATCTACTGCAGAACACAGAGAGCTAGGAGACGATCATAGATTTCCCTCAACAAAATGGCATTTGCAGGTTGGCGTTAAAACTCTCCACGAAAACCACCAGAAATGTTTTCTGTACAGAATGTAAAAACAGATTTTTTTAGACCAGGGGGCAAAATGAATGCTGCTCCAGTAGTTGGATTGGATCTGTCTAGCTTACATATGGTATTTGCTGTGACGGCTTAAAAAAAAATTGTGGTTTAACTTTGTTTTTTTGCCCCCTAGTGGTTCAGCTCGAGGCCCTCCAGTAAAGACAAAACCCCATGTATCTGTCTGTGAGGTATGGAGCATTCCTCAGTGGCATTTAGTCATTGTCAATATGTAAAATCATAGACACACATGAGCATTCGCGTGCACACACACACACACACTCCAGTGGGACAGTGTCAACAGTTCGTTCATCCAATCATGACTCACCAGGGAGATATTTGTCACCACGGAGACGGGCAGCAGAGCCACTGGGGCATTGTGGGACAGCTCAGTCCTCCAACATATAGACAATCTGCCATTGCTGATAGATGAGAAGGGCGATTTATGTGTCTTTCACTCTATACTGCACTCCTTTTACATTCAGCTGTTTTACTGGTTACCTTTCTATCCATTTGTTGCCCTTTTCTATTAGTGTGGTTGTTTTTCTTTTGTCAACTATTATGCAGTAGGATGAGCCATCAAATTAGCCAACAGAAATGGCATTTTAAATTTATTCTGAATGGTGAAACTAAATATTTAATCTCAGCATCTTGCCTTCATTTCCTTTCTCATCCATTCATCCGTTTCCATCAGTATCCTCACTTTAGCCTGCTGAAATATCAACTCATTGGCAACCAGCTCCCAGCTAACTCCACTATTAATCTCTATTCATCTTATTAAAGGCCGGTAATTACTCTTAAACTTACACACAACCTCTCATCCATTTCCATACAGGAAGCTGAGGGAGAGGACAGCAACTGAGACAAATAAACAGGTGCATGAATATACATGAAAAAAACAGCAACCTCAGATGTGTTTATATGTTTGCCGATATATTTTCAAGCTCAGGGCAGTCTTTCTTTAGAATGTTAACAAACATTTCACAAGTTATAAATATAATAACCTATAATTCAGATTTTGTCTTTGAAAGTGGCCACTGGTCCAGATATTCTCTGGAGAGAAAGAATCAATATGTTGGCCTCTAGAGAAGCAGCATCTACTGAAAACTCTTTAACAAAACTATATATAGATTTTTTTTTATGTCTATAGCGAATCATTCTGCAGTGTCCAGTCTCTTGTTTCTCTACTGGTTAGTCTTTAGGAAAGTGGCTTGAATTTCTTTTAGTATGTTTTCAAGCAAGAAAATCTTTACTTTCTATGGGGTGGAGGAACATCCACATGTAAGACCACACACGGCACACAGACGTCAAATAATTAATTGTCAGCCTTAAACCTGGGTTCAGGTCCTATGGCAGCCACACAACGGTAGCTTATGACAGCTCAGTGATAAATGAGAACATGGAGGAAGAGCTTTCGTCCATGCACGCACGAAAGTCTTGTATTCCAGGTTGGAAGAAGTAGCAAAGGAAATTCCAGCTGGGAATTCCCAAATTATACTTTTATTCCTAGGATCGCGGGAGAACTCAGTGGGGTCAGATCTCATGGGACCCAAAGTGACATGAGGAATTATATATAATTTTTCCATTGCATAACATACACAAATGTATAATGGATATAGGTTCAAGTGTGTACACACTCACACTGTATACACACGACTCTATATACCATTGTACGTACTGTATGTCAGGGCAGTGTTTTAACTGGGCTGGTTTATTTGGATTTAACCGATTGCCACGTTTACTCTCAATGACAATCATTCAAGATTACAGCTTAAGTTAGCATAACAATTGCCTGAGAGGTAAGTCAAGTCAATTTTCAAATAAGGTAGTATAAGGATGGACATGTACCAGTCCTTTATTTCTTAACAAAACACAAAAGCCTGGTTCAGTCAAGAACACTCACATCATAATTAAATATTTATTATAAAGACTTGGCACTGATGGCGCCACTCTTAGGTTGAGAGTGAGCCCAAGCAACACAAGCAGTAAGTTTATATGACATTAGAAAAATAAATAAATAAATATTGTGTTATTCTGACTTAAATTTTTGTCCTCCAGCTTTTCCCTTGATGATCATCTGCCTCCATTTTGCCCTAACCCTCATGTCTTCTTCTGTTACAGCAACTGTCCTCAAAAAAATCATTCTTTTTAAATACTGTAAATGTTAAAATGTTAGCCCAACTGAAAAACCTGGGGTTTAAGAAACCAATTCTCAGACTAACACAGACTAAGTCAGACTAACACCCAGATAATAATTTTAGCAGGATGCACAGTATATAGGAAAAAAATGTTTCTGTTTACTGCATGTGTACCTTTGGTCGGACCAGATTTGGAATCAAGTAGCCAGAGGGTTCTGCGTATGGGCCAAAGCTTAAGTACTAGAGGAAGCTAGTACAATGAAGAATAAAACAGCGTCACATTCATGGCAAAATTCAGGCCAGTACATTTTTTTGACTGACAGAATTTATGCTTTGTCAGCGTATCGTTGGTATGTTTGTTATTTGATGGTAGTTAAGAACTAGGTACATGCTAAACAGGAAATTGCCTAAAACTAAAAGAGGGCCCTTTTCCCACTAGCAGAGCCAGGGGCAGACACACTATCCAATAATTCCATTGCTCACCAGTGCTTGCATACTAGGACAAGAGTAGTAGTCAACTGAATGTAGATCGACTTAACCATGCATGAGATTTGTACCTATATTGGCAAAATGTGTATGCCTATGACTAGAAAGAGTAGACCACAAAAGAGGCCTAGAGAGCAATAGAGAGTTAGTACGTAAACCACCTCCAGCCAGGTTTTTTAGTTGGTGCCTTGTCCCTCTTCTCAAACAGCTTCTTAGCATGAGTCTAGCATCTGGACTCAGATTAAGCAGCATATACGTCAGCTTGTCGTCATACTTCTTCTGAAGGTCTTTAATAATATCCTTAGTCAGTGACTTGCCCTCAGTGATATACGGAAGCTGTCCCTTAACAACAGAGACTGCTGTCCTTGTTTGAGTCACTAAATGGGAGATGTGAAAGGCCTTGTCCTGGTCAGAGTCCCTTGAATGCACCAGTCCTTTTAAAGACATTGAAGACCGCATTGGAGAGGGACAGCAGGGCCTGCTTCTCTGTCACGCCTAGAGACAAATCTGTTTTGATTTGATATTAATCACCTCATCTGTCTCGCAGCAGGGAAGCAAATACTGTGTGTGCATTTCCAATGATGTGGTTGGTTTAGTGCTACATTTAGGATTGATATCACATGTTTTCCCAGTTATGAACAGGTGAGAACCTCAGCTGGGGTTAAAGTTAAAATTTCCTCTCATCCATCCATCCATCTTCTGCCACTTATCCGAGATTGGGTCGAGGGGGCAGCGGCTTAAGCAGAGAAGCCCAGACTTCTCTCTCCCCGGCCACTTTGTCTAGCTCTTCTGGGGGAATTCCGAGGCGTTCCCGGGCCAGCCGAGGGGCACAGTCTCTCCAGTGAGTCCTGGGTAGTCCTGGGGCCTCCTCCCAGTGGGACATGCCTGGAACACCTCGCCAGAGAGGCGTCCAGGAGGCATCCTCACCCGAGCCACCTCATCTGGCTCCTCTCAATGCGGAGGAGCAGCGGCTCTACTCTGAGCCCCTCCCGGATGACCGAGCTTCTTACCCTACTGCTAAAGGAGAGCCCAGACACCCTGTGGAGGAAACTCATTTTGGCCGCATGCATCCCCAATCTCATTCTTTCGGTCACTACCCTCAGCTCGTGGGTAGTGGGTTGGGAACGTAGATTGATCGGCCAAGCAAAAGCGTTTCATGGTTAGGGTGGAGTAAGCATACAATTTAAATATAATTCTGTCAGCTTCAAAAGGTACAGAAAGGTGGGGGGAGCAAGGAAAGTGGCAGTAAGTAGCTTCTGCTTATCACAGCAATCCAGATCTGTTGAGTCAGAGGGTAAGTGACATCACCAGACATTCTGGCACAAATCCAATGATTTCTTTTTTTACTTCCATCCTCAGCAACCCTAAAACACACAGGCTTCATCACTCACCTACTATTACACTTCCATTTTTTCCCCCTATCATAGTTTACAAAATTGGAAACTGCAGTACAGCCAAGAACTCATTCAATATTAGTCTTGACACTTTATTATTATTTATTTTGTGGATGAAGCTATGTGGTAAGGCAGCTTTGTGCCTGCAGCTACCAGAATGTGTTCTTCTGTACACTGGGAGGAAGATAAAGGAGAGTCTGGAATCTGAGTCATATATGGCTGCTGGTTGTTAAGGGGGCAACGATTTGCCAACATTGTTGACCAAAAAAATAAAAAGGCAAAATAAAATGCAGGCGAATTTACATGATAATTATTCATTACATCATCATGCATCTTTTTCAAACTCTGAATCATTGTTTTTCTGAGGGGTGAGTGACAAACGCGATGACAGACGCTTGTGTGCCACGCCTCTGCTGACTCTGTTAGCTCCACTTCTTACACTGCTGCACCAACAGCTGTTAGCTCTGCTGAGCTCCGGCTCCAGTTAGGTGAGCTAACAGCTGAGCCTGCAGATTTGTTTGGTGTAGAACCATCTATGGTGTAGAACCAGAAATACTTCCACATGCCACTTTTCATATGGTTTTGGTGTTGTGTTTATCCGCTCAGGAGGAAAATGAAGCTTATTTATGTGCATGCATGCATACATACTGTAAATAAAGTCACTAAATAAACATGACTTCAATGTTGTCTTCTCCTAATAATTTCCAGCAGGCTGTACACTTAGAGGAATACTGCCACATAAAATCACAATCCAATTGATACACAGCACCCTTTCTGTCCGACTGTAAGAGTCCTGTCACACGAGGTAAGAGGGGGTAGAAAGAGTAAGCAAATGAGGCTTTAAATCTTAAAACACGATAAGACGACACAACAGTGAAAAAACCCGATTTTGGCTCCCTGCAGGTTTAGATATCTTAAAACCAATTTCTTCATGTCAGCTAAATCCCTCGGGATTGGGGGGGGGGATTTAACAAGTGAAATCAAATTAAAATAGAGCCTGGATTCTCCTGATCATCCTGTTTCACTGAAAGAGGATGTGGTTGGATAGTATCTTTGCATATTTGAAAACTACAGAGAGAAAAAGAAAAGATGGAAAAAGAGAGAGATGCTTCTGCATCATCCCTCTGTGAGCCAGGGATCCTGTGCACTCGAGTTAGTACAGATTATCTTACACTGCAGCTGCTGCAGCGAGAAGGGGGGGGGGGGGTGTAGAGACAGATAGATGGATAGATAGCAAGAGAGAGAGAGTTGAAATCTATCGAGCAATTCACTTAACCCAGGAGTATGGTACTTGTGTGTTCACCATGAAACAAGCAGTGCAGCTATCAGGGCTTGTGTGTGTCACTCCCCCCACTGTGGCTGGTATCAGATATACAGTATATCCAAGCTAAGCTCCAGACAACACTCACTCTCTTGAATCAAACCTGCTGCAGTGATCCAGGCCACTAAGCACCGCAAATCTGTTTCCTCTTGGTTATCGCAGCTAAACCTCAC
Source organism: Brachirus orientalis (assembly GCA_016785285.1). NCBI lineage: Eukaryota > Metazoa > Chordata > Actinopteri > Pleuronectiformes > Soleidae > Brachirus > Brachirus orientalis. Next base: position 331,537 of record JAFBJR010000233.1, on the reverse strand, counting down.
AGTTTGTCCTCAGACAACCAGCTTCAATTTGTACCTTTATTCTCCTCAGACTTCTACTTCTCACCATGTTTCCCCACACCTTTTAATTGACTAGTAATTTGCATTTTACATTGTTAACAATAGGTGCAACATGATACTGAGCAACTCTAAACTGAGAATCAAAATGTATCAGCCTGTGGGTCTCATTAAATTTTTATCAGTATTGAACTTACTATGAGAATTTTGTCTTAACATCGTGACAATGCAGCCAAGGAGCGGTAAGAAAGTGGTTGTCAGGAAAACCCAACATTTCTATTTTCTAGCAAATTCTCATGTTGAGCTGCTCAGGAAAACTTCAAGCTTCACTTTTCGGACACTTGAGCTACAACTTTATATAATATAAAAAGTATATTCATGTACAAACACAACATAACAACCTGACACATTTAATAATATGACCAGGTAACTTTCCACACACAAAATGATGTTATCAGTTTTTTCCCTCATTCAACCAGGAACCAAGAACATAAATTAAGTGCACTTGAACACAGGTTAAAATTAAAGATGCCAAGTTGTCCAATGACAGAATGAGTTTTCAGGAAGGGATTCAATGTATGTATATACTCATTTGGAGGACATGTTCATGCAAAGAGAAATAAAAAGGTGAGACACTGCAGCATCTGCAGTGTTATAGTCTGCAGTTGATCTACGTAACAATGTTTGGGCAGTGTGGTTTAGCTGAGGAGGGTTTGCTTCTCTATTGGTGTGGTTACTCTTTATCTTGCCCATAAAAATCTCACTGCCATTGAAGTTTCCCCCCGATTTCTCCACAGTCTTTCCTTTATCAGTCCACTATTTCTCTGCATCCATTGATTGTCTCTCGACCTTGCTCTCCCTCTCTCTCACTCTCTGTAGTATAATAGTCGGCAGAGATGTAGAGAAAGACAGAGGCCCAGCAGAGCGTGAAATGCTCTGAGCTTTTACTACAACTGGCAGCAGTTGACTGCATAATGCACCAGCCATTGCTGCGGTTACCCGCAGCAACACTGCACTAATAGAACAGCATGCTAAGAACAAAAACTGAGGAAAAAAGCAAAGCCAGTGTGTTCTGCATGCAAAACAGGACTTAATGGGCAAAGAAAACATGCACGCAGACACATAGTCTTCCTGGCTTAGGAAGGAATTGAAGTGTGGTTTCCTTAACTCTTACAAACCAACACAATAATAACCTGCACATGCTGGAAACTGAAACTGAAACCTGTCTGAGCACAAGTCATACTTTAAAAAAAAAAAAAAAAACCCTGAGACCTAAACCTGACCTGACCCATTGTAATATTTCACTAGCATTGTATGTATGTGCTACAAGTGCTTTTCTCATGACACTGTAACATATCATGATCATAATCCATCATCATACTGTTTTCCCCAATGGAACAGCAAATAGGTAGTCATACGAGTCACACTGTTCTCACAGTGAGGAGGGTCTTCCGTGAATTCTTTTGGGAAGCTCCACTTCAGCCAGTAATGGCCATCCATAATACGCAATCGCTCTGCCACTTAACACCCGGGCCACTCTCTCTTTTCAGTCTCCAGCAAGCCATTGCATGTCTTATTTTAAGTGTAAAAGTATAAAACTGAGAAAATGATAAAATGCAACCTGGGGTTTAAGAAACCAATCTGAGTTGACAGGCACGTCAAAGCAGAATGTGTGTGTTTAACAAAAACAGGGTCATGTAGATGTAACCGGAGTAACACAAAACATTAACAATAGCTACATCTGTTTCACTTGACCTGCCAATTTTATATTCACACACACACACATTGATACACACAAACACAGATCTGGCTTCCTGTCTCTGTGGAGCCTCTGTGATTAACATGGAGGATAAATAACCTGGTGAGATTCAGTTCCAATATCACAGGCACCACTTGCCAAAAAATTAACATCACCATAATAATATTAGCCTGCTCATAGTCATCCATTAAAACTACTTGGAGCAGACAGGCTGGGAAATTAGACCAGCACTCTTGTTAAAGTGCTTCCCCTGTAGATAAGCACCAAGCAAAAAAAGCTTACATCACAGATGAGGAGATTCCACAGGTTCGACTGAATTACTCTTAATCAATCAGTTACAAGAGATGTTTGGCTTGGTTACTTGTTGCTCAGAAAGATGATGCACAGGGAGAGGTACCTCATTCATTTAGGAGCATTTGAGATGTTTGGCAGGTGGAACCTTGGATACATACTATGTACTCCTTTGCAGTTAAAGCCCAACAATTGTTATTTTTTAAATCCTCAGATCTGACACTGTGTTAAAGCCAGTAATCAAAAAGCAGTTTTTAAATTTCATTATCAGAGCAAGAACCCACTTGTTTTTAGGGATGGGTACAGAAACCTATAATTTAATGGGCCCTGGGGCTAAATTATGAAATGGCATAAAATCAGTAACTGCTGATGTCAACAGTGCTGTTAAAGGTATTGTCTATGACAGATTTTTTTTGAAATGGTTCAATTATTAGAACTGTTATTCAGAAAATAGAAACAAATGTGTATTTAATTAATTTAGTGATTGAGTGTAGCCCCCCCTCCAATATATATTGAATTCAAATACAAATAAAAATAATAACCAAACTGAATTTTTTTGAACACACACAGCCCATCCACATATTATCAATTTTAATTTCATTTTGGTTTAATTGGAGCAGCTACAGCAAAGCATCCTACAGCTCTATTTACCTCTACTGGTCCCAGCCAAAGAGGACAAAACAAAAGTTCTGCAAATAAAAATTTTGATCTTGATATAACAGTATACTTACAAATACCTGCTTACACATAGTGCTGTTTTACAACTCCAAAATGTTCAGAATGCTTAATTATTTTTCTCCTACAGAAGTAACAAACAGAACCAATAAGGGAATTGCTAAAGTACCAGATCAGTGAAAAAGTAGTAGTACCGCTAAAATGTTAACAATACCCATCTTTGCTTGTTACACTGATTTAGGGAATAATCGTTTCTAAGTCACATTCTCTAATAAGAGATCACAACATTTTTTGGCTGATTTAGTCCATGAAAACCTGCCCTTTGTTTTCAACACTCCCATCTTCCTCTCTGAGCAGCCGTCACAGCAGCTCCAAGATACAAATGCAGACATCGGAAATAAAGAGAAAGAGAACACTTCATCCAGCTCGTCCAACTGCCCGTACTTGTTTCAGTGGTTGAATTCCCAAACAGTGCAGAGGAATTGTAACCGGAGCTGTTGCTGACAAATGGGTGTGGCCGTATAATGGGATAACCCTTTCCTTAAGCAGCTGAATGGGTTTGGGAGGCAGAGAGCTGCAACAAAACCATTGAAATCAATGAGCCTCAATGTAACCAGAGGAATGTTGTTGAAGTTTACTCTGAACAACCCCACTCTTCTCCTTCATAACAGCTCCCATGAACTGTGCCTGTTCCGTCAATCTGAGAGAAGGTGCAGCAGAGTGCACATTGACCGACATCACTTGAACAGTGCAGCAGGTAGTTGTTTAGAAGCAACAAACATTGTCAAATCATTACTGCAAAACGAGTCATTCCCCGTGTTCACTAATCAAATTCATTAAAAACCAACACTTCCATTCGCAATGCGAACCAAAAAGAGAGAACATATTTCCTCCCATCTATTCTCTAAACTTAATTAGTGCCCTGCTACTACCATTTTTCTCTCTCACTTGTCTTTTATCCTGTGCTTGCTCTGCTTGTCTCTTTCAAAATCACTCGTTTTTCTCTACCCTCTCTCTAGCTCCATCCCAGTGGTTGCCAAGGCAATGGTGTTTTGTGGAGGCAGCTGGTTAGGGCTCATTTGTCAAGCTGCTGACCTCTCTTCTCTTCTCTTCTCTTCTCTTCTCTTCTCTTCTCTTCTCTTCTCTTCTCTTCTCTTCTCTTCTCTTCTCTTCTCTTGTGTGGTTAAAAATGACTAACTAGGCTAATTTACACACTCCTACATCCTGAATAGTCACTGCTCTTTGGCTGAAAATGACACATTCCAACATTGTCAATGTCGCTCCTTATGGTCGTGGAACTGAAAATTTAGGCTTGAAGTATTTTTTTGCTTGAGTAATGGGGCAGTGCTGATTAAGTGCTATATCCAGTGAATAAATCAGAACTACTTATTGGATTGCATCATGATGTTGATGAGGGATTTTTGGAACATTGATTGCACTCTGGTTCATTATAAATGTTGTGGCAGCCAGCCCCAATATAAAAGCTGACTTTTGAGGAAAGTGAGATGATAAAATGCCAATGCAAAAAAGAAACGACGTATTAGATCGCGAAAAGAGTATTCAATCAGAATTTGAGCTGACATATTTCCAGTCAATTTGTCTCTTCAAGTAATCGGCATATTGTTTAACCAGTAAAGCACTAGCGCTGAAAAATTTGAAACTATGCCATTCGCTAATTGCAAAAACTGCAATTAAATCTTTCTGTTTTTTCGCTTGTTCAGTGTTTTATGCAGAAAATTGAATAAACAATCATATCTTTGATTCTTACATCAGACTATGATATTTAAAAGTGCAGTGCATAACATAAACAAAAAAATTGTTACATGCAAGACACTGTCAAATGAGTTCACATGATTCTGATTAAGCCTATCAGCTCCACGAGACTCTCCTTTGTGTTTCACAATGAAGAAGTGTTTTTTTTTGTATTTGAGTGTTTTACAGCACAACTGAGCAGGAAGCACACAGCACGACGAAAGCAAGACAGCTTCACACAGCAGCACTATGGCTGAAAACTGCCAAAAATAAACCTGCTCATTCAGTCGGACTTCAAATTGTATTTTAATCAAGACCAAAATCACAGCTACTCCATGAACAGCAAACAAGTGCTCTCTGAACAGTTGCCTGACTACATGCCTGTCTGGGCCAGTGACAGCAGCTGCTGTTTCCTTCACCAGCTCCAATTAAGTTTCCTGGATCCAGTCTGGACAAGTAACATTACATGAAGAGATAGATACTGTATATAGCACATCACTTCCCAAAGTTCATTAGAAACAATATCAGAAGACAGCACCAATTCTCTCTCATCTCTTTTTCACTCTTTGTGTGTGTATGTGTGCGAGAGTGTGAGGTGGGTAAGAAAAAACTAGGTCATGGACTGCTGGGTCGAGGGGACCACACCGCTTTAGTAATTACACAGGGGCGATATACAGTAGGTTCCACACTGGAGCTTTAATATTTCCATGGCATCTCATGTGGTAATGCTCATATTTGCTCACAGCAAATACTGAACTGAAGATTGACGTAACCAGTTAAATCACAAATCGAATTGCAATTAGATACGTTACACCAATGATTCAGCCCAGTAAAGTCCATGAACAGTCACTTTAATGCCCTCAGTCAAACCCCTGCCACACACAGACAAGGTGTTATCACCATGTATTTCATACCTAGGCACAGATTGCATGTGTTACACAGGGATGGGGTGTCTGGAAGTGTGTGCATTTTGTGCACAAATGTAACCCTGTGTGTAAAAGCAAAGTTTCCAGTTTTAAATTTCCTTTGTGTGTGTGCAAATTCTTCAGATTAAAAAATTGGGTTATTGGGTTGGGTCTCTATTGTTTTGTATGGTGCCCTCAATTACTTATTTATCACTCATTGAAAAGGTGTGTGAAAATCTTTCTCCCATGTCCATGATGACTGGTTTGCTGGTTTTCAACTTTCTAGTGTGGACGTCACGTCAGACAAACTGCTTTGTTTTGAGCATAAACTGGCCCCTTTTATCACAAACTGATCATTCAGTGACCTCAGATTTTGACCTTTTTGCACTATTACAGTGACAGGAACATTAGCAAATAGTCGGCGATGATCAAAAACAGAGATTAGAGGCTTGATGGTTTTGTTGGACTAAACAAAGCCATGGTGTCAGCACCGTTATGACCAAGATAAACATAAAGCCACTTTAGAAATTAAGAGAAATATTTATGATTGCACCCCAGATGCACATCTGTGCAGGTAATTGGAGTGCGACATCTCGGTCTGCTGTCTCTCTCTCTCTCTCTGTCTGTGTATGTGTGTGTGTCTGTAGTAAAATATGTGTATGTATGTACTGGTTCTTGGTGTGTTTCACCTACACGTGTATATGTGTGTGTGTGCACCTGTGAGATAATCTGTATATAAATGCGTTTATTTGTGTTCATCCAACTTCATGCTCCCTTTTTTTCAGCTCCTTTGACCTTAATGGATTTGTATGCATCTTGTTGCCAAGGAAACATGGCTTCATTAATAATTAATCAACCATACAGTCCATGGATTCATTATACATTTAACAAACTAATACATATTTAACATGACTCTTCTGTCTAAAAATACAGCTTCACTGCAACAGCTTTGAAAGAAAGTTTAAGTGCTGGGCTATTTTGTATCAAGTGGTCTGGTAATTCCATCTGGACCATTATTAATAAAAATAGAGTCTTTTAGGTTGATCTGGATAAAACTGCTCTTTGTATGACATGCATGATGATGCTGGTTTGTAGTAGCAGATGTGTATTAGCAGAGTTCAAGCACAAATATAATAGGAACTCATGCCTATAATTTAGACAATTTTAATTTTTAAAGAAAAAAACTAATGTGCCAAAATAAATCCTGTTCCCTGTGCAGTTTGTCATGTGACATAACATACAGCAGATGCACAGTTGGTTTACAAACTGAACTGGTAAGAGAGTCTTGTTCTGGGAATCCCTAGTGGAGATTTACTTGTTTAATTTTTAAAGACACTTGCAATCCTCAGAAAACTCAATTTTCATTCATTAAAGCAAGCTGAACTATACCTGTCCAAAAATATTTAAAATCAAATAAAAGTTTATTTGTGTAGTGCCAATTGAAGGCACTATACACTTATAGTAAGGTCGAAATCTTAAAATGATCCACTGAATGGCATTAGGACTGAGAAATGTACAGTTTAGTGGTATTGTTGTAGTAGTAGTAGCAACAGTAGTGTTGTGACTAACTGTAGTTCTAATAACTGTTGTGATGGCTGGAAAAAACCAGACTAGAAACACCAGAAAATACAGCAATAGTTGCATAACCAGATGAATTGTTTTAGTTCACATTTGTGAGATATTTCTTGTTTCCTGCTTATCAAAAAATTCAAAAACCACAATTAACTGGTTCCTTTAACTTTTATACAGTAGACAATATCAGTCTTTGAGTATCCAACATGTATCATAATGTGAACTTTTTTATCTTAATAACATAGACTGTAAATAGATTTAAGTGTTGGCAATCAAGAGTATAACTTAGAAGCAGCCACAGTAGTAGGATCAACAATACTAGTAATAGTATTTGTAGCAGAAGCAGTAGTAGAGATTAAAAACACTTTAACAAGCTTGTTGAAATCCATCTGTATTAGTGCACACAAGCTGGACAGCAGAGTTCTCCCACACACACAAACAGGCATGAGTGGGATGATGTTTTGTGACTTACTCCACTGAAGCCAGAAACTGAGCTGATTTTATTTTGACATACATCCATACTCTCTCTCTCTCTTTCTCACACACACTCACTTCATACAAGAAATCAAATAATACCTTACCAACTGTATCAGGGACAAATCACACTGGTCACTAACACACTCTGTGGGAAGATGGATGAGAGAAGTTACATGCATGGGAGGAAACAACCAGGGAAGTTCATTTAAAGACGGACACATTGAGGAGTTAAAAACTTTTCTGACTCCCACTTCTACTCCATAATATGTCATCCTCATCCCATAATCATTACATCTCCCTCACTATACCTCCACTCTATCTCTCCCTCCCCGTTTTCCTCTCTCTTTATCGGAGAAACAAAATCAGGGTAGAGTCAGCCTGGAGGTAAATCTATTTGGATCAGCTATTTTCTGCCTTAGTTTTTCCCAAAGGGAACATATCAGAGCTCAGTGTGCACACTGTGTTTCTGTGGGAAAAATGTGATATACATCTACTGTGGGTGTGACAACAATGCAACTATGTAACCATGCAAATGGGTCTTTATTTAATAGTTGTTATTTTTGACTCATGCCACATTTAAAGGTGTGAAACTTGGCTCAGGAGACAAAGCACGGCCAAGCATTTTCCTTAGCATGTCTTTTGTCTCTGAGACATGGAAACAACTATGGAAAAAGAAACCTCACAAATAATAAGCATGACTTTGAAATCTGGGGAAGGCATATCTTGAGAGCACACTCACGGACACACAGGCCTGTGCACAGTTTCCAGGATAGCCAGGAGGACAGTCCATCATTTGATTAGGACAAAGTGTTATTAAAACCCACTTAGCCCTGGCTGTAAGAACTACAAGCTATGGAAACTATGCAGTCTGCCACAGGCTGAGAAAGATGGCACTGCCGACATCTGCTTCAAATCTGACCGAAAACAGATTGTGATTTTTAGTCTACTATGACGCTACCTTCCCTATTCACTCATTACGACAGTGCACTTTGATTAATGTCATACAAACCCATCCCAAAAACATCCCCAAAACAGCAAAAACAACATTTCAAGACAAGCTCTGCAAGCAAACCAATGAATGATGCCTTCCGGACTGAGCTGCTACACGTCTAAACAAGTTTTTTTTTTTTTTTTTTTTTACGGATTCGCATCATGAAATCACTGCAAGCCCACAACAGCAGACAAGCCCAAGCTCGTTCAGATTAAACCCAAACTAAAGTCAAATTCCCAAAACTCCAAAATGAGTGTCATTAAAATATTTAATTAACAGGGACTGTAAGCAATAAGGCCTATCAGTATAATGAGTCTATTATCATCAGGATTTTGCACAAGCAGACTGCGGCTTTTCATTGACCGCTGACAACTCCTATAAACTAACAAGTGGCCCAGATAATAAAACAGGCCAAGTGCTGAAAACTGTGAAGTTTATTGTATCCTCACTAAAGCTACAAGTCTTACATGCCTATGGGTCACCATGATGAGAAGGCTTTACAGCAAACAGTAATTTGTGTTGACATCTTGAACACACCCACCTAATAAAGTGTGTGTCTGTGTGTGTGTGTGTGTGTGTGTGTGTGTGTGTGTGTGAGGATGAGAATGACCAGTTGTCCACCTTTTACAAAAAAACTGTCATCAGCACACAAACTCCTGCCCTACCTTGATGGGTGTTAAATTAAATCCAGGCATATTACCTCTCTATTATTGTGAGAGCATTGCCAGATGAGGAGTATGCGCACATATTCAGTATGTGTATGTATGTGTATGTATGTGCATACAGTCCATGTCACGATAGCCTATAATAAGCAATTTCATACATTATCTAACACACACATCATTCATTTGATGATCATCACTGGAAACACAAATTTCCAATGATCAGCTCACAAGGCAAACTGTCACCCAGACACTGTGATACTATTGGTCCCGAACAACAAAATTACACATGACAACACTAGTGTCATGATCAGTTTAGAAATGTAACGACATCAGACGCTTGAGTGGCATGATAACTCTATGAGCTTGATTTAACAAACTTAAATAAAAGACAGTTGTGAAACTTGAGACCCGGCAAGACACGGATGTAACTAATTTATTCAGGATCAGGTCCTATGACTTGATTCTGTCAACATTCTCGCCAGTTTATCACGTTACCTACTGCCTAATGAGCAAATGAAAACCTTCATGCATTTATTTAATGCAATATTCTTGACAATAAGAGAATTAAATAACAAAAGGGGAAAAGTCCATTGTTTTAAGTTGGCTTGCGGAGCTAATTTCCCACATTGTGAAAGGGCTAGGATGCAGAGAAGAGCAGCTGGCATCCTGAAATGTGGTCATGTAGCAATCATGAACCTTACCATCAGATAATAACCCCTTTCTGTTAGGCCAGGCAGAGCTTTGAACTGGGGCTGCAGCATTTCACAGCAGGGATCCTTAAATAGAGTTTCAAGATCTTTTCACACAGGAACAAAATGACAAAACCCCTTAACTCAGCTGTGTAAAAGGTTGCTCTGGGATATTCTCACACAGTGTAAAGCCACCTAAAAGGGCAACTGGGATATATTTTATTAGAATCCATTTGTGTAGCTCAATTAAGGTCACTAGAAAGATGGTCCTTCTTGGCTTTTCTCCAGTTCCCTGCTGCTTGTTTGTTTATGTTCCTGCTGTTTTAGATATGCTTCCAGCAACCAGTGCTGAACAGTCCAACCAGGTGACCGACAATCTATCCAACTTAAAATCTGAACCATATACCACCATACAAGAAAGCAAAGCTAACTAAATGGTACCAACTGTGCAGCTATCTTGGACGCAGAAAACTAAGTATCCCACTAAAGACAAAACCAGCAGCACAACAAAATCCAAAGCAAAGAAGAATGGACAGACAGATGAGGATAAAAGAATTAAGTGTCAGGGTAGGAAAAGAAAAACAAAGGGGCAGGAAAGTGTTGTTTTTGTTGAGTCCTCGTTGAGCAGTCCGTTCAATGCGACCACCACATCTCACTCACTCACACCCTCACTTTCTCAAATCATCAGCATAAACATTTACCACTTCACACAAACACCGAGCGTGAGAAATAATAACAAAAACATTGATCAGTTACTCACAAGATCTCATCGTTCTGAAATTCCAGGATTCCATGAGCGTCTTCGAAGTCCTCTCCATTGCCTCGTGCTGTTCCTTCCACTGTCTTGTATGGCAACATGACCACGCCGCGAGCCCCAGACGTTCTCAGTACCTTCACCTCCATGGTGCCTACGCTCTCACTCACATGGCACACAGGCTCCTCAAATGTAAAGATACCGGCGTGGTCGTCATCGAAGATGGTAACGGTCGCTGTGGAGGGTAAGCCGAGACAGGCCACCGAGTCCACGTGATTAGCTGACTCGCCTTCCTCGGGCTCCTCACCTTCTGATGTCAACACCTTGACGTTGGATAGGTGAATCAGGAAGTTCTCGTCCTCCTCAAAGATGTCATCATCAATGATCCCCACACGGATCTCTTTCAGAGTCTCACCAGGCTTAAAGATGACAACACCCTCTGTGAACTCGTAGTCAGAGCCAGCATTAGCTGTTCCATCCTCCGTCCGGTACTCCACCGAAATTGTTTTCCCCAGGTCCCCGCCACGCCGCACCACATTCACTGCCACTGTGCCACAGTTCTCAAGGCACTGGTAAGAACCGGGCTCAAAGAAGATCTTAGAGATGGGGTCATTATCACCGGCATCTGAGCGAACCTCGTGCATGCTGACAGCCTTCCGTGCCTGATCGGCTGCATGCTTTTTCAGAATGTTGCCCGCACCTGTCATCAGCCGGGTGGCCTGGCAACGATAGAAAGCACGGCTCTTCTGCTGCTGGCTAAGGACTTGGTAGTTGGCAAGCTCAATAAGTTGTTCCACCTGGTAAGCAAAAACAAAGGCACACAAAGACTTTATGAAATCATGTTCTCCAGAACAACTAGTGGATGCGGTACAGTGTCTTCTACAGAGCGGGAAAAATCTTTTGTTTGTTAACATGTCTTATTTAGGACAATGGCCTGATGACATACATAATTGTATTTATCTTGTGATCTCACTATTCATGCTGTGATAATGTAGTACCTGATTTATTTTTATTATGTAATAAGAATCAAATCGCCCAAGTCTTTGTGAGATATTCCACATGAGTACAAGATGTGCAAAATCCAGATTCATGACTGCAAACATCTATTCAAGTTTTGTTGTATGAGTGCAAGGGAATCATTGCATTAAAGTGTTTGTTAAAGGGGGGAGAATTGTTTAAGGACAAACGGTCTAACATCACAATCAGAGAGGACTTCCTCTTTGTCAAGTTCTAGCTCCTAATTGGATAAAGTGTTAAGGTACACTTTTACTGTCAGACCTACTGTATATATACGTAGATGTCAGAATGTAGAGCTACTGTATATTACAGGTATTTGAACTAAAGCCTTTTACTGACAGCAGCTTTATATTTGGTTAATGTTGGAATTATTTGTCTGGTAATATTTTAAAATAAACTCTCATCTAATAAGTAGAACCTCTGCATATAAAATTGAATTATTTCATGGTCCTCACTATTAATCAGGTCAGTTAGCAAAATGGTGTCACCAATAACAATTACCAGATCTAAAACAAAAAGAGGATCCGACTTGGGAATCCAACTCTTTCCAGCTATAGATGTAGGTCAAGTGAAAGCTACATTATATTTTGGAATAGTTGAACTGCTGAAGGCCTTCATGTCAAAATATGAATAAGAGGAAAATTAAATACACTTGTATTTGGCAACTGGGTAATCACCCTAAGTGTTATGATGTAAAGATAAAGGTAAGAGCATTAAAAAAAAATTAGCAGGCTTTTTCATTCATGTAGGAAGAATTCAGCAGTTAGTCTTAAAGCATGTGGTATTCACGATGTTATTTTGTGTTAATCCTTGTCCAGAAAAGTCCAGTAATGTATATTTTTTATAGCATTTGTGCCTGTATTTTTTGATATTCATTTATAACCTCCTCAAACTTCTTACTTTTTATCTGACAAGAGCAGTTTTTTAAAAAATGAGCACATACTCTTAACTGTAATTCAAGTGTATGCAGACCCAAGCAGACACTTGAAGATTCCATGTCAACAATGCCATAACAAGTCCTTCTTTACAATACTAAAGACTAAAATGTTATCAGGATTAATTGTGTTTATTTTGTTTATTTTGTTTGATTCATGGTGGATCGGTCTCTTGTATAATTAGCTAATAAATCTCAGCTGCATTCATTAAACACTTTGCACACTTTCTCTTTGCTGTATTCTGGCTATTTTGTCATTTAACTGCCTTGAGTGAGGGAAAAACTGCCCAGATGGGAGAAGCAGGGACAGTATTTTGTGTCACACAGTCACTGCACTTTATGTGAAGTTTTGCTACCCACCTCTTTGTCAGGGTGTTTCTGTTTGAGTTCTTTCAGGATCTTGGCCATGTCCCTGCGAGTTTCTTCCTCATCCAGGTCCTTCTCATCTAGATCCAAACCGAGTGGACCATCGAGGAAGTCAACACCATGGGAGTTCAGCATCTTGCCATCCATCTCAATGTCCACCTTATAAGTGGAAAAGAAAGTGCCAAACATCAATGCCAAATATTACCATTCTTTCATGCAATACGGTAAGTCTCTCTCCTGGTAGTATCGTGACAGTCAAGTATGTAAAGTATGTGATGTAAAGTACGTTGTACATACTGTAGGCTATATATGTAGCTCTTAAGGCACAAATGCAATTTTATTGGGAACTTTTCCATCTCTTTCATGTGATTGTTCATATTTTAATCTAAAATTTGAAATAAGAGACAATGACAAGTGGTGAAAAAATTTAACCCACCCTTCAATACTGAAATTTTACTTTGATGAATTCAAATATAGAGCATCATATGCTGATCAAAACAAGAAATAAAACGTGATAAAACTAAGACTTCCCAAATGTGTTTCTGCAGTGTTGCGCTATGCACCGCCCTTTTACAGCAGTAGTGTTTGTGGTACTATTAAGTATACCTTGGGAGGAAGTGGACGATCGCCCTCGGTCTCAATGATCATGCCACGCTGCTTGCCCGTGCGGTAGCGCTTGTACACATATTTGTAGAAAAGCAGGCGGCGGTCGGCCACCCAGGCAAACACCACACAGATGGGGAAGAAAAAGAATGTTAGCAACCCCTCCCACACCTGCACAACACCAGGTGAGATCACAGACAGGATGAGGTAGAGCCAAATGTAGGCGAAAATACTCCAGGTGGCCGTAACGAAGAAGACGCGCAGGTGCTTGACCTTCCTCGTCTCGCCATCAGGCACAACATAAACACAAAGCCCAATAATGACAAACATGTTGAATGCGGCAGAGCCCACAATGGTGGAGGGGCCCAGCGTGCCAGCATTGAACCCATGACCCATGACTTCTATGACAGAAAGTAGGATCTCAGGGGCCGAAGAGCCAAGAGCCATGAGGGTGAGGTTGGAGACGGTCTCATTCCAGATTCGAACAGTTGTGGTCGTGGTTTCCCCATTTGGTTTCTTGATGGTGATTTCCTTTTCCTGCGACGTGATGACCTCTATTGATGCCATGAAACGGTCAGCAATGATTGAGACACCCAAGAACATGTAGACCAGAGCCACAAAGTAAACTGTTGCACGAGCAACCTTGTCACCAAATGATGGATTCTGGGGCTCCCAGACAGGTAGGATCACGCCCTTCGAGCAGCGCTCAGCCAAGGAGCATTCCGTTTTATTGGTGGACACTGCTGAAACTGAGCCGCCAAGGTTGGGCTCGGGAGGGGCACCTGCCCATGAGGGCTGGATCTTGACCAGGAGGATCACTGTGACAACTGCTAGTCTCAAGGCAGGGGTCAGGAGGGAGGGGTGATCCCAGCGGCCCATGGTGATGTCCAGATCAGTACTGGTAGAAGACAATTTATGAGGATCTTGTACCTTTAAAAAAAAAGAGAGAAAAGGGAAGAATTCACATGACACATTTGAAGAAATGTAAAATAGACTGTCAAAATTTAAAGAAAAGTCAGAGAATTATGTCTTTGACTGTGACTGTGCCAGACAGATATCAGTAGATCCTCAAGGTTGTGACATCGGTATCGACATTCCAATTATAACACATTAACAGTAAAATATTGTAACTCGTGTTCACAGCAAATAAAAAGTGTATTACTCTCATTCCCACTCTGTCATTTAAAAGGTACAAATTCTGTGTGTGAAAATTTTGTTTTGTTGTGCGAGTATAACTTTATCTTAATTTCATGCAGTAAAGGCTAAATATGCATCTGTAATAAAATAAAAAATATGTCTGCAGACTTGCAAGAATTACATTTGTTCACTTAATCTGAAAAACACTGCAATTTGCTTCGACGAATGAAGAACCTTACATACACAACATCACTGACAAAGTTTCAGTGAAGACGTTTCTTGGCTTTTAGGTCAACACAGTCAAATAAGCACAGCAAACATCAACTTCGGCTTCTCAACTCAGTAAGATTGCCACTGAATCTGCTGTATTAGAGTGGCAGTAATATCCTGCTGTACCTCATGTAACCTGACCAGGAGTTTCTCTCTCTGATAACAGTCCAGTCGGCTTCTGTCAACAGCACAACCTATAATTAGATGACTATAATCAGGCAGCTTTGTACCCAATTTGAAGGTAACTGTATATTCTAATATGTATTTGTACAGCTCAACAGTTAGCTAAGGATGTCGGCTGGAAGAATTAGGACTTTAGTTGTGATTTAGATGAGTGATTTGCACTCAGCTGTTTTTTATTCATATATTGGAATCATAAACTCTTGATTTTGTGTTTGGTTATCTACATTTCCTTTAAAAAAAACTGCATTCAAGTTCAGTGAGAAACATTTGTGTTGCACTGAGGTTTACAGACCATTCGGTTTTCATGTAATTGTTTTCATGCAAAGAGTCAAAACTGAAAGTGGAAAAATATATATACATAATTTTCTCAGAATTTATTTCAATAAAGGTAAAGCGGCCCTGAGGGGACACTATTCGGCTTAGTCAGTCCCCACTTATAACAAGCTATTTTCACATTTTTGGTCATCTGGGTATTAAAAACACATCTGCTCCTAATTTGTGTTGTGGTTGCACCCATTTTTCTCTAATTATAACTCCTGCTGCATATTTAAAGGTGCAAAATAGGGATATAGGGATGCAGGCAGATTAATAACAATAACAACAAAAGAAAACATTGTTTGATATGCTCAATTAGCTACAAATTAGAATTACCACCCTGCAGTAGAGCATCTCAGCAGTCAAGTTGCAGTTTATATCCAAGGTCTGTCTAGATTCATAAATTATGGTGACAGTATTTAATAAAGGCTAATAGATGCATTCTATCTGTCAAGACCAATACGGATATCAAGTAGTGCAGTGTGAGGTCAAAGTGACCTATATTTACAAAACCAAATTCCAATTAGTTCACTGTCTCTGGAAACATTTTCACATTTCACGTTCTCATTTGAAGAACTTATTTTCATGTTTGCTTGTTCACATTGTCCATGATACTAAAAGGGAGTGGAAGAGCTTGATACACAGTGAAAAAGGATGGAAAAAAACATATTTTACATCATAGCAGGGAAAATTAAATAGCTTGTGTGTATAGCAGGGCAGGGGGTAAGGCGTCATGATGGTAATTCGACATTGTGATGTCCATCAGCCATCATCGTTGGACAATAACATTGTTTTTCTGCCCAGCCCTAATTGAATATAATTGTACATACTGTGTCTTCCATTAGTAGGGAAAGTGAGTCAACCAATAGTTCTTTTTTTTTCTCTATTTTTTAAATTTTTTAAACTCCAAAATAACAAAAATGTACAGTCTCTTGGACTAGATCTGGGCAAAACCAGCTCAATTATAAAACAAATTAGGATGGAAGTCTATTGTTCAAAATATTACCAGTTACCAGTGAAACAGCAGATGAGTCAGCAACAGAAACAACTGACTGACGGTGTTGTTACTGAATTTCCATTAGCATAACTAAAATAAAAATGTTGTCAGTAAAACTAAATAAATTAAGACACTGTGCAGCAGATAAGAGCAACTATTACCTGGAATATGATCTGGAATATGGTTTTCGGTGTTGTGGGGAACAAGTTCAGATTCAATGATGTCATCACGATCCATGATTCTGTTTTATAATTATCTTGTCACCTTTTCATTACAAGAACTGATAAAACTGCTAAGCTAGAGTGACACACCTGATATTATACCTCCCCTTTTTATTGATGATTGTTGGTGTGACTGCATCCCCCCCCCCCATGTTTCTGCTCAATACTACGCTCCCTTTCTTGTCCCTGGCTTGTTTCTCTCTGCGCTGTGTGTGTGTGTCTGGATGAGGCGTTTTGAGACGGTCCTGCCTGCATCTGTTCCTGATCAGGCCAGAGACTCACTGAGAATCAGCAGTATATTAAAACTATCTGCTGTATGCCAGGCCATCAACACTTGGACCGACTTTGGTCAGCTTTGTTTGCTCACTCCTGACCTTATTCCACAGGTCCGATCCAGTTTTCCTGTCCTGTACTCTATGCTTTGTTCGACTCATCCGTTCGCTTACTACACACGGGTGTGGATCCACGTGTGATGCTTGTTTCAAGAATTTACAATGAACTGTCTAATTATATTGGTTGGTCCAATTGCAACAGGAACACATTTTTAGAGGGAAGCATTACTGCACACATGCAAGTGCTAGTCCTTTCAATAAAGGATCAACGACAAGATCAGCTTAGAACTCTCCTCAGAAAATCTCCTTGTACATTCCTGCCAGCCAACATCCATTTCCTAATAATTAACTGTTCACACTCTTACATGCACACACAGCACAAACTGCCAGACATCAATAGTTACATCAGTGGTTTCCTGCTTTTCGTTCTTCCATGAGACTCATTATAGATGAACCTGTAAATTACCTCTCTATATGACACATTTTTCAGTTGTGTTACCCAGAAGCTGTGAGATCCTGAATCTATTTAAGCAGTATTGTTGTTAGGTTGGTTGTCTACGTCCCTGATGCATTAAAATTTAAAGGGACCAATCAACCACACTGTTAAAGTTACAACAACACAAAATACATTTCTACTAGAGACATAATCACTGTTTGACCCTTCACTCAGCTTAATATAGAGAAAATACCTGTGTCTTTCCTAATGTTAATAGCTCCTTGCTGCATAAATCAGACAATGTGTAATACTTCCACCAGTGGGGAGTTTAAATATTTGGGTACAAGCTGTGTTGGTGTGGACTGAGTGGACTCAGCTGTTGTCTGAGAGGGTTTTGATCAGATGTTTATATATTCAATTGTAAACAAAACTGCCTGTCTACTTAATTATATTACAATTCATTGAGCTCATAACTAAATATTTTCCTTCGGGCTAATGCCAGGCAGTAGCTCCTTCCGTTCTTCGTGCTTCTTGTGTGGTCACACAAGGCTTTGTGTGGCCTTTGCAAGCGATCAATAATTTAGTGCGCTTTGGGATTTGGTTGTTTTCACTTAGAGATGTCATTTTTCTGACAGGCTGTTGGCTAAAGAGGATTCTGTTTCTGCCAGCTATTCTTCCTAAATACAGTGTTTTCTTTTTTACCAGTGATGTCTTTTAACGGTTTTAAACCAATGTATTTAATTATGAATTGTGATGGGGGATATCCTTGCTGAGTCTAAAAGCACATTCATGATTTGAAACTGACAATACAATGCCTTGCTAAAAGGCACCTGAACATATGTTGCGGAGGGTGTTTATTTCCAGCTGGTTTCTGGATTTCAAGCAGAAATTCACCTATTACAAGTTTCCTTTCTCCTCATGTATCTTTAGCGTAAGAGATGGTAATGTGAGAAAAGTGAGAAGCCGCTCATTTATAAATGCAGAGACAAAACTCCTGTTCCTATTCTTTGCTGTGTCTTCTTGCCAACTTGGTTAAAACTCATCTTTACAGACACAAATCCTCACTAAATCTTTCCTGATTGCTTCACACTTCATCAATTTATCATGAGGTTATTCTTCAGATGGCTTTAGATAATTACTCGATCTGTTTAGAATTCTCTTGTGTTGTACAAATGCAACTATTCTGCGGGGAGGCTTCACTCCAGCTCTTGCTTTCCTTGAAAATATATTCTATAGGATGGACAAGGAAAAATTGATGCTTTAGCCGATATCACTGCCAAACTCAGGCGAGTATGTCTGTTCACCTGCTTTGTTACTCAACAGTGGTCGCAAATTTAGATTTTTAGATTAAAATGAAAACTCAGGTTTCAGGATGCACTGCCATGTTTTGTGACCTTAAAAAGACAAATACGACATTAGACAAGCCAATTGCGCCTCTTCAGAAGAAGCCAAAAACAAAAATAAAAACTGGACCACTAAAGCCTCCTACCCAGGGACAAAAGCAGGGAGCAATACACAAAGTCAAGAAAATGTTAACCATGTGCATGACTGGCAAGCTGTTCTCTCTCTCTCTCTCTCTGTCTGTCCCAGTACTGTCATTCTTTTCTGAGCCAATTGTGGAGACGACAGGTAATTAGACCAACAGAAAACAGGAGGAAGAAGACAGTGCAGAACAAATCACACAAAATCACTTTCATGTATGGGAACTGACATCATACCAGACTCTGAAAAATATTCAGTATGTTGCAGGAGAGCAAGAAATTATCAGCAAAAAAACAGAGGCAGTGTGTCAAGGATACATTTTTCTTTTCATTTCAATTCATTTTTTAAAAGCAACAACTGAAAGAGTGACAAAGAAATGTAGTAAAGTAAATGCGAAGGGAGTTAGGCCGGAAAGACATTATGATTTCCGGAGGAAAAGTAAATAAGGTAGAGAGAGACAAATGGAAAGAAAGGGGGTGTATGATAAGCAAAAAAAAAAGATAATTTCAAATTATATGAAATACATTTAAAGGAATATTGCACAATTCCGCAGGTGTGCATTAGAGCAGTGTAAAATATGCACACTTGCCTGTGCAAACAAATGAAGATTAATGGTATGTGTTTACTGTCATTTAAGAGATGCTGAGCTCTTTTGGCCTGGATTTATTTCGATGCAAGTCTGTGAGCCAAAATGTCCCGTCATGTATAATTACATCTGGAGTGAAGGGAAATGATCAGAGTGGCACTGCAATACACAGGACAAACAATATCCTGACTGCCGTTATGTTCTGTCCATTGCAACAGTGTCACCGGAATGTCCTGAGGGACGTGGACACATGGGGAAAGTAATGATGAGCAAAGGGAAATGAACGAGTCATATCCCTTATCTATCATTTTCCATTCATCCACAGGAGAAGTTTACATTTCAGCGCTCCTTCAAGGAGTAGGTGATACAATCTGTATAAACAGCACATACTGTAGCCAGAGATCTGCCATGGTAT
Source organism: Brachirus orientalis (assembly GCA_016785285.1). Lineage (NCBI taxonomy): Eukaryota > Metazoa > Chordata > Actinopteri > Pleuronectiformes > Soleidae > Brachirus > Brachirus orientalis. Next base: position 311,698 of record JAFBJR010000233.1, on the reverse strand, counting down.
GTACTGTATGTGGACAGTGGAAAGAGATTCTCACAGACCATCACTGCAACACAATATATTTTCTTGTTTTCTTTTTTTTTTTTTGCATTTCATCCTTCAGCTGCAAGTGGAGTGTTCATGTGTTTGCATCTTTCACAGCCCCCCCCCCCCCATGTTTTCATGTTACGGTTTCTGCATGATGAGGCAGCCGTTATCAGCGGAAAAAGATCGAGATAAACCCACCACACACACCAAACTGCTGACGGACAAAGATAGAGATAGACGAGCTGGTGAACAGAGAGGAACTTTTAGCAGCTAAAAAAGCCGAATGTTTCCGTCCGATCGCACAAGCTACAAGGACAGTGAAAATTGGAATTTAATTAGAAGGTATAACAATCTAAGCTATAATAAGCTATAATAAATGAAGCTGAGAAGATAGATACTATAGATGCTTGTAGATAAGATACATAAGATAGATAGATAACTTTTTCCACTGCACACATCCATTCTATATGCACAATAGTCTGTACTTACGGAGGATAATCAGCTATGCCCAAGAGCAGCTGTGGTCCACATATTCACAAAGAAACATGTAGACTACATGCAGGTGAAATGGTTTGGTAGGCATTTTGTTACTATATCACCTGTGACATACATCTGTACTGAACAACAAGAAGTACTGTACAGTAATGTAACCCTTAAGGCCTCACACTTGACAGTAGGGTCACAGATATCAACCAGTCAGCACTGCCTATCCTACAATTGACCTTTGATAGATTGGTGGATTCCCTGCAAACTCACTATCGTTTAATGTAATAAATGAGCTCACCCTTGGGATGACAAAGGTGGCTACCTACCTAGCTTAGCTATTCGATTATATGACAGTGGTCACAATATTGGCTATCTATACAAGTGACGTGACGTGACGTTGTATATTTAAGTAACTATGTATATACACAAGAGTTTTACATTTTTAGAAATTATTGCAATTAATGTACATTAATTGCAATAATATACAATATACATTTAAATATTTAAAAAAAATTTTATCATGAGAAACATCACCTTCATCCTATTAAGGAAATGGATTAACTCAAAGCTCATTGCTAATCTGCAGCAAAATCAGCAGTTCTTTTTATTTATTTTTTTTCACTTTCCATTAACAGAGACATTTTCTTGACCCGTCCTTGCTCAAAGATGACTCTGTTTACTGTAAACTACATGTGAACGGGGCCACCTCTTGTACATCAACTGTTGGGTGCATGGGAACAGGAGGTCCAGGTGAAAAATGTTTTTATTTTAAGTTTCATGGAGCATTACCCACGGTAAATATTTCAGTGTTTTTCAGCCTTACCCATGCAAACATTAAATAACATAACTAAATTATGTATGTTTAGCAGCAAGCATTCGAAAATACTGTATGTCAAGAAATGATTCACAGTAAATACCATAACTTACTTTACCATATGTATACACTTCATTTACAAGTGACTTATCTATAACCTAGCAGTTGCTATACTTTCAGAAAGTGACCTGCATATAAGTGTGGCATGTTCTCTCCCCCAGTGAAGGCCTAATCATTGCCGAATGCACATCAGCTGAGGAGCAGCCTGAATCTGGCATCATTTACACAAAACATCTGATTTTCTTGGAAATTACTTCACTTCAGCTTCCACTGATCTAAAATGTGGTCATGAAAACTCACACCTGGATTTGACTAAAGATCCGTTTCATCAGCAACCAAATGCATCACTGCCGGAGGACAAATAAAGCACTTAAGATGCCTGGCTGTGTTTCAGTTTTTCACTGTCATCAATACATTTTTCATATCCCCCACAGTGGAGGAGCCACTCTGCATCTGAAATGTGTCCAACACTGATCATAAGCCAAAGGCAGGGGGATAAAAAGCCACTGTCTGCTGCCTCCTCTCATATTTTATCTGCCAGGTTTACAGGAACATTTAAGTGATGTGTGAAGCTCTACCATTGACTTGTTTCCTATAATAACATTTTATAAACGCAGCAGCATGAGGGCGAAATAAGCAAAAAAAAAAAAAAAAAAAAAAAAAAAAAAAAAAAAAAAATCCTGATCATGTTCCGTCTCATTCAGAAACTAAACTAAGGGGTCCGGACTCTTCCTCACATCCTGCACAGTCTGTACAGATGTGCAAATGCTCTACACCTCCCCCAAGACAAGAAGAGCACTGCTCTGTTTGGCGCAAAGGATGGAGACCTGCAAAATTCCGCAAAGGGGCTTTAAAGCAGCCGGATCATTAACCCTCTGCAAGGATTACCATCTCTAAGTGGGGATTTGAACTGGACTGCACAGGTTTGTCACCGAACTTCCACAATAAAAGCCTATAAAATGTGCGAGCCTGGTTATCTGAACGTGCTCTGCATCCGTAATTATTATTCCTGTAGAAATAAGCGAGGCAGCCGAGCAGACTTAAAACATGCAGGAAGGGGAGAAGGGCAGAAGAGGAGGGCAATTAAAAAAAAATCTGCATCTGGAACGAGGAAGTCTAAACCTAAACAGTTTAAAAATGTGAATGAAAACAAATAAACACTCTTTTATACCACTATACACCCCGTTGCTATTAAAGCAGCGATCCCCTCTATATGAAGCTTCAAATCACAGAGGAGGAGAAGCGCAGTGTGAAAACGTGGTGGGCAATGGATGGTGAGAGGAGTCATCGCATCCACACCGGGCAGACGCATGGTGCGTTCAAGTCTCCACTCCATGAGGCGACATTGTCCCTTTAAATCCGAACTGCTTCTCCATCCTTTCTCCCTCTAAAAAACTTAAAATCAACAGATAATGTCGCGAAATAGAGACACGGACCCTTCACTATTCACCATCATTCGCGTCATTTGTTTGGAAAAAACCTGCAGAATGACCTACCTTTCTGCTCAGAGAGATAAGCCGTTTGTAGTGAAGGCAGCACTGGAGCTGCACTGGCAGCAGTGAAACAAGTAAGAAGAGGAGAAGTGGTCGCAGAGGTACAGCAGCAGCGGCGGTGGTGGTGGTGGTGGTGGTGGTGGAGGAGAATGGTAATGGAGGCGCAGGCAGCTCTTATACGCAAGCCAAGACGGCGTATCTATCCACCGACCGAGACGCACAGAAGGAGGGGTGAAGAGTTCGGATTCCCATGCACTGGCAGTTTTTTTTTTTTTTTAAATTCTTATTTATTTGTTTCCGTTTGTCAGCTGTTGCCTACTCCTCGTTTCCACGCAGCGCGACCTGTATGATCGGGTGACCGGAGCGACGCTTCATCAGCAAGCCCGCATTTGTTGGGACAAGGCGCGCTGGAGAACGAACTTCTTCCTCATTCTTCCCCCACACGTTCCCCTCTTCTTTTGCTCTGTGCAAGCGCGAGAGCAGGAGAGAGACAGAGAGTGAAGGAGTGAGAGTGTTAAGGAGTGAGTGTCTGTCTGTCTCTCCTTGGTGTGTTCCCTCACTCACCACAGGATCAGTCCGCTCTCTCTCTTCCTCTCACTGCTGCATGCGCGCGCGCCTCTCTCACTTCAGTCACTGTTTATTCTGGTCACGCGCGCGCGCGCGCAGCCATTCTTGTTAGGACACCGCAATAACTTTCATTCATTTGGACAGCCTAACCAAAGCCTTATCCCTAACTTTAACCAAAACCACTTAATGCATAACCTTAACCTAACTATTTACATTTTAGTGTTGACTTTAACTAGAGCCTAACAAAAAGGTTTTGCCTCATAAGGACCATGTTTTTGGGCCACTGCTGGTCCGGACAGTCAATATATATGCCAGGAAAGGGTAACAAACACACACACAGACTAAATTAAAGATACATTCCATAATAACCCCCCCCCCCCCCCCCCCCCCCCACATTCCACAAAAACCCCCCCCCCCCCCCCCATAGCACTCTTTGCATTCATGATGACAGATATACAAAATGAATTGTGGTATACATCGTTAGTTGTATTTCTTGCTATTTTATCCAGTTAATGCTTAACTACCTCGTAACCTTGTAACCTTAATCTTACCAAAATTCATATCTTGGTCCTATTACCACCCTGATTCCACCTCACAAATTAGGTTCTGCCCCATCAGGCTAGGGCCAGGCTGTGAGTCCTCCCTCTGCAGTGTTTTACTGAAAACAAATTCAATGGTCAATTCAAGAACAAAGTGTCACACACATCCTCCCCCTTTCCTTGCATGTCACTCATTGTATTCATGATGACAGATATACAAGATTGTGTTATACATCCTGCAAAAAAACTGGTTCACCCCAAACTCACTCACTCTCCTGACAGATTTATACAACTGCTCTGCGAACATGAAGGCCACCCTGATCTCAGAGGGATCCTTGTCACCCACAACATCACTTCTTCCAGCTACTGCCCTCAGGCAGAAGATACAAGGTTTCACTGGCCTGAAAAAAAACTATGAAAAAAAATAATCAACTGCAACAACCATTCTGAACACCACTGCATTTTCTAAGCACACACCATTGGATTTTTAAATGTGTTGTAATTTAATTTTAATGTGTTTTTAAGCCGCTAGAGCTGGAGCCAATACCACATGGTGTGAAAGGGAAAGGCAGGGTACACAAAACCGACAAGACACCAGTCCATTCCAGGGCCAACATATAGGGACAAATAACCATTCACTCATACCCAAATCAGAACCGTTGACCTTCATGCTGTGAAGTAATAGTGTTTGCCACTGCTTCATTGTGTGACTGTCTTGTCTCTTTATGTAACAAAATTTACGCTATCTGGTTCTAGGTCTGAGCAGCACTCAGCATTCCGAATCTGATTTCCAACACAAACGTCATGCTTTAGAATTGAGATTACCTACAACGCACAGAAGAGGATTAAAATTCAGACAAAGAAACTCACCTGCAGAGTAAAGAGCAGTAGTCTTCATAAACATGCTCAAAAAAGCTGGGAACTTACTGAGCATGAGCCTAAACTTTTAGTATCACATTCCAGATTTGGTTAATGGTAACAAAACCTACTGTAGATAAGCAATCCTGCAAAACTGGTCTACGGTGTAGCCTCTTGACAAGGATTAATTGTGAATTAGGAGCAGCTGGTTAAACAGGTAAATGGGTCAGATGATCTCTAAAGGAGGGCAAACTCAGTGAGGGAAACTAGGATACAAGTGAAGCAGGACACAATATGGGAAGTGTCAGAGCAGCCACCTTGATAATGTAGACAGAAGGCGGCAAGGCAGTCATCAGTTCATATCTCTGCAGTACTTAGGACAATTTAGGGTTTGATCATGTTGAAAGTGGCCAAGAGAGACATATAATATTGGGTATGCATCTAGGAACAGGGAGCATATGGACAGCCCATAACATTACACAAGGTTGTACAGTTACTGCAGTCACTGAGCACAGATAAAATGGGAGGCAGGAATAGGTCCTGAACTCTTGAGAAGCAGCTAACTGGTAGGCTAATGAAGGTCAATGCATCTGACCGGATTCTGAGGGGTTTTGATGCTAGTGCCTAGAGGCTTGATAAAATCCGCAGGGAGCAGGATAATAATGTAAGGACACTGACAGGGGCAAATATTTAGGGGAGCTCATGTGGAACGGAGACCCGATGAGACACTGAGACATGGCCACCAAAGGCAACTGGAGCAAAAAACAGAGAAGGCAGGGAATGGCATGTATATAATAGTGAAAGAAGCAAGCTTTCATGAACAAAATGCAGCAAAGATGAATTAAAGGATAGATTCAAGCTGAACTGACAGAAAGGGGCAACTGAAATGATGAGTTCTCCAAAAGACACAGATGAAGAAGATGCTTTAAGCTCCTGCTGCTTATAAAATTCAGGCTTGAGACAGGTGATGACAGAGAAACAAAATAGATGCAAGTTCAGAGAAACAAGGTAGGACAATGGGAGACATAGAGACCTAGCTGGTAGAAGAACAGGGGACTATGCATTGAAAAAGAAATAATTGAAGAGCTGGGTAGCAGAGGAAAAACAGATTTGGTTTCTGTCTGCAATAATTCAGTCAGCTGATCAACCGAACAGCACAACAAATGAGGGAACCTGAAAAGAGGCCCAGGCACCTGCACCAGGAGCACTGTTGTATTTATCCAAAAGTGTTGTTATTGGATATTCCTGGAACATTACAAGCTAAATTTGTTTCCACCACAGAAGACTGCAGAGCTAATTTGCTAAGGGTTTGTCAGGCTGATGCTGTGGGAGAAACACTGGGAATCTGACTGGGCTAAAGAATTGTTTATATCAATGGTTAATATGAGAAATGGTTTGATTTCAAGTCAACAGTTTGAGAAACATAATTCTGTTTGTTGAGAGTCAGTTCATTTCTGTATCTCTGTATCTCTGCATCACAAAGAAAGACCCAGGTTCAATACCTGGTCGGACCAAGGGCCTTTCTGCATGTAGTTTGCATGTTCTGTGTGTGTGGGTTTTTTTTCCCCATGTACTGTGATTCCCTCCCACGGTCCAAAAAAGAAGTACACGATGAATATATGAATGAATAAACATGCAAGGATGTTATAGGTAACATGCAATAAAAGAGAGCGTGGTATTGTTTCTCGTGGTACGCTGAGGTTATCTACGTCCAACTTCCAATGGAATCAGTCTATTGATGAGACTTTGTTTGAATGTATCTCAAAATAAAAATAAATAAAGCTCAATCCTCCCAATCTGGGAGTATCATTATAGTTACCATTATGGAAGATTCAATTTTTGTTTTCTTTTTTTTTATTGAACTTGCTTAATAGCATATTTCAGTACAACAGGACTCTAATAGAGAGGGGAAGAAGAGAGAGCCCTTTGCAGCTATGACGTCAACACAAGGACGTAAAAGCCACTGTCCCTTTATTCATAATTCACAGTAGCTGCACCTTGGGGTGGCTGCGTAGAGCACAGCCATTCCCACGCCTGTCAGTCAAACAATCTTGCTAACAGTGCACCACAGCACAGCTTTGAAAGTGACGTAGCCCAAGTGTCTGTATAGATTAAAAGGAAGTGGTGTGATGCAAGTGAAGCACAGGACATAAAACATCACACATAGAGACCTTTAAAAGGGAAGAACACCCAAGCACTTTAATGCAACCATTACTCATTAGTTTTGTGGCATGTTTAGTAATTTATAATGGAATAGAATAGTGTATGGACAATTATTTTCAATATTAACGTAGCTGCTTGTACATCACTGACATGGACAGTAACATTCCACTATTAACCCAACTAAAACAATAGTTTTGGACAAGCCAGGGTCATGTAAACAGGATTTCCCTATACTAATGAGGTCATATATGTAAGTAATCAAGTAAGCAATCACCGGATTTAGACATGAAGTATTCATATCTCACTTGCATAATGCAGACATATACTATATTATATTTCATATTATAACATCCTCATGGAGTTTTCACAACAGTGGATGTAATATAAATGTGTCTAATCAGATAATGCACCTCAACTGAAAGTGTAAAGAAAATGGTAAAAAAAAAAAAAACCAATACACCCATATTGAGGTGAGTGGTGTGTTGTCTATGCACATGTTAATTAAGGGAAGACTTTTGTTTGCCTAGTTTATGGGAGGAATTTCACATTATTGGTTTATATCAGTGTACACTCCTCGGTGAAAGCAGGCTGAGAAGCATGCTGCATCTCTGTGGGATTGCATTTTATTAGACTGTCACCATAATTATGATAATAGTAGACTGCTGTTTTATAATAGGATAATTTACATTTTAGTATAATGTGGCAGGATAAAATACGGGAAAACCCTCTGCTAAAGATAACAATTTGTCAAGATAAGAACTGGGAAAGTCACCGCCATAGAAACCCCCCACTCTTATTTAAAAAGCACTCCCACTAAAAAAGTAAATTGTGTGTGCAAATACTTTTAATAAGAGCACAAATACTGCATCATGGGGAAATATTTTGCAGTGTTAACACATTTTCTTCAAGGAGCAGTCTACAGCTCAGAACAAACCTTCGCTGCTATGATTCTTATGGACATCTAGCTGAGGTAAAACGCCACTAATGGGTTTTTTTAGTCATAGTACAGACTCACGGTAGACAGCTTTATTATAATAACTATGCATGACAATGCTCTTTTACACAATTATGTATTTTCTTTAATGTGTTCAATGTTCAACATGCAACATTCAGCTACAAAGTGGTCAGGAAACAAATATGCTTGTAGTAGAGCATGTCATCATTACACGTTTACAAGTTCTGCATAAATGCAGCAACAGACGCAGTGAGTAATGAGTTATGTGGTGGTGGCAGAAAGTAGCTTGAAGCTTCCTCGTGAAGGCGACTCACCCTTATTATTATGCCCCATGCACTAATGTGCTTACAGTGTTTATAGTTGGTTAACACAAATGATGTTCTTCAGATGAATTGCACAGACTTTACGAAGGCAAATTCTCAATTTTTTGTACTTTTAAGTTGTACCTTTGACCACATTTTGTTCATTCTCCTCAACTATTTCCTGAGAACATATCAGCCTTCATTTCTGCCCAGACAGAAGCAATTTGATGCTAGTCCTGAAGTGACAGTGGTGGTGTGATTGTGAGATATGAAGGGAAGCAAGTTTGCCAAGCACTTTGACCTCAACTCATTTCAACACCTAAAAATGTAACCTGGAAAGTCAGCATGACTTTTGTAAAGTTAGAACAAATTGAGGGCAGTGGCCCTTCTTTAGTCAAACTACCCAAAAGGTCCAGAACTTCTATACCAGAACTTGACCATTTTCTGCTCCTTTATTGTACTGATGTTTCAGAGTCTCACGTTTGAAAGGAAAGTATATTGACATTTAAAACTGAATTCTCACCATAAATGATTATCTGTGCTGTTACCTTCAGAAACATGGTTTGCTTATATACCAAGGTTATTAGCTTGTCTTTTCACATCCTAATAACCCAATTTCCCTAATAATGACCCAATATTGAAGTTACTGTGGGGTGAAGATGAATCTGTTCTCTGGTGGAAGTTGACTTCTTTTTGGTGCTTTATTGATTTTGTAATGATTATGAAGCTTTGAAAAACTGTTTCACTTTGGTGACTTGACTTTCTGTTTATTTGTTACATAATATAAATTCTTATAGCATGGCAATCAGCGTCTATCAGTTTCCTTTAATGTAAATACACACAAATCTCATATGTTAAAGAAACAGCAGTTGTAATACCACATTTTTGGCTAAACTCAGTTTATGTTGCTAGAGTCACACATGTGCACGATACATCCTATACATGCATCACATCTTAATTTCCAACCATTAAGTAAGTGTAATCCCTCTTCTAACCAGAGATGAAACGGCAATATGTTAAAATTAAATTTTAGTAAAAAATAAATAAAATGACTAATATTAAGCGAAAAGCTTCAGGTGCTCATAAGTGCTCCAATACACTTAACTAAAGCCAAACTGGTAATCTTATAAAGCTGTACAATTTTTAAGTGCATCGGAGAACAGGTTTGTCTCAGAGAGTGATGCACCTCACACAGAAACAACTACTGTCAAAAAGAAATTCTGACTGTGTCTGAATAATAGACGTTTGAATTGGACAACAGGGGTTTATACAAGGCAGTTGTCTGATAAATGTAACTGGTCCATTCTTTGACTTTTTGGAATTTAAGTATTATACAAAACCTGAGTATTTCTCTAGTGGCAGTAATTCCCCCAATAACAACAACAACTTGTGTACTTGTCATCTCACAATTCAAGATTTTTTTTACCATTTGTACGCGTGCAGTAACAGTATGAGTGCCTAGGAAATTTTTGGCTAACCATGTCACTTGATCATGTGTCAAACAATTTTACTAAGTGGACAATGCCAAATATACTGCAAAAGGTGCCTGTTATTTTTTTTTTTGCTGTTTCTCTCAGTCCAGACTTTACTAGTAGAGTTGATTATCTAACAACATGTTATGCACCCACTTTGATATCTTTACCCAACAATGGCCCTTTCTACACCTTTGCTACTCCAAGTGTTTTTGTGGCATCAACGCATTTAAAATGATATGATACAACTTTGATATACTATTTTTGAAATGAGCAGCGGACCAGTGAAAAGGGACGATGATATGCGCCCAGAGTTAATGTGAAAATGCAGTCAAACCTTGGACTTTACCAAGGTAATGATGACATCTTAAGACTCTTTAACATTGAAATCAATGGGTATATGGGATTTTTATACCCTGGTGAAGCTGTTAAAAGAAGGTGATTAGCTCTAGCTGATGGTTACTATTTTGCCTCTTTCTCCTCGCACCCTTTCAATCACTTGTTTAGATGATGCACTTAATAAAATGAATTATATTTTGAGCATTGTCCAAATTTTATAAAAAGGAAATATCACTGCAAACATCAGGGTGAAAGGCTGTGCTAATGGCCAGAAAAATCAGCCACGTCATAGCATTACACAGACACGGTGCATCACTGCGAAAAATTAAAGCAGAGGAAGAAGAAAGCCTGTTTTCGTGGGTCTCACAGGTTCCTGCTGATCCTGATCAGAGTTGCAGTGACAAAAAAAAAACTATTTGACACTGGAAAGAATACTGATTAAAAGCATCACAGCTGGTAAAACCTATAGTTTTTTGATCACTGGCAATATGCCATTTCTGTCTTGATGGAGAAATTTTGAAAGTGATTCAGGGAAAAGTTATCAGTATCATAAAACAGATATTAGATATTAGCATAAAATTGGAAAAAAAAAGGTCTCTGAGCATTCTATGTCACAGACAGTCCCTTTAGGAGAATATGACAATTCACATTAACAGCTACGTTGTTTCCATTCACAACGACCAAGCAGATGCAGAATAACAACATCAACAACAAAAACTACTGAAACTAATATGCAACGACAAGTGCCATAAATCAGACTGTGGAAAGTCAATGATCATAGAGTATAACAAGTGTTCCTTTGAAATGATTAAAAAAAGGATTATTATTGTAATGCATGTTCTGTGTGTGATGAGAGATGACATGATTAAGGTTGTCTCTCTCCCTATCTCTCTCTCTCTCTCTCTCTACACCAGCTAGTGCAGGTCATTTGCAAAATGTCCACACACTCATACTGAGGCCCTGGTGTCATGTTGTTTGAGCTCTGACAAAGAAAAGGAAACATTTCTTACATGACAAAGTCTGGGGAAAGTTGAGCACAAATGACTTGAGGTCTGATGATTTAATACCAGAGGTGTTGCAACATAAAGCAGGCTACTGCCTGCTGGCTTGAGCCAAGACAGCCCCCCCCCCATAAAAAAAGTTGTTTCACAGCTATTTTTGAGAAACCTCTCATGACTGAGCTAATGTCTCTTGACTTTTGTGACTAATCCAGTTTGCAGCTATGTACAGGAGACTACAAGACCACCCTAATAAAGCTCCATGCCACAGCTTTCTTGGCATTGTAGGGATCCCGATCCCTTTTTCCTGGGATCAGGGTGTCTCCAATACTCTTTAAAATTCACTTAAATATTTATGGAAATGTGTTATTCTTTTTTTTTATTTTCCCTCTATGGTGTTGTTAATTTAATGGTACTAGTTATTTATTGTGTTACATTCCATCATTTTTTTGTCTGTAACTTGTATGTCAATCCTGGTGTGTGTTATTTAATAAGAAGATTGAGGTGGTGAATGTTATGTTTAGCTGTAGCTGCCTCAAATTCAAATAAAAAAAGAGAAGAAAAGAAAGAGAGAAAATAAAAAGTTCACATGACTTAATGAAACAAATGTTGAGATTTGTCGAGAAGTTTTCCTTGCTGAGTAGGGGAGTTCCTGCAAGGGCAAGCCTGCCGAACTGGATTAGTTGCAAATGTCAGGAGATGAAAACTGTAATAAAGCTGTGAGGAGAAACCAGCCTATAGCCTGCTGTGCCCTCATCTAACACACAGTCTTTGACAGGAAGTCAGTACTCACATGTACATTAAAAAAAGAAAAGAACATTGCCTGGATGTGGAAACGATTTACCAAAACATGCTGATGTGTCACTGCCAAGCGTTATCTCAAATCACATGATACTGGTCACACAATGTCCTAAGTCAGTGAAAGGACACATTTATGCCAGTGTGTTTTTGCCAGTGTTTTTCCATATACCCTCATATGCTGTGCACACAAATACACGACTCTCACATACGTGTATGTGCGTGCAAAATGTTTTTTTGTGTATGGGTGTATGAAACAAAGGGATACAAATGCACAAAGGAGAAAAAAAATGCATTAAAAAACAACTAACAAGTCTTACAATTGTCGGACTTGTAGTAGTATGCACAAACTAACTACTAACCAGCTAATAACTCTTATCTTACGATGCAACATACGACAGCTACAATATGCAACAACAATAATTGTATGAAGCATAAATCCAGGTTAGGTGGAACATGTCTACATGATTCAGACAGGCGTCATGGTCACTTTGATTGAAATGGCTCCTGTGGTTATGATTTCTAATGGTAAAACTATGTCCTGAGTTTCTGGTCTCTGGAATTTTTGCCTATTGCATGTTCATGAGGGGCATGAAATGATAATATTTTTTCCATCAGATTTTCAATCTTTAAACTCAGACTTAAAAGCATACAGTGTGTCTGACATATGACTCTGCAAGCTAAGTAAGTTGATTTCTTGGCACAGTAACTGGGGCACAATGGCTTCAAAACATGGGGTGTGTTGATTCAGACAACACAAACCATGACCTTTTGAACTTGTAATAGTTGTATTAGACCTCAGGGAAAATACATACAACTGTTGCATAAAAAAATTACAGGTTTGACCAACAAAGGTCAAAGTTTATTCCCTCTGAGGAAATACAGAGGTCACTACCTCACAGAGGTGTGTGGATATGTGTCCTCTTCACACTCTTCCAGATGATGAGGATGAGTAAGAAAGTGCAATGTCTGGGCCACACTGGATGCCTGCTCACAGACTTCTGTTCACACAGGGATTGTGTCTGCCCCTATGTTTTATATGGTGCTTTAATCATTTTCACTTATGTTGATGTACTCAAATGATTGCAGTTAAAAGCAATTGCTGCACATGAAAATATTTTATTTTATTTATTTATTTACTTCAGGGAAAAAGAGTCACTCAAGTGCTTTTTTATTGTGAAAAGGGCTCACTACAGTTTCACTGTCTGTATCTTCACAGACAGTCAAACAAGATCATTTTCACAGTTTGTATGAGCTGTGAATCGTGCATGGATCAAGGAACAAACAGGTGAGAGGCTTTTTCTCAAGAAGAGCGGTGCAGCGTGACACACGTGATACATATCTCACACAGCCAACGTGACTGCTCCGATCTGATAACATGGTTGCTAAAATGGAAAGCAAGACATGAAGCAATACCAAAGTGCTGCTTATGCATTCAGTGCCCAGGCTTGTATGTCTGTGTCATTTTAAGATTTGAGGGACATCACTAAATGTGTTTTCAGGGATTAAAACACCAACTCAATCCGCCGTGTGAGACTGCGGCTAGAGTCATATCTACAGAAATGCACTGATAAATTGTCTTTCATACTCTTTACTTCTTAAGTTTAGACCATGCCGATACCATGAAAGAACAATCACGTCTTTATCTTTATCTCTCTTAACTGCAGCCTCCCCTCTATTATCAGGAACAGCTTAAAATAAGGGAACTATTTTGGAGGGGTGGTGGGCTGAGCTAAAAAAAAAAAAAAAACCTGTGGCTACTCTTTTTTTTCCTCTCCTGCTCCCTCCTTTCTCATCTCCTTGCCAGTAGCCGTAGGCCTCTGTTGAAAAAAGAAGGAAAAAAAAAAGAGAGCAGCACAAAATAAACCCGTTCTCATAGATAGGAGACACAGGGTTAGGATGGCACAGGGTCGTGGCCCACATTACACATACTGCATCACAAGTCCATATACTTCTGTAAGCATGAGTCTTTCCACCAAGCTTGGAACAGTCCACCCTGATCCGGGTTGGGCTGGGCTAGGCTGGATGGTGATTCAGCAGTGTCAACCATGTAAATAGCATTATATCGTAGCAGCTCGACACAGATACAAGATTTGCAGAAAAATGAATTGCCCAAAGTTGAATAATGTAAAATGCACACCTTTACAGTATTGTCTGTCTTAAAATAACACTGTGGGATTTGCTCTCAGGGTCCCCCTACAGTTGGGGAAATGGTATTGTCTGCCACAACTGTCGTAAAATATGTGTCACAGTCACACATGCATTTGTTAACGAGACAATGATACCAGAAAACTTTGAAGCAGTACTCTTAATGTCCAAACAACAAAGTCTTTAGACCAGGTATTGTAGCCTACAGCATTTTTTAGAAATATGTTGACATTGTTTTATATTTTAAGATATCAGAAACAAAAATAGTCCCCCTCTCTGAAAAACAAATGACAAAAGAACAATAGTGCTATAGCTTGGGTTTTCTACCTGGTCTTTATAAGCTTTTGTTCATTGTACATAATTGGAGGACGGGGATGACACACAGCAAGCTCAGGCGCACTAGATATAGATGGTGAGCAAACAATTTACACTTACTTACCCAACAGTAACAGTGGTTGCCCTCAGCTGCGCTTGGTCACGTATTCCTCCACTCGTTCAAGCTCACGCCATCAAGTTCAAAACCTGACCAGTATTCACCCTTGTCCTGCCTCTTATTCCGTCATTCTCCTGCTTTCTTTTCTTTGTCACCAACAAATTGAACACAGGTGAAAGTGAAAAAGGCGGGACATGCAATCAAGCCGGTGGGTGTGGAATCATGACGGGAAGTAAAGTGATGTGCAGCAAGAGAAGAATGTTGGCTTTCTAAATAAAGCAGGAAATGGTATGGAAAGAACCGATGTTACAAAAAGAAAAAAGCTTGCAGACTGCGCTGAAAAACACAGCTGACTGTAACACACACGTCCAGCTTGGTACTGTAATGGGTTGTCACCTTTGTAAGAGGCCCATTCATATTGTGGTGTAAAGCACTGTAGGGTGAGGAACTGTGCTTCTCTATCTGATACGTCTGGGTTTGGTGAATGCCAGGATAACTTTACCTGCTCATCTGCGCTGTAAACTGTAAAGTTTAGTGGAGGAGGGATAATCGTGCGGAGGTGATGATGCAGGGGTTGACCTCAGCCATTTATAGTCCCAGTGAAGGGACAACTTAATGCCTCAACTTACCAAAACATTTTGAACAATTCTACACTCCAAACCTCATGGGAACAGTTTAAGGAAGAGCATTTGCTGTTCCAGTGGGACTGTGCTACAAAAAAGGGTCCACTGTTGTGTGGTCGGGTGAGTGTGGTGTGGAGGAACGCGATTGGCCTGCACAAAAAGCCCAACAAACACATTGCGGGATGAACTGTAATGGGGATTGCGTGAAATACTCTCTCATCCAAAGTTAGGGTCTGACCTAACTTTGTCACAAATGCTCTTCTGAATTAATGGCCACAGACTGCTCATTTAGTAGTAAATAAATAATACATTTTCTGACACATGTTCACGGGGCATTAGTTATCAGAGGAAATTTCATTTTATTACACATACATTTCTTTTATATCACACAGAGTAAAGTAAACAAAAAGCATCATGAGGAACTACTTTGAGCCTCTGACAGTTACCATAAAGAGCCTCTTCAACAGCTGCAGCTGGATCTGTCCCATTTCAAAGGCTCCTTCAAATGCAGTGAAAAATGCATCCTTCCATCTCTGAGAAATGAAGCTCCAGTCAGTTGATACTTCTAATGCGAATCGATCTCAGGATTATTCATGCGACACTGATGGACTGATTTTTTTGAAAAGAGATGGTTGGAGAAATACTCAAAGAAAAGACCTGTGCTTCAGTCCAATGAATGGCCATCAGTATGTTTATAAAAAAGGAGCCTCAAGTTGAACTTTTGTTCTGTTAAAATGTTTACATGCTATATCACATACAATTAGTGCTCTGTTCCATGTCTGACCGCACCTCAGTTGCTAGGTGACATTGGTAACATGACAGGGAAATCCTCTGGAGACCAGACTGCCTCATTTCAGTTCGATCTTCGTGATCTGTGTGACCAACAAAGGTCACCTTGACTGACACCTCTGGACTGGGAGGCAGCCATGTGAAAGGAAAACACAGAGCAGGTGAACACCATCACTTTTTTCTCTGACAATGATACTGACAGATCAAAGAGAGTAGTTTTCCATGTGAAGATTTTCCAAATTTTTCCTACACAAATCAGATTGTGCAAGACCGTGATATATTCATACTTAAATGCACAGCAGCTGTTTAAAAGTGTGAGCACGTGGCCTAAAAAGCAGAGTAGTTTATGAAGGCCAGAACCTCCAGTATAGACAAATTACGTCTGCAGTGTCCCTGAAATCAAACGAGCTTGATGGATGAGAAGTAAAACAAACCCATGGATCAGGTACTAATTTTACATTTTAGGTGCACTTTAATACAATCAAAGGGAACTGTAGGAGAGAGAGAGAGAAATGGAGAGAGCAGAGTAGCACAGGAGAAGAAAGGACAGATGAGAGGGAAAGAGAGAAAAGGAGTGATGCAGTGCATATATATATATATATATAATTTATGATTGTTTCTTCTTTACATTTCTAATCATTCCACCTGCAAAAGTCTCCATATCAATTGCCCGATTCAGAGAACAATCATCAAATAGGGGAAAAAAAGAGGAGAAACAAATGCGTCTCCCGCTGATGACTGATGTTTCCCTGAAGGAGTTCACAAATACATAAAAGCTTCGGACAACTTTTACTGCTGCAGCATATTTCCAGTCTCCTGCATTTTTCATCCTGTCATTTCACACGC
The DNA here is from genome assembly GCA_016785285.1 of Brachirus orientalis. Lineage (NCBI taxonomy): Eukaryota > Metazoa > Chordata > Actinopteri > Pleuronectiformes > Soleidae > Brachirus > Brachirus orientalis. The sequence continues at coordinate 294,991 of JAFBJR010000233.1, read as the reverse complement.
ACGCACCAACTTTGCTTTCGTTCCTTTTATCTAACCTTTTCATCTATCTCGCATTTCTTCACCTTCCTCTCATACAGTATGTTCTGTCTTCACTTCATCACCTTCCCTTTCTTTCTCTTCCATCCTTCTTTGCACCAAGTCTCTCTCTCTCTCTCTCTCTCTGTCTGTCTCTCTCTCTCTCTCTCTCCTGCATCCTCGCCTCACTTCTCCCACTTCCTACTTCTTTCCTCCGCTTATCTCACCAAACACTAGCCTCCCTGCTTCCTCTCCCTTCCACACTTTATCTCTTCTCTCCTTGCTTCTTATTTACGCTTCCTCTTCATCCCATCCTTTTCTTTTGCTCTCCTTTCTTTTTCTTTGTCTCTTTGTCCTTCTGTCTTTCTTTCTCTCCGTTTAAGATCCAGAGCCTTGTTCAGAACCTGCACTAACAACAGGGCCAACATTTACACAAGTGCTAAGCACAGTGGACATGTCCCTGTGATGTTTCCAGTCAATCTGAAGGACACGTGCACACACACACACACACACACACACACACACACACACACACACACGTTTGCGCTTCTATCAAAATGAGGACCCTTATAGACATAAGACCCTTACCTTAGCTAACCTTAACCATCACAACTAGATGCAACTTGGCACTGAAAGAAATATAAAAAAAGTGAAGGAGACTGAGAATGTGTGATATACTGTACCATATACATTAAATGGGCCATATGTGACCATTATACCGTGATGTTACATGTTAAAATGAAATAGTGGCTTCACTGGTAGCAATGGTGCAGCCATTATATTCACAAAACAAATTTTTGGGTCAGATTTGGGTCAGATTTTTCCAACTGCTGCCTTGCTTTCTTTTTTATGCTCTTTTAACACATAGCCTACTTTAGTGTATGCGTGTGTGTGTGTGTGTGTGAGGGGGAACTTTACCTTAAATCTAATCATAGGGTAGTGATTAAATAATCATTAACTAATGATTTGCTTTGGTACACTGTAGTTAAATGCCATGAGTAGGATCTCTGGGATACTCCTTGTTGCCAGTTAGTATTATACATCCCAAATGTTCTTCAACTGAGGCTGTGAAACCGCTAAGAAAATGAATAAATTAGATACATTTTCAAAATTAACTACAATTTTCAATTGTAGTTATCGTTACCAGGTTAATGCATTTGGCCAAACATGATGAACTTGACAGTTAAAGTGTTAAAAGCTACACATGGTTTACTTTCGTAATTAATAAACCACACAAATTACTTTTCACCTTCTGGCTGTCATGTTTGTTTACAGTTGAAGTTACTGCTCTTATCATATCATTCCTGGAAACTCACTTTTTAAAGACAGCTTTTCATTGATTTTATGGAGATGTTAACTTGATCGTTCGATCTGCACGTCCATTTTATTTTGACCTGCTTTCATCTGCACTTCTATGTTTTGCTGTACTTTGCTTGTTTACACACTGAATTAATTCCTGCTCATAGAATAGAAATCATGTGACAAACAGCACAAGGCTGTCTAGGTGGCGGGGTTATAACTTGGTATTTAGGAAAAAAAAATAAATGAAGTTTCGCATGAGTACCCAACAATCCAGTTGTATTTACTCAAGCCAATTAAAGTTCCCAACGCAGTGTGCTTCACTTTTGTCTTAGGAGAAAGAAACAAATTAAAAATGTGTCCACAGATGCTTTAATGCATGCTGAGAGATTCCCCTAATTAAACCACATTCATCCACTTCTACTCATTCACACCTGATGACTGATGAAGACAACCATGGTTCTACTGTCAGCCAGAGAGAGCCTATTAGGAAAAAAAGCTAATAAGTGCCAAGGATTAGTTTCTGAAAAGGAGGAGCACTCAACTCTTGACATTTTCACACTAAAGTCAGTTGGTTTAACTGGGATTTTTAGACCCTGAAGAAGTGGCTAAAGTATGGATTGCTGCAAATATAAATGCTAACATCCGTGTTGCACTGAAAATGGCAGGCCGCTGGCAAAAAAAAATAGACCTGACAAAGACTAAAATCAATAATAATAATAATGCATTTTATTTATAAGGCACTGAACACTGAATACAAAAAAATACATCCAAATGATTACCATAATACCATAATAAATGCACAAGATACAAAGTAACAGGTTAATAGGTTATAGTGGAACATGAAGATGGGTTTTGAGTGTGGATTTTAAGAGTGGTCAGTGTTTTCAGGTCTTTCACTCCCCTTGATGCCAATTGAACCAAAGCCAATAGCCAATAAAACATGGGAATGAATTAGCACATTCCCATTGGTAAAAAAAACAAAAAAAAACAAAAAAACAAAAACACTGTTTACAGTAAACATGATTAAATTGTCTTAATTTTATTTTAGTAGTAAATGTTTGAGAATCTAAAAGAATCATCTTCCATGAAACATGAAGGTCATAATGAAACAGTGACAACAATTTGTCCAATGAGCTGACTAATTACAAACGCAGGACAACAAGAAAGGTTGCGTACAATGTGCTGTGTAAAATGTACAATGGCAAGCCACTGAGGAAATCTTTCATCATCTCCCCAAAAACAAAAGTGTTTCAACACATTTCAATGGGGGGAAAAGAAAAAAAAGAAAAAACTGCTGCTCTACAAAGTTTTTATGTCTCATAGCAACAGAAAGAGTCACGACCAGCTCTTTCTCAAGCTGCTGATGAAACCTTTACATAACAAGAGGTGCTCTGTGTATGGGTCCTTAACTCTCAAGTATGTACGCATATTCTCAAGGATTTATTCATAGGTGATTGTGAAAAAAGGCCCCATGCTTTGATATATTACTAATGGAACATACTAGATGATGGAACCAGAGGCCACTCTTAAGGAAAAAGGTGAGCTGAAGAACAATGCAATATGATGGAAGCTTAACATCTTGTGTAACAGCTCTAGTGCTTCCTGTGTGCAATTTACAGGCAGTTTATTCTGACTTGAGGTGTATTAGTGGGATTCGTTTTTTGTTCACTATAAAAAAAAGAGTGCAATAACTTGGTTTAACTTGATAATTTCTGCACATTTTTTACATCTTAATCTTGCGTCTCCTCATTGCTTAACAAAACCTTAAGTCCTGTGAAACCCCATTCTGTGCAGACCCACCTGTGAATGACACTGAAATATTTGCTTTACACAACATCCGTGCATGCAGCCACAGCACCATTCTTAAGGCTACAGCATGTGGAAAGCAAATCATGTGCAATAAATGAGAACAATAAAGATCCATGATCGTTCGGCACAGATTGATGTTTGAAACGCCACAAAAAACAAATAGATCATTTCATTTTACAATACATGCATCCACACATTATGTCCATCCAAATGTGAAGCAATGAGCCGTAGTGTGCTGTCACTTACAGTGATAAAAGTACTCAGACATATTGTTATAGGCGCCGTGTGAAAGGTTGTTACGCAGTCACATCCGATTGTTTGCTGGGATTTGATTGTAAACGATTCTCTTGCAACCAGAACTAAGAAGCAGAGGTGAGTGAGTAATAATCTCTACATGTGGCATCATCTCCAGTTGTGACACGTGGTTTCAAACAGAGAATTAGATTCCAGTGGGAGCTGCAAAATAATAGATGGATAAATAAATAAACAAATACATAAAGCTACTTCTCTGCTTCACTGTTCTATTTCAGCTACCCATAACCTTTTGGGGGCTGCAACACATTTGAACACAACAGCAGGAGGAAGTGTAAAGTGCACCCCATTACAGAATAAATTGCTTTAAAATGTCACACAAGGTCCTGGTACATGCATGATTAGCTCAACTTAACTCAAGGTACATTTGTTACATTCAACATTATATTTATTTGCCACTCAGCAATTTGTGAGAGCTCTGTTACACTTTAACAGAAAGAGCTTACCTCAAAATATTCACAAAACACACAGGAAACATCATGTAGATTGAGCACCCTGGTGTGATTAGCATCATCACCATTAACAAAGTGGCTATGGATTGTTGAATACTGTACATAATGAGATACTGCAATTTAAAACTGCACACTTTTTTCCCCTGTAGTTTTTGGATATTTTCCAATAAAGTGATTTAGAAATTATTATAATGTATGGTCACCATAGCATTGCTATAATAACAATTCTTATGGTGGCCTAATGTTTGAGTGTTGAAAAACACTGATATCACAAGCTGAATAAAACTAAGATTCTACAATTTACAGTGGACAATTTCTTAACCGCCCTGTGATGGACTGGCGACCTGTCCAGGGTGTACCAGTTCCCCCAAGACCTTCAGTGAATAAAGCGGTAGAAAATGAGTGAGAGTGAGTGAGAATTTCTTAACCACAATACTGTGCCCTTGTGCATGAGAACATGCAAATCCATCAAATAGGCACCCATGAAGCCAATAAACCACAGTTCCTTAAAGCTACAGAGTGTACAAATCAGGCTATTTCTGCTGATATTAATGTTATTTTTTGTATCAGTTAGATTTACGTGAACAGAAATGATGTAACATTTGTTAAAAGACAGTGGGGAGAGGGGGCGACAGGGGGTGACAGTGTGGGAGGGGGGGTGGGGGGGGGCGGGGGGGGGGGGGGGGGGGGGGGGGGGGGGGGGGGGGGGGGGGGGGGGGGGGGGGGGGGACAGGGGACAGGGACTAAACCAAAACATACATAAACAACGAGGCTTAGAGTGGCAAGAAGGAGTCAAAGGAATCACAGCGTTACCCAAGGAAGTATTGGCAACAAACTGGCGATGAGTGTCTGCAATCCCAGGGTATAAGAAGGCACGGACTGATGAGATGATTGAGAGCAGGTGCACTCTGAGTGCAGGTGAGTTAATTGCAGACCAAAGTAGTAAACACAGGAGAATGCAAGGGAGGGGCATGGTGGTTCATTACAACATTAATCATTTGCTGCGTCTTTCATCGAAAACAGGCTCTGTCAAGCAATACTATCAGACCAGACTAGAAGGAGCAGTTGTGTGTATTACATCACTAGCTCAGGGTTGGGCTGTGGCAACAAGCATAAATTCAATCCTTCTGAGAAATTTCCTGGTCACTTCTTTATACTTTCAATTGAGCTCCAACCTGTTTGCAGCCGTCACACTTTACTAGGCCAATCCTTCCGTTGCTTCTGTCTTGACGTAAAACAATTGTTTACCGTAGGGGACTGTAAAGAGAATGTTGCTACAGCACTCTGTTCCTGTGAAACTGATTGATTCCACATTTGACAATGATTGACATATTTAAAAGTTACATACTACTGAAGGGGAAGAAGAAGGCTTACATTGGAGACAATGAGATGATTTGTGACAATAAAGACTTGAAATAAAAAAATATATCAATGGGGATTTAGGTGGCAAAATTGTAAGTCATATTTTTATTTGCAAAAAGTATATGCCTTTATGAGGACAGAAGCCTCCATAAGCTTTTTAATAGTTATGTGGTTCTGAGTCATTAACCTTTAGCTGCAAACATTTTAATAGGGTGGTTGTGGAGTAGCTGGTTCATAAACTGCTGGGAGGTTTGATTCCTAGCTCTTCCTGTCCTCATGCTAAAGTGTCTTTGAGCAAGAAAGTTAGGCCAGTACATTATACTGTGGCGTGCTGCTGTAAAATGCGAAGCACAGTGCAGTCTGTTTATTCATTTAATAGGATGTGTACATCAACTTCTATGGTGTTTATCATGGATGTGTCCTGCTGAACCACCGGGACTACGGCGAACTGTTCACTGCTGCTGGCTGCAGCACAATGCAGTGTGCTATGTGAGTAGATTTCAGAAGATTTTCCCCTGAATTTATTGTGAGCGACAAGATGTCTCCCCACAGAAAACTCTTAAACAGGTGCTTCAAACTGTGGGGTTAACAAGCATGCTAATTAAAAATTCGTTGATTGCAAGATGTTGATTCTCCTTCAGGATGTTTCTCACAGTGTTTCCTTTGTCTACTGTTCATGCGTTTCATTCTCGTCTTTCAGTCTCTATCAACTATACATGCTCTCGTTCTATTTTGAGCAAAGAGAGCATACAGCAAATGGTTGTCTGTCTCTATGTGGTCCTGTGATGGACTGGCGACCTGTCCAGGGTGTGACCCGCCTCTCGCCCCATGGCAGCTGGAGTTAGGCACCAGCACCCCATGCGACCCTCAGTGGATAAAGCGGTAGAAAACGAGTGAGAGAGAGTGAGAGCATACAGCATGTATAAAGAGTAAACAAGACAGCAAATTAAGTACAATCTATCCACTTTTTAAATCACTGATCTTTCTGTCATAAACAATTTCAAACATTTCTTCTTGGGTGTACTTGCAACCAAAGAAGTGGGTGCAATGTTGTGTCCATGAAAAAGTGAGTTTATGGTTGGGCTTAGACAGTGAAGGATAACTAACTTCAGGGCATATTTTCACTCCTGTTTACTACACTGTATATGTATATCATTATTTTATCAAAGTGAGACAGGCAGCTTTCCCTTCCTCGACACACTGCTTGCCTTGAATCAAATGCATTTCACAAATAGGCTTTTTGAAAATTATTTTCCATTACCCTCACCCTCTTGGCTCTTTTCCATTTGCAATTCAGCTGCACGATGTCCACGAATCAAAACACACACAGTGTGCAGCCTGTGTGATGTTGCTGAGGCTGCAGAAAGCAGCCGACTGCTACATCAATCCCATGTTGTTACATCCACAGGCAACAGAAAAGAGCACAGAGCAAGAGTGAGAGAGAGAGAGAGAGAGAGAGAGAGGGAGAGATACTTTTCTAGCAAATAGAACAAGGGACACTGAGAGACGCAAAGAAAGATGAAGAGGGAGGAGGAAGATCAAGAGTGATAGTGATGAAGGTGAAAAGGGACAGAAGATGAAAAGGCATGGGAGTGAGATAAGAAGAGAAGACAAGAAGGTCAAAAAGGAGGAAAGGATGAGAAAGAGAGAAGCTGGAACATGGTTCAGGGAAAAACTCAGGCTACCTTTTACAGTTACATGGTGGATTCAGTGACTGTGCTGGGGTGTGTGTGTTTCTTTATATGTGTTATGCAACACGTCACTTCTGACTCGAGGTGTCCAACTGCAAGGTCTTGTTCAGCTGAGTTGAATCAGTTTGTATGTGGGAATTAGAAATGGATACAGTACAATACAATGCTTGTTTCTTCTTGTTAGAAAAATCCAGCCTGTTTTTGTGTGTGTGTGTGTGTGTGTGGCAATGAATCATAGGAGCAAGTGTGAAGTAAACCCTGTGTGCTCTCATGAAATGATCCAGACTGGCTTCACTTGCATCCTAAATTAATCATGTTTGTAGGGATTTAATCCTCTACTGCTTACACCACTGTCTGTTAATCCCAAGCTATACAGTCTCCTGAAGAAAACAGACATTTTCTTAATTAAAATTCATGCACTGGTTTTAAGATTTTCTATGTAACGAAAACAATGTATTACTGGAAGGACGTACACATGTACAGCACTTGTTTTTGCCCGGGAAGCAGTGGGGGATTAGATGCCTTGCTCAGGGGCACGCCAGCCCTTTCTGGGATTGATCCTGCGATCTTCCGTCCCAGTTACTTTCCTCTTGCCCCAGTTTTCTACGCTATATACAGAGGGCTTTACAGGTGTATTCACAGATGATTAAAAATAAAAATAAAAGTAACAATACTTTTTTCATATATCCACAAATAAGATGGTAGCTCATTGGCAGAGAGTCATTCAATGAGTCATTGGAAGCAAAATTTGTGAAAATGATACGATTTCAGACGGAAATAAATATAAAATGCAAAATCTAATTCTTCCTTCGGCTTCTCCCTTTAAGGGGCTGCTACAGTGGATCATCTGCCTCCATCTTGTCCTCTCCTTTGTGTCCTCTTCTGTTACACCAACTGTCCTCATTAAGGATTCTTTGTCTTCTCTGTGGTCTTATGCTGCACGGAGGCTTCAACATCCTTTGTCCACCATAATCTCTGCACGTGACCAAACCATCTCAACCCTGCCTCTCCTACTTTATTTCCAAACCATAGCTCTGCTACCTCAAGCTCTTCCTCCTCTCTCTTAGGTGGATAAAAGGCACAATACTAAAGACAAATAACAAGACGGAGAAAAGCAAGGAAAAACAACAAAAAGTTATTGATCGTTGTCTGCCAAAAATGTCAAGATTGCTAATACTGCATTAAATAGCAATGAATATGATTTTCCACCCTACAAGCCACTACAAGTCTACACTGATGTAGACTAATCACACACACACACACACACACACAAAAAACATATACACACAGATAATTTGTCAGTGCCAAGAGGACATTACAGCTGGCACTGAGTTGCATGTTCAACCACCGTCTCCTTCCCCACCCACCTGTTTTATGATGATGTTTTATGTGAATGCCTGCTTTTACCTCAGCATAATTATCTGTGCATGTTTGGATTTGTGTAAACTATATGTCTGAGCTGGATGGTGTTTGCTTGTCTAGAGTTGGCAGAGTGAGGCAAACCTCCCACCTCGCTTCACCTACACGGTCTCTATGTAACTGCCACTGTATTCCGTCTAAACAAACCACAAAACAGGATTATCATCTTTTATGAGGCCACTTTTGTGAAGTATATGCTAGAAAATACAAAATAGAAGACATGTTTGCTTTTGCAACTGAGACACTGAGGCGTTTATGTGGTCAACACTTCACTGTGCTAACAAGCTACAGATGTATTACAAATAAATGATTTTTGTCAAAGAACACAATACAATGGTGCTATAATAGTTTTTTTTGGATTTCACATTAACACTAATCATTTTGTAAATCCCCAGCAGATCCCAGATTTTTATGCAATAGGGAGAATTACGCCTCTTCTAATTCCCCACTTTGCACCTGAACCTCTGTCCTTGCACTAAGAATTTGGTGAGTGGGTGGGAACACTGAGAAGTGTGTAGTGTAAACTGTTTACAGACTTGAGGTTGGCAAATCCAGAGCATGTCGACCTGAAGAATAACAACAGCAGGAGAATCTGTGGAATATTCAGGTGAGGGGTGAAGCCTGAGTCACGTTTGCAGGAGGCAGAACACTCTCCTGCTGACTTGCTGTAAATTATATTCTCCTACTGTGTTCTCACATGACTTCATGCCTATAGTATCCCGAGATTTGACCAGGGAGGTGGCAGGAGCAGTTAAAGAGAAATTTCATCACAACTTTGGTGGACATTTTCGCTCGCACTTACAGTGGACAATGTACAGAAAATATGACGACTGAAAACAGTTTAATGACAGTCAGACTTCCGGTGTCAGAATCAGGCCCAGAAAACCCAATAAATTAAAAAGTAATGCGGAACTGTCGTGAGTTAAAAAGCCTTAGAAGTCATCAAACATTGACTTACATTATGTTTACTATAGCGACTGGCAGAACATCTAGCATAACATAGTGACTTAACATAGTGTTGCTTTAGAGGCTCTACATAAATCTATCCACAATGTCTACTTTTCTTTGAATTAAAGCCTCACTTCTAGGGTAGATAATAGAATTAGCTTCATCATTAAATTAAAATCTAAGGCTGATCTCCATGAAAAATCTGGGAAAAAAAGGGTCTTAAACATGAATTTGAGTGCTTGATATATGATATCAGACTAATCCTGTGCTATGCAATGAACTGGAAAAAGGTCATCAGCCTCACTTTGTGTATAAGACATACAGTATACATAAATAAATAACCAATGTTTTTGGAGTGTGGGCTCCAGGAACTCAGCTCTGGCATTACAGCACAGTGTTATGAGAAAATAATCTCACAGAGACACACAAAATAAAGGAGCTGCAGAAAATGTGAGAGAATGGAATATGTTCTCAGGCCCACTGATTTGATACTGTGGACAGGACAAAGTACATGTCTCATTTTATAGTGTAAAACACAAATTTAATTATTTGTGTAATCTGTGTTTGCTGTGATCCTGAATAGTAATATACTGTATGTGTAGGACTGAAACCTTGGCAGAAAAACCTGAAACCTTGGCAGAAAAACCTGAAACTGTGTTTCCTGTGCATATACACTCACACACATGCTTACCAGAAAAACCGGGTCACTATTTCGCATTATGTTAATGAATGTGCACATTAGCACAACTACCAAGAGGATCATTTCTAGTTTCAACAAAGCAGCCATCTCCAGTGCCAGCACTGTCTGCCTTTCAGTCTGAGCTGATGACCTTTGAACGGGAGGGGTCAAATTGGATGGAACTGCTGAGAGCCATAGTTGATAAATCAATATATAGATTTATAATAGGTTAAAGTGGTGCTACACTATCACTGATGTAAATACAGGTTTTCATTAGTAAAAGAATAAGGAATTAGTAAAAGATTACTATGGAAAGTAATAACCATTATCCTCTATTTGAAGATGGGTTTAGGTTTACCATTTTAGAACTGGACATTGTGTTGAGTGAATCAATAGGATGCTCATGTTATTGTAGTGTACGCTATTTGTAGAATTAATGATTTTCATCAGTGGTCCTTGTAACCCTCTGCATATTGATACTGATCTATTAAAGGACTAACATGTCATGTCAGCAATCACCTAAGGTCAGAGCAGGTCAAAAACAGAAATGAATTATCATAGGTCACATGACATCAGGTTACCGCAATAATTCTTTCTAAGTCACATAACAAATGATTCTTTAGACATACTGTATGAGAGGGAAATGGCTATTGCTTTACAACAAATTAGCAGAATGGAAAACAGTGTTGATTAGTTTAGACACAGTATAGTTAAACCAGCACTACTTGGACATGCCTACCATAGGCATCTGCCTTCTTTATATTTTTAAAGATGCATGCACTGATGAAGACAGTGGAGCAGAAAGATGCTGGTTTCAACTTTCAAGCATCTCCATACATAAATAAAGGATTTTCATGCTTTTCTACATCGTTGTGCCTCATACACATTTAAGCCCATGTCATACCTGCCACCTCCACGTGTGTGCATAGGTCCACTATAGGTGCTGTGTGACATAAAGTTAATCATCTGCCCATTTCCACAGTTGTCCGTGTAGATAAATGTGTGCTCATCTCCAGATTGAGTCCACATGGACCATACATGCTGACTGCACATGCTCTCTATAACACAACACTTCCCAGCCCACTTGGTGGCACAAACTTGTTTTGGTCAAAAGAGACAATGAAAAAGAATGTAACTGTGGAAACTAGCTTAAAGTCATGTGAGGAAGGCGACCACTATGTACAACCTTGTTTGAATGGAACTGTGGGCATGTGCGCACATGTAGGAATGCAAAACAGCCCTCCACTGACAGGGAACGTGGCAAGTACTTGCCCATTGCTCTCTAGGGACCAATGTGAACTAGCCATTGCTCTTGCACCAATGTTATGTTCATTTCTGATGTGTAACAAGGATGGTTTAATGCAGGAAATACGTTCACTGTCACTGATTGGTCTGTGCAGAATATACTATAAGAAATTCATGAGCAATTCAACTGACCCAGGCTTTATTTTTGTCTGCCTCTTATACTTTACAGAATCTTTGCAGAGATTGACAGGACAGTCATTATTGTGAATTTGCAAAAACATTTGTCCTTTGTCCCTAATGAGGACCCAATTTTTCCAGAGCACTCTCCTCCGTTTTATAGCAGTTACATGTTTTTTTTGTTGTAATTTTTTGTTGTTTTTCAGTGTACCCTCTTTCAGACCTCTTCTAAAGGCATTCAACTCTGTTGAGGACAAATACATTATTAATTGACTGCTTCTTTTGTGATTCACTTTTCAGAAATGAATGTTCATTTTTCTCCCTTGCTTTTTTTTACCCCTGGTGTGTGCATTCATTATGTACACATTTATAAATGAACAAGCACTTACACTGTTTCCTAACAGGCTCATGGTCATTGCCTGATCAATTTCATTCAACAACCTTGCAGTCAACTACTGTTGACCTGCCCATGAGCAAAAGCACTTGAACCCCAGCAGCTTAGTGATCAATCAGGCAGGATGATGAACAATGCAAGCTACAGCTGTTCGAAGGAGAGAACAAATAGATATGGGCACCCATGCTGTCACTTTTCCCTCAGGATGGTTTACTTAAAGTCTCTGACAAAACGTGTTAAAAGGAAAAATGAGAGCATTTTGCTTCCAGACAGAGTGAAATATATAGGAAGATATACAGCAGGGAAGGAAAAGGCAAACCTCATGACAAGAATATATTATACTAGACACAAACCCAGTAAGTTTCGCCAAGACTCCTCTGATCTGTGAAGTGTGGCTCTCCTGACTCTCTAATGCACTTCTTTGGTTCTGTAAAGAGTGTCATGAAAACTCCATGGGAGAGACAGGGCATACAACAACATTTTCTCAAAATTTCAACTACAGTATATGCTGTATGTAGTAAAATGTAAAATGTATACATGCTAATTAAAGCGGAACTTTCTCTACGGAGCTCCCCCTGGTGTCTAACCTCTTAATCCTCACTGTCGCAAAAACCCACTGCTGACAAAATGGCAAACCCAAGCCATGGATCCATGTGCAAATACACATTAATATATTGAGAACAGAGACTTTATCTAAAAGATACAAGCGCAACTGCAAAAATACCAGGTCAGCATCCGTTTTGCATGTCTCTGTGTTTTTCAGTTCTCACAATTTGAAAAAAGTCTGTCTAAAGTTTTATTTACTTGTTTGTGGCCCATTACTCGGTCAAACAGTAATTTCCTCGGTTTTCTCTGTTTCTTTTCTGCTGACTCTGCCATCAGGAACATCTAAAAACGCAGTTGCTTCCTTGCTCTTATAGCTGGTACCATGTATATTGTGCATGAAAGCAATTTATGTTTTTCCTGAGACCCCAGATTTCATGAGACCTCTGATCTTGCATGGGTGATCTTGATCTTGCCCAATGACTCTGAAGCTGTTAAATTATGGTAAAAATCCTGCATTAGTTCCAGGGTGGAAGTCACAAAACGGCAAAAGGCTGGAATTGGAAAGTTTCAGCACCTCACTTATGGAGTTTCTGCTTCTTACATGGACTACAACATGAGAGCCAAACATAACAGACAACATGCTGGACTCTTCACAGCTGTTTTTCAACTTCCTAAAACACAGAGAGGAAGGAAGAACAAGGATGCAAGTACAATACTGCTGATTTGCTCTGGCTGCTGTTCTGCCAGCTACTCAACATGAGGAAAGCAAATCCCCTTTCATAAGTAATGGCTCAGCTTACTGCTACTGTTGCTTTGGACCTCTTTAGTGCTGCAATGAGCTGCCAGACTAGAGGAGCACTTATGAGGCACAAGCTTGTAGCTCACTGTGCCAGTGTTTTTCATACTGGGGTCAAGAAATCCTCCACAGAAAAAAGTAAAGAATTATATCATCTTGGTTTTTATTTTCAAGTCCTCATACTGTATGCTTGGAAGCCTCTAAGGAAAAACGACAGAGCATTTGTTTTTCAGCAGCAATTACTATTTAATGATATTTTAATTTCCCATTTCCATTGTTGGCACCAAACTGTCAGTTCACAGCAAAACAGAACAGGTAAGGATACAGCTGGTCAATTAAAAAGAACAGACTTTTGGCAAAATTGTGTGTATTAGATCTGAATTTGACATATCAACAAAACCCAGCTGATATAGCACTATAAATAAACCCCATTTGGCAGGTTCTTGCTGGTAACAAGAGCATCCTGAAGAAATAAACACACCTTGAGAGTTTTGATATCCATTCAAACTTGGGGGAAGCTAAAACTTGAACCTTAAAATACAATTCAAGTTCAAATGTACAGCCTAGAAACTCACCAGACCCTTTGAAGTGGTCCAGTACAGAGCTTTAGATCCTCTTTGAATTCCCTCTTGGTGACAGACAAAATAAGACAGTGTGTTATGCTGTTTTGTTGTTGGAATTGTGACACACAAAAATGCTAAGTTGATACATAATGTGGACAGTAACAAGATCAAACTATCTACTTCACCCAGGCAAGGTGGTGGAGAAGGAAACGATCAGCCTCACATGACTGTAAGGGTTTTAATAAATGAAGCAGAATATCTTTGAAGGAATAGCATGTTAACAAGTTAGTTTTAATCAGATTTTTGGAAGAGGTGAAATTGATTCCCAGAAAATCACTGAACCGAACCAGTGGTAATGTACCTTTGCAAGTTCTCTGTGAACAGGTCTAGAAGCAGCACTGAAGGTTTCAGAAACAGTAACTGAACGTTAATGATGTCAGAGAGAGAAAGTAAATTCCTTTTCATTAAAAAAAAATTGTGGCAGAGCATAATGGCAATTACTCTACTTGGCTGTAACTGCTTAAATTCTCAGGTGAATTGGTTTAATGAAGAACAGAATGCTTAAAAGGTGTAGGTGTGCCACTTAGCGTACTCTACTCTATACCTTAGCATTAGTTTTTATGTTTATTGACTCTTTATGGATATAAAGCAGGATATATAGTTTAAGACAGCAATCAGCAGGAACATGTGGGTGTTAAATGTTGAGCTCAAGAGCACCACCTCCTCCTTCATTTTGGTTGAGCAAGAGGAGTATGTTGGTTCACTCTTCTCTATCACATTTATCCAAGACAAAGAGGAGAAATGTAACCGTATTTTCAAATGCTGTCTGTGCACTGCTCTCTCTTCACTCTGCTTGCACATAATAGTGCTACACCGGACTTATAAACACAGTTTGTGGCTTGCAAATGAACATTTATTTAGTGAATAAACTTAAACTTGAAATTTGAAATCCAATGGGATTTCCTGCGAGATTAATAAAATATCTATCTATCTAACCTGGCTGCACCATTGTTCAATGAAGTCAGTATTTCAATTTAACAATGTAACAGTCCCAGAGGCCATTTTATTACTTGATGTAATACATTTTTATACATTTTCATCTTTAAAGATTGTATGAAAGTTACAAGATTATTTAACCCTATGACTTGAATCTGACTGGTTGTTAATACGGGAACCATTCCCAACTGCTGTGACCAAAATGTATGGTAGCAAGAGCAATCAATTCTGTGTGTACAAGCATCTTTTTCTCCAGTTCATACTGGAATCAGATTACATTAAAAGAGGGAAAAAGGACTCTTCAGGACTGAAGGTCTGTAATATGATGTGGATGCTGCCTGCGTTGTCAAAATCCGATCAGATTTTGTGATTATTGCTGGCGTCAGCTGAGACAAGCTCAGCGAGCGGCTCGGAAAGCAGGGTTTACAGGCTGCCACAGCAGTCTACCTCTTAGTTCATGCTGTATTCAGACGATAATGATTACTCAAAATTTGTGAGATGTATTCATGTCTTCCCTGCATGAAGCCCTTCCCCCGTCGGCCTGCATTGATTGGAATGTCACAAATTTTCATTTTTCCCCTCAGTCTAAACATCGAAACTTTTGCTGTCTTAAGCGCATTGATGGTTCCACGTGTCCTTGGGTGAGACACTGGACCTCTAAATTAAAACTATGTGTGAAAAATGAATGTGTGTGTCAGTACGCGGATGAAGGATTGGTGGCTGACAATCCATGTAGCATTAATGACACGTGTCTATCTCACTGCAAAAACAAGGGGATATTTAAATAAACAGTTTAAATACTGTTCATAGTGATAAAATCAATTGGTTTTATCCAAAAACAGTCAGAAACAGGGAATTAATTTGAAACTGCTGTGTAATTAATAAGGTGAGAGGAACAACGTACGGGCCTTTGTGTTTGTGTGTGTGTTTGTGTTTGATGCATAGCTTTATAAATTCATTGTTATTGGCGCTGTAAGCAAGTAATTCTCTGATTAATACACACAGTTGCTATCCAGTATTAATCAATGGCAGTGTTTTTTATACGAATGATCATTAGTAACTTTTTGAGCACACACACACAGATTAAATTATGACTTTAATCAGTATTTAGACAGTCAGTGTGCAAAAGGAGCCAAACATGAATTATTCATAATCCATTCAGAGAGTTAGTGTAGAGGAAAAGAGATCAGTAAGTTGCTTACTGTCAGGATCTTTAATATTTACTTCCCATAAATAAGAGTAGAGGAAAACATACTGCTGAGGCTTCATCAATGTTGATCCATTCAATGGAATTTTGTGTTGTGATGTTTCCAGGACAAACATCCTTTTTTCTCAAAATTTCTCCAATAAATTTATTTATTTTTTGGGGAGGAGGGGGCGTGTTTTAGGAGTTTTCTCACATTACATTATGTTGAAGTCAGAGAAAGGGCAAATGATTTTGTTTTATAAATTAAACCTGATTAGATATAGTTTTACGTTTGTGAGTTAGTCCCATCTGTGTCCATCTGTTATCGTGAGGAATCACAACCAACTGCTAAATACTGTTACAAAATTCTGCGCCATTCAGTCGTGTTCTCAACCACCATACATTTGCAAAATTCCAACACATCCACCCAAAGCACAGAAACTCTGTCGCCCCAATGCCTCAGGGTCTCTCAGAATCTAGAGCGCAGAGAGGAGCTCACGGCTGACGCGAAGTCGAGAGGAGCTGCCTGGATCAGCAGTCTATGGATGAGAAGAGTGAGAGAAAGAGGGAGCAAGTCGGCCAACAGAGCGAGAGAGAGAGGACAGAGACAGAGGAGAATGGAGGGAGCTAAAGCAAAGATGACAATGCAACAGCAGAGAGGAAAATAGTGAATGTGTAGTGGCGTGTGTTTGACGGTGATAGGGCCTTTGGGACTGGCTGTCATCAGTCACTTGTCAGCGTCCGACAAGCTTCTAGCCCTCAGGGGCCCCTGGCACCGGCCCTGAACACCTCGAGTTGATAGAATAGGACAGAGGGAGGGAATGGGAGGGAGAAAGATGAGGAAAGAAAGAGAAAGGGCTTCATTTGCAGCCTGTCATTGACCCTTATCACCTCGAGTGTGTTTGTGTGTAAGAGAGAGAAAGAGAGAGAGCGAGAGAGAGCGAGAAAGGTCAGATGTAAAAAGGCCTTGGTTTGCATCAGGTCATTAACCTTCGGAGCTAACAGCTGTTCCTGCAGTGACTGTCAACAATCTGCGTTTTCTTTTACTTTTACCTTTGTGAGAACCACTTTGAGAATAGTTGACTTTTTCCCTTGTGGTCCTTTGCAAAAATATGTTTTTCATCATGCATTTCCTACAAACAACAGAGTGCACTAAGACACAATCCCACCTCAAAATTAACAAAATAACTGCAGACATCATCACAAAGATGCGTTGAGTGGGAGCACACAGAACTGAAAGGTTCTGTGTGTCTGCGGATAATTTTACATCAACACATTTGAAACAGCTTTGCTTGTGCTTTTTTTTTCCACAGTACAGTTCTGACTGGAGGAGTGCAGACTCTTCGTCTTGAGTCAGATAATCCAGTATTAATTGCCTAACAGACCTTTGCAGTAATAGCTCTTTTAATTAATAGTCAGTCTGGCTGATCACCCCAGCCAGAGTGATGCACAAAGACACACATGAATGGACACACAGTGGACATTTTGGAAACAAATTAGAAGAGATGGGCTCAGCCTTTTGAACAGAGGCAGGGACACACTGATGGGCTGGACACACACATCATACAGGAATAAATCATTGATTGAGTAAATACAGTAATATTTGGTGTTAACATTTATTGCATGTGTTAATATGTTTGTGAACAAATAATGTGCATTTATTCATGGGATAACAGTTGGCAGTCATGTTGTGCTTCCTTCTGGCAAATTTAGATGAGACATGGTGCGTGCCACATCACAGAGCTCTTGGTAATATGATTATTTATACGTGTGTACATTTACGATTAGGTTAATTGGACACTCAAAATTGCCCGTAGGTATGAATGTGAGAGTGGTTGTCTGTCTCTATGTGGCCCTGTGATGGACTGGCGACCTGTCCGGGGTGTACCCTGCCTCTCGCCCTGTGTTAGCTGGAGTTAGGCACCGCAACCCTTAGTGGATAAAGCGGTAGAAAATGAGTGAGTGAGAGAGTGTACATTTGTACATTTACAAAGGTGCACTGGCCTTTTTGGGGTGTTTGTCTCTGTGGAGTGAGTGTCATATAATAGTTGTAATAAATGAGCAGTTAATCTATAATATTATCATATTTGGAATTAATGTAAAAGAGCTCATAGTGGCTTTAATGTTATGGTTGGAATTATGTATAGGATGCAATGCAATCATGGTAGTAAATGCATAAATGTGTATGTGTGTTTTTAGGGCTCCATGTACAGCTGGTCTGTAAATGCAGATAAGGAAACGAGCAGAAGAAAAAAAGTGTAAAACTGTATTATTAATTTATAAATTACAAAGACCAATGAATCAACTCAATTGGTATTTAGGAAAAGTTCAAGATAAGCATTGATTTGATGGAGAATGCAAAGGTGGTAGGCTGTTTTTGTTTTTTTTTCCCCCCAAGAAATACCAGCTCAGTGTGAAATGTGAAATGTAATCGACACTTTAATTTCTTTTCTACCTTGAGGTCAAGATGAGTCATTGTTTCTCAGCATGAATGATGTTTCCTCTGACTCCTCTGACCAGAATCCCTGTGTTGTTGAAAATTGGAAAAGTGTCTCCTACAAATGACAAGATGCAACAGAAATTAAAGAATAAGTCTCACACAGTGACAAGAAACACAGCAATGACAATAATAATAAATAATTGTATTTGTGAATGTTTTTCACAACACTCAAGGTCAACTTTCAGCATTAAAACGGTGAGTAAAATAAGAACACAAGACAGCTACATAAGAACAAAACAAAGAAAAGCAATAATGAGATGTGAGAAGGGTGTGGTCAAGTGGAATATGCTCAACTAAAACAATGTGTTTTGAGCTGTAATTTGAAGGTGGGGAGAGAGTTCATTTCAGGCTTGGTAGGTAGCCTTTCTGCAGTAACTGACTGGATGGACATTCTGGCTGACTTTTGCCTTTTGCGGCTGTTGTCATGTGCAAAAGTGATCAACACAGGAATATGTGCAGCTGTTCAAAGCTGCATTATGTGTATGCAGATGTGCTTTTTTATCTGAATCAAACAGTTATACCACAATTTGCAATTATCCAAATGTTTTGGACTGCTGAATATGCTGAATATGGGTGAACATGGGTGAGCCCTCAGAGAGAATATATGAGAAATTGTCATGCCACCGCGATGGACAAAACCACATGGGCTCAGCAGTTCGTAATTCACTTTTTGACTGAAATGCAACCTAAAACTGTGTTATGCAAAGAGGAAACCATGCATCCATCTTGCACAAGAATACCACACAACTCTTTGGGCGACAGTGGAAATGTGTTCTGCTGTCATGTTCTGTTGAACAGCTCAACACTGGTAAACTTTCCACATGCAAACATGCAACAGTTACTTCAATTCCCAAAAGCTCAAACAAGGTAATTAAAAAAAAAAAAAAAAAAAAAAAGGTGATGAGACCCAGCTTTAAAGTTGCCTCTGTCCAAATGTGTTACAGGCATCAATTTCACCAACATAATTAAGTCAGCAAAATCACTGCAAATCATTTTTTATCCTTTCAAGTTTATTTGAATTAAATATTTACTTAAATATTTATTTATTATATTTTTAGAAGGTCTCCCAATTTTTCTGGAGGTTCGCACATTCAGTGAGAGATTGTATTTTTTTTGCTTTGCACTGCTGATGTGTGAATTACACATCAGCCTCCAGACCCAACAATTTACCCGGAGAGGAAAAATAACACAAGCAATTGTTGCTCTTTTCACATCAGCATGTTTTCTGTGACTTTTCTGTGTTTTGTGCGTGCAGCGTGTGAACTGTCACTGTTTACTGACCACTTGTCTCCATAATCTCTTTGACTATGCTATCAACAACAAGAGCTCACATCCATCACAAACAGAGAAAGAGGGGGAGATGACAGTGAGACTACCAACAGCCGCTGGAGAGGAAAAAAATGGGGAGAATGGAACAGGGAGCTGTCACGCTTTCAAATCAGCAGCGATAGAGGGTCAAGGCGATTGCACTTCCTCAGAATATATATCTCAGGCAGGTGAAAGGTGTCATTTTGAAGATTTATTGGGCAATCGAGTGCATCTGTGTGCGCTGCCACCGCCAGATGAGACTGGTAATAGTTCACATTTATGCAAACAGCTTTTCCCTGGTGATCACGCAGTTTTTTTTTTTTTTTAATGTTTTAACACCAACTTTAACCTGCCTTTAACCCGTTGTTCCTACCAAGACCCTGAAAGGATAAACGTTAAAGATAGGAGAGATCGTTATAATAACATGGTCATTTCCATGAAGCAGCTGTGGGAACCTCAACACGGCCATCAGGGGAATATTTTGTTGGCAAGCAGCAGAAATAGTTATTCATGGCGCAAACATGAAGGGAGTGTCATTCTTCCAAAATAAACACTTAAGTTAGAAGAATTTCTGATGCCAACAGAAGAAAATCATACACATGCAGTTCAGTTAGGACTAAAAAAGGCTGAAAAAACCCTTTCTATTAAATTGTGCCAAGATATAATATACTATTAATTTGACAGTGATGCTTTAAAATGTTACACACACGGTTGAACCTTTGTGTGAGGTCTTATCATCCCAGAAGGACATGTCAAAACCAGAAATTAAGTTCTGAGACTTTGTGAATACTTTGTCATAACTTAAAATCAGTAATGACTACCAGGGTTAGACTGTCCTGACATTACAATGCAGTTGAAGAATAATCAAGCAGGGCAGGACAGTGAAGGGGCTATAACATATAAAATAGGAATCCATGTCAGTTTGACCCGGGCCACAAGAATATTACATTGCATAAAAGAAAGGTGATTGGTGACCACACTTTTGATCACAGTAGGTATGAAGATGTTTATTACATAATATATCATGGACTTCATTCTATTTTGTTTATATTTAGATGTTGCTATTTTTAAATTTAGTTTATATAATGATTTATCTAATACAACAATATCAATCAAGTGGGAAGGTGGGAAACTCAGAACAAAAAAAATAATAGAAAAAGAAACTGCCTTTAGTATGCAACAGCAGTAAGAATGGGTACCCTTCATTTTTGATCTGGTATGGAACCGATAATTTCACAATGACACTTGGTTTCTTTTCATTCTGAAGGTTGTATTAGGTTGAGAAAAGAGAGAAAGTTACCTTCTGAATCGAGAGAAGGAGTTGGTCAACACGTCTTCCATGAAATGAGTGAAAGGAGTTTTTAGCTGACCAAGCTCAAACTCCACTGACCATGGCCAGCAGAGGAAGAGAACAAACAGCTTTAATACAACACACATGGCCTCACACACAATCACATACAACAAATACCAGAGTGTGAACAAAAGCACAGGTATGCTCTACTGCACACCTTTGTTTAAGAAACATAACAAGAAAACTAAATACAAACAAATAGATTTTCACACAATCTGGCATCTGAAATTAGGTGCATAAATAATGAGGCCATTGCAGCAATATGTAATTATACAAACAGGCAAAAATATGATATGTGGGCAGGCCCACACACACACACACACACACATACACAGAGCCTGAGAGCAGTGTTTAGGCCAGCTGTTGTGCCTGTATTTATTGAAGATATTGTTCTTCATGGCTGAAGACTGGAAATCCCTGCAGGTTTCTCCATCTCCCAGGTCCACAGTTTACAGATGCTTTCTTGTACTTCTCTTTTCTTTCCTGTTATCCGTCCTTTCCTCCCTGGATTTAGAGCTGTTGAAGACCAAATATGTGGTTGTCCTCTTTCTCTCTGTCTGCCATCCTTCATGATTAGTCTCTTTATCTCTTCTCGAGACATCCCTCATGTAAAATTGCCGATGGGCAACAAATGTTGCAGTGAAGAATATCGGAATGGATGAAAGTCCTAGGAGAGGATAACATTTAATGTATTACTACTGTTTCCACTGTAAATATATTGCCATACATTCCATATTCAACATATTTTATACATATGGATATAACAGATTGGTGAGATGACTTGTTCGAAATTCTCCATCTAACCCATATACAGCTGGCGCCATTTAATCTGGGCAATATGTCAGGCAACTCATCTCCTCACCAGAAGTTTTCATAAACAGTGAAGATGGTGGATTGCCGCTGTACGCCAGGATGCAGAACCATTTAGGGGAGAAAATTTTATTGTATCAGCAAAGATCAAAACAAGCGTAGAAGACAGGGTTGGGAACCCACAGGCAACGGATTCCACTTCACACCAGCCACTGTTGTGAATCACGTTGCAGAATTTTGCATCCAGATTCACAGCCTCCAAGTCAGCAGGTAAGGGAAAACTTAAGGGAAGCTACAACTATCATAGAGCATTTGTTTCACTTCTTACTGATGTTGAAGTGTTTGTATGTAAAGCCATAGGCCTATTGTACTTTGAGACACACTAATAAAACCTTTTATTTGATTTGACAAAAGTTAGGGGCATCACTTCCTCCATGGATTTAAAGTGCAAAGTGAACTCTTTCAGCTTGAAACTGCTACTGGTGCAGTTCATTTTTCTTTTCCTGCCAACATGGCGGTGTGAGCAAACTGAGTCATGTGATGTCCAGTGCTCTATATTGTATATCTAATTAGGAGGAGGTCAGACAGAAACATGAGGTGAAAATGACCAAGACACCACCATACTGTACAGAGGAAAAGAAGTGAGGTGTAAGGGCAGGAATATACTCTTTATGCTGGAGAACTAATTAGTGGATTGTGATGATTAGAATGGAAATTAAGGGATGACTGAAGGCAGGAAACACTGGGGCTGAAGGCATTTTAAACAGCTTTGTCAGACTAAGTAAAAGCACAGCTTTTAATATGAACATTAATAATAATTGGCTGAATTCAGTGGCTCAGTAAGGCTGGTCACATACTAACTACAAATTATTATAATGACAGATATGACTGCACATATTAATCATAAGAACACACAGACTAGATGATCTGGTCAGGAGCTTGAGGTTTCACAGAATAATAATAAAAAACAATTCCAGAATGAAAACAAACACCAACACATACATTGGGAAGAATGTGTCATTGACAAATGCTCAACCATTTTCACATGCGCACAAATCCAAATTCACATGATCTGTATGTGTACACGCTCATATGGTGACTGAATCTGCTTCTGGCATTACTCCCTGGTCATGGTATACCCCAATGGTCACATGCTGTATTACGTCTTACATCCACTTGCTCCCAAAGCTCACACAAATGATGAAAATAGTACAAAATAAACATAATTAAAAAATATATTAATAATATTGTTATTTATGTTGTGCTTCAACCAATTTACAAAGTGACAAGTCACAATGGTACCCCATCACCAAGGCCAGAGACCACCAAGACCACCATGAAAGACCAGAGTTGGGTAAAATCCATAAATGCAGACGGATAAAAAAAATATGTTTTAATTTTTGATTTCAAGAAAGATACTGACACTCCAATTGATTCAGTGTCAGTGATTTTATCAGGTGCAGCTACAGCACTGTGTCTAATATCTAATATTAATTACACACTTATTGAAAGTAATGGACATGACTGACACACGATATATCAAACGTGGTCAACCAGCAGAACATGACATAACAAGCTTTACGTATGGTGCGTGTGTATATTCATGCGGCATGCCTTCATTTGTATTTGCTGGTGACTTTGCGTTTCTTATCATTACAAATGATCCTTGTGTTTCTGCGTGTTCATGCAACACAGGATTTTCCACGGATCACGATGAGCCCATTCATAATTCAGCTGACACGTTGTGGCATCCCTTGCGCGGCCCCTTCCACACATGACTGACGTCAGTGCTGAGTGGCTTCAGTGCTTCTGTGCAAAGACTCATTAATAAAAGGGATTTTCTCTCCATTCACACACACACACTGGTTTCCATGACTTCAGAGGACATTGCATTGACGTCCATTCATTTCCTGGAGACTTATTCTAACCTTAACCATAATTACTAGTGTCCTAACCCTGAACATAACCTTAACCTAACCATTATCTCAGCCTAACTTTTAAACATGTCTTCACCTTAAAATGGAGTCATTTACATTATGGGGACTTGATTTTTGTCCCCATAAGGAAGACAAGTCCCCATAATGTGACTGTGTAAACAGAGTTATGTCCCCACAACATAAGGAATACCAGGTACACCACTCTGTGAGCACTGCACACATTACTTGAAGATATATATATATTTTTTTTATTTCAGGACAGCTTAACATTCCATGTGTTTCTGGGAAGTAGTTTGAGCAAGGTTGAATTTTCACCTGTTCATTATTTTTGTAATTAATCTTACATCACACTTTGCCTATTGCCTCCGCCTGATTATCCCTTCCCTCTTCTTAACATAATGAGCAGGACGACATCAGAATAAACACAGGCTGACGTGTTTTGGTGTGGAACTGAGGAGCGCAGGAACGCACTTTGCATTTTTCTCTGACTGTCATTCAACAGATACATGGGGGATGGAGTGGTAGGGGTAGGATTGGTTGGGGGGGGGGGGGGGGGGCACGGGGAAGGGGGGGGGGGCA